>CM076572.1:1163821286-1163944881 GCA_034641835.2 Pinus albicaulis
CCGCCACAGGCGCCACTGTGGCAGTCATTCAAGACTTTCTCAGCCTCTTCCAAGGTAAGGCATCGTCGGAGCACCGAATCTCCTCCAATACGATATAAGGTATCTCCCCACACGTCTGAGTAAGTTGGGGCCAGTGCAGAATCAAACGGTGGGCGGCTTATCCAACTCGAGCCAAAATGTACATGATCGAAGATACACTATGATGTCACCGTACCAAGGATCACGAGTATCCAATAAGAAACGGTGTTTCGTCGGTATGTGATCTTCGAGTGTGAAGGAGCAGTCGGAAGAGGAAGAGAACATATCAGGAAATCCGCGAAAACCAGTGATTTAGTTGACTTAGCGGTAGTGAAATCTAAGTCAAACTCCTACAGGATAAAAATCCACTTGGAGTACTTGCCCCCTAGTAATTGTCGAGAGAGAATATACGTCATAGGGTTGCAATCTGAAACCATTGTTATCGTACGCAAAAGGATGTAATGGCGAAAAGCGTTGTACGGCATGTCTTTGCTGCTAAGGCCAACTATAGAGCATGTGCATAACGCGTTTTAGGGTCGAGAGGTTAGAGATAGGTAAAAAGCAAACATGTTATTCGTCTGCAGTTCTGTCGTCTGCACCAAGACCATGGCGATGGTGTAGTACGTGACTGGGTAAGAAATGAAGTCGCGCTCATGAGCTCCAGAATGAAACAGACAGTGATAGCAATTTCTTCAGCTTCTCAAAAGAGTTCTGAGCAATTTCGTCCCGGTGAAAGGGAACGATACCTTTAACAAGAAACGAGTGAATCCTTTGGCCACCACGGCATAATTCGGGATAAAGCGCCTAAGAAAATTCGCTTTCCCTTGCAGACTCTGTAACTGATACAGGGAGGAGGGTGATGGGAGATTTACGATGGCCTCAACCTTTAGAGGGTCAAGGCGAATTCCGTTTTTCGAGACTATAAAGCCTAAAAGACGGCCATAATCAACGCAGAAGACGCACTTATGAGGATTGAGCCTTATATTGTAGCGTTTGCAACGAAGAAATATCTGGCGGAGATGCTCAGGATGGTCCTCTCGCTTACCCGAATGGGCTGGCAAGTCGTCCAGATAAGGCTGAACGATATGGTGAATGTCATGAAAAGCATAGGACATCGCACGCTGAAACGTGGCGCCAGCGTTTTTTAAGGCCAGAACGGGGAGTTTTGTACGAAAGTGCCCACGGACGGATAGATGTGGTCTTATGTTGATCCTCGGGTGCGATATTGATTTGGTTGTAGCACGAAAGCGAAAGAAAGGTCCATTAAGGAATAGATTTCAACACTCGACACATTCGTCGATAATGCAGTCGATGAACGAATTACAGGATGGTATCCTTGAGACGGGCGCGATTGATATCGCGATAATCTGAGACTCGGGTGTACCACTGCTTTTTATCACTTGAGATGAAATGTTGGACACCCGATGCAGCAAGGGGATAGGATAAATAAAACCCGCGTTCAGAAGTTTTTCAACTTCTGCCTTGATGGCGGCGGCTTTCCGAGGATGCATGGGACGTAAGCGTTGGCGCACGGGTTTCGCACCTGGGTAGGTTGGAATCTCGTGCACGACAATACTGGGATCAATTCTCGGCATTTCCTCGTAAGACCATGCGAAAACATCTCTGAATTATTTGAAAAGCTTAGTATAGACTTGAATCTCCTCGGGAGAACAAGTCACACCCACATGAATGTTCTCAACAATCCCCGGTTTAACGAAGATGTCGATTGGAACCGTTTGAGTGATGTTACTCAGATTACCCTCCGAAAAGACCTCGTGCGTTAAGATCGGTGTTTGAAGAGGAGGGGAAGGAACCTGAGTAGCATGTCGCTCCAGACAATCAGTCATTGCCCCCAAGCTGGGCATGAACGAGGAGCGATGATGTCCATCGCCCCAAGGCAGCTCCTCCAGAGACATAGTCTCAATGATAGCCTCATCTGAAGGAAAAGTCTCTCTAAGAGGATCAGGCGAATCAGCCTGACCAAGCCAGGGGGATTGCGAGTAGACGTCAAGAGCCATCCTCATCGGAGCATGCTGAGGAGGTGGAGGGTCCGATGCGTCAACAATCTCACAGTAGTTGATCTCTACTGGCGTTAAAGGCATGGATTCTCCAAATTCATATACCTGCTCAGGTGAAGGAATAAGCCAGGGGTCATCAGTCCTGGACAACATGTTGACTTGAGCGGTATTCGGTGGCGGTGCAGGGAATATACCCATGAGAACAGGGTCTTTGAAAAGACCAGGTCCTATGCTATCTGGGGGATTCAGAATTTGATCCACGTATGGTACGTTGTTCTCGGAGCTAGAGGTAAAAAATGACAACTGATCTACTGTGACAATCTTGCCCTCATGGGGGAACTTAATGAATCGAAAGACAGTAGATGGCACGCAGAGCATGGCATGGGTCCAGCTGCGGCCAAGAAGTATGTTGTAGTTGAGTTTCGCGTCAACCACTTCCACTTCCACGTTGACGGTTTTTCCTTGTAGTGTGATCGCAAGACTCTCCAGAACTCCCAGGGGTTTAGACTCCCGACCATCAAATGCCTCAAGGGCATTGGGAGATGACGACAAGGCTGGAGAGCCGATGGCCTTCCAGCAAGCGGAGGACATAACGCAAGTAGATGCACCTTCATCCACAACGTCCCTATGAATGTTCAGACCGTTAATCCTGACTTGAATAATCAGAGCGATTTGATGTGGAAGCCGAGGAGTGAAATCCTCCAGATCAAAGGTCAGAAGGCTCGAGTCGGCGGGATCGATACCACCGATGGCAGACAGTAAAGTCTTCCGTTGCGAAGGACAACTCTGAAGAACCTCAAGTGCGGACATGGCACATGGCGCTTGTGCCAGATCTTCAACGATACTGTAATGTTGAGCGGCACGAGCATTTGGATTATAAGAGGATCTCCGAAGAACACCCTTGAGAGGTGGCTTCACAACGGGTTCGAGAGTCGGCTTCTCGATTTCCAACGGACCAGAAACAGGTGGGGGAGGCGGTCCATCCGCAACTGCCTTCCCGGGTGCCTGCTGCTGACTATTGTAATCCTTCGATCTCGTAGCGATAGTGATAGGTGCATTAGTCTTCATCATGAAAACCTGAGACCCAAACGGTGCAGATGATGAGCCTTGTTCGACCATCTGGGTCTGCTGAGATGGAAATGGCTCTTTTAAAACAACCGGAGTTCCTTTTGAGCCTTTAAGAAGTTGACTAATTTCAGATCGTCGTGGACAATCCTTAGTGTAATGGTCACCTTCACAGATGAGGCAAGGGAACTTCGGCTTACGTTGGGATCCATCCTCAGTTCGAGATTTAGATTCCGGTTTTGGGGCATCAGATTTTGATTTGCCTTTGCCCTTCTTCTTCCCCTTGGAGGATTTGTCCGCAGGATTGGCCTGAACGGCATTTACCTCCACGGTTTTACCAGAATCGGATGAGGCGGGATTAGCAGAGGTATTGTTGGAAGAATTAGCCTTCTGCTTCCCATTCGAAGACTTCTTCGAATTTTGAGAAACGGAACCAATGACACCATCCACCGTAGGGGTAGGCGGGGCCTTTGTGGCTCCGGGCCGTGGAGCATCAGGCAAGATATCATAAAGCGTGCCAGATTGTGAATAAACAAGATCCAGGTACTGGGCACGTGCGATAGCTTGTTCCTCCGTCACACATGCTCCCATCGCGATATCCTGAGCGATTTTATTGACAAAGGAGGTGGTGAACCAGTGAGTCAAAATCTGATCAGGTATGTGAAACTTGATCAGTCGACGACGGCGCCGCCACTCATGGATGTGATCCGAGATGTGAGTGGCCGAGTCCTGCTTCAGAGAAGATAGGAGGTGCGTCCTGGCCTCATACCGGACCGGTAACTGGAAATGCGTGAGGAAAGCCATGGCTAACGAGTTGAAATCTTGAAAAATACCACGGGACAGTTCTATGTACCACTTAGCAGCAGCTCCTGTTAAAGTACGCTGGAAAAGACGCAGACGAATCGAATCGTCGGTCCAAGAGTTAGACGAACACTAGAGGTGATACGTCATCACATGCGCCTGGGGGTCTTCTCCAGCTTTGCCCTCAAACTTGGGACAGTCACCTGGTATCTTGGTGGGAACCGGAGGCCAATATGGATTATGTGCAATCGGATCATTGGTCAACTTTGAAACGTCCGGCAGTTCCAAGGTAGCCAGGAACGGCAATGGAGGGTTAACTACCATGCCAGTCCCAGGATAAGGTCCGGTACCCATGCTCCACGATGGTTGTGAATATCCCTGCCCCCACGGGTTCTGTCCCGCAGGATTCTGACCGTAGGGGGCATAATTCGTATAGCCAGACTGATTTGGATTCTGGTAACCATAGTGCGGGGCTTGATAACCAGAGTTCGTGCCCTGATTAGGCGTTTGCCCCGTATAAGCAGCGTTAGGATTTGGCTGCTGAGCGTGGGTAGAACCGGGTGGAGGAGGTTGATACTGAGAGCCTCCAGGGTGGTTATAGTTCGGTTGAGACTAACCATGAGGATAATAACCACTCTGAGGATGAGTAGACTGCTGATAAGTGGAACCCTGCGGAGCCTGGTACGTAGGGCGCAGCTGTTGATTGGGCTGCGGCATTGAATGAGCAGGCTGTTGAGCAGAGTGAACGGAATGAGAGGGCTGCCCTGAATGAACAGGTTGACCCGAGTGAGTAGCACGGGCCAGCAGTGGCCGGGTGACCAGGCGGTGTTGGTTGCGCAGGCTGACCTGGTTGTAAGTGAGCTTGATTGTCTTGGGGCTGGCCGAAGGCGGAACACGGGGCACATGCGGATGAGCGGCTGCCCTGGTGGAGGAACGGACAGAATGCTGCTGGAAACCGGTTTGACACACCTAACACCATAGGGTCGTGCAGGTGATAAGCAACGTTAGAAGCTTGTTGAGGATCTTGCGGTTGCATGTATTCAAAACGGTGGTTGCCCCCAGGACCATAGGCTTGTCCCGGTTGATACCCTAGCTGAGGTTGAGCAGGTTGACCAGCAGGGCTATAATATGGTCCTTGCGGATTGTATAATGGCCCTTGTACACGGCCCGCGGTGTGTGGGTAGGGTACAACTCCTGTCGGGTCCTTACAAATAGCCGGAGTTGACGCGAGTTGACACGAAAGGGTTGTCCTATCGGGTTATGCTTCAGTTGTGTGGAAAACATAGAGCATACGAGATAAGCCTCGGGAGAAGGAAGAAGCTTAAAACGCCTCCCATGCTAAATCAAGCCGACACAGGAACATGTACACGGGGTACCATCTTGACATAGTGCGAAAAAGAAGGATCGACGGATGCGAGGAACTTTTCCGGCTACGGCGTTCATTTCTTCGTAGAAACAACGGAAATGCTCTCACGGAGAGATATTCTCACGGTATAACGTTAACTAGGTAAATGTCTTCGGGGAAGTTGGAGAGCGACCCCTGGTGGCGGTCTGCAGAGACGCGACGGAAAGGCGGCCACACAAGCTTCCAGTGGGCCGAACGGGAACAGAAGTGACGGGCGTCGAGGGGGACACCCCGGGTGTAGTGGCAGCTGGTCTCGACGCGGGAGATGATATCCCCATAGAGGCAGCAGCTGAAATGATCTGACCCAGAGATCTGTATCCCTGTGGTAAAGATGGACTGGCTGACGATGTGGTTGCCAGCTCGGAACCGTCTCCCTCAAACAATCTACGAGGGATGCGCTGATAGTCATCAGAGCCCGGAATTTCCTCACCAGAATCACTCATGGTTGATCCTGCCGTTAAATCACGCAGAAGACGGCGAGGACTAGGAGGAAAAACAGCAGCAACAAACGGTGAACCCGATGTAAGAGAAAGGAAATCAGCTCCTAATCTCAATTCAGACACAGGGTCCGAAAAGGGCCAATTGAACTCAACTGGTCCTCCAAAGGGTTGCTCGGCGAGAACCGGTCCCCCGTCAGGAAACTCGGAAACAACAGGCTGCTGTGGTTCAACAGAAGGCTCAGAAGCTTTTGAAGAATCGTCCGTGTAAGGACTACCAGTAGACGAAACCGATGGTTCCGCCACTATGGCAAAAGACTAAAAGAAAAGGGCACACACACACACGGGCTGAAAATGAGTTAAGACACACGCTCAAACGGTTAACAAGCAACGTCTAAATAGGTGTGAAATCGTGGGCGATTAATTTTACCACATTGGAAAGTAAGAAATTCTACCGTTTCATGTTTCAAGAGTCGAGAAACGATAAAAAGATGACTCTATCTCTTTCGGAGTTGACACAAGCGTGAAAGGACAAGCGCTTGACGGTCTTTTCAAGTTTAGGGAGTCAGAAAAGACCAAATGACTGCTCAGGAAAAACTAGGCACAAAGGGTGTACCAAATATCCGTGAACTGCAATATACACCTTGGTTTAAAAAATGAAACAGAAATCGACCAAGGACTTTCCGTACGTGCAGGTAGTCTCCCCGAATGCTGTGTTCGGTGTATCACGGGTATAGGGCGGCAGACTCGGCTTCCTGTGGGTAAAGGATTGAAAACCTAGAGGGGTCTCCCTTTATATACGCGACGGTACGGGGAGCGCAAGTCCGTACTAGCGCTGTCTAAAGCCAACAGGCGAACGACAGCTGCTAGGTTTAACGACGCCGGAACACGTCTCTAGCCTAGACTTTCTAAATATGTTTCGTTAAGTTCCAATGCTGCCTTAGGTTAATTGAATAAATTTTACAGTTGATCTTCAATTAAGTTTCAATTTCCAGGCCCTATCGTGTGTAGTGTCTCCTAAATGCAAAGCTATATGCCACAATGCAACATTTCATTCGATGAAAACTAATTAGAGAAGAGTTGAGAGCTTTTATACAAACGAAATGAACGGAAACCAAACAACGAGCTCTATAATGCAACTAATGCAATTGACAACTTTTCGTTCAAAACACTAATCACTAGCGATATGGAAAAGATCACAATTTGCACTAATTAACAAAAGCAAAAGAGATTTTTTTTTTGATTTTCAATGTTTAATGGCTAATATGCACTAATCAAACTTGAAAATGAATGGAGCAACTTGAGAAATGATATCCAAGAGAGCGAGACAAACACACTTCACTCACCAGCACAAGCAATCAGATTCCCAAATCGACCGAAGTCTCTCAAAGCAAAGGAAAGACTCAAAGGCTTCCAATGTACCGTGTGATCTAGGCCCAAAGCAAGACCAAACGAGTTTCGAATGAAGAAATGAACAATCACCCAAAAATCGCAATGAAACAATAAACAACTACTTAGAGAATGTGGAGAATCAATCAGATAGTTGACAGGACAATCCAAACACCAAAACTCCCAAGGAGGGCTCGATGCACTAAGCCACTAGATGACCTAGGGCTTGAAAAGTGAAATCGGTAGATAAAAGCAAACAACCCAAGGACAGAGGTGAATTCCCAGCCAAACAAGACTCCAACACACTCAGGCAGTCAGAAAATCAAGAAGAAAAACACTGGTCAACTTCAGAGAGCTCAGAAATGAGAAATCTCAAAAAACTTATAGGGGTGGCGCGACTGTAAGAGTGAAACTGGCGCCAGAAGGCGAGTGGCGCGGGTTGTACAAAGGCAACAAGCGCCAAGTGGCGCGACTGTCGGGTTAAAAACCACGCCAGTCGAGTTTCTCAGCAAAAAATTAAAAATAAGCCACTCCAGAAACAGACCAATACAAGCTAAGCAATCCAAGAAGCAAAAACACACAAAAAATCCAACGCAGAAGGTTCATCAAGCGAGGAAAAACAAGATACAAACGGCGAGGCAAGACAAAGACTCCAAGTCGTTCAGTCTGCAAACCAAACCGGAGATCGACTGAAGTAGCGTTGATCTACTCCGCTAATGCTAGGCAGAAGCGTTTCGAAGGCTATCTGGCTGTACTTCAGACTCCGTCTACAGTTTACAAATTAAACAACAATCAAACAACAAGCTGGTTCCCCAGCGGAGTCGCCAATTTGTTGAGGAGGTAAATCCCCTCTGCGGACAGAGGCGATCCCTACTAGCCCGGCGGTCTAGCAACCAAACAAGCAATGTCATGACACGGTTCCTAATTACGGACACAGTGGAGATAGAAGCCTGCAGATTCCAACGCTGGGATTTGAAGAAAGCCGTCCCCGTTCCTCGACCTGCGGCGGTCTACATTCCCTCCGATCTCGCCGGATGAACACACATGGAAAAAGCTTAGGCAGAATACAAGCAAGAAACGACATCGTATTCAACATCGGTCGAAAGGACATTGCTCGCATTAACATGATGGAAAACGGAGTGGGGATGCATAATCATAATCATCTGTTAAATAACGGTAAAGAAAGATTGCAACCAAGTTACAGCGTGGCAGGTCTCGCGGACGGGTCTTGAGTGTCCACGTCTGTTGTTAAACGAGAAAAGGGAAAACCTCTCCGAGTCTGTGACAGCCAGTCCCTCGCCCAACAGGTCAGCCTTAAGGGAAAGAGAGGATGCTTTACAACACAAAGGCTCTTGGGAATATGGAGATTCGGAGCTTAGGCACTTCAAGACTAGCTTGCCATTGATTTGAGCAAGCTTTTATAGATGGGAAAGGAGGAGTTGGGATCCCTATTATTATGGGATTGGCCCTATCACCAAGGAAGGTTCCATGGGAGGTGGCAAAACCACTTCCCTCCATAGAACTCCCGCAGCCAACCTCCCAACTCAAGATAGGTGATGGTTTGTGAATTTGTTAGACCTCAACTCCCGCCATCCATATTTAAAAAACAACTCCCAAATTGGGTGGCGCGACTACGGCTCTATGACAGAGCGCCAGGTGGCGCGACCTCTTTGCATTAATTTCTCCATTGGCGCGAGTACTGAACTGCTTGCCCGCGCCAATGCCAAAAGGGATGTTTTTCATGACTTCTGCAAGGAGATGTCTCAAGGGAAAATGAAGCTCATGTTCAGAGGGATGCATTGATGATGATTTCAAGGGATGACAATGTTCACAGGTCACAGAATGGGTCCTCCATTGTGCGGGATGGGGAATGGTAAGGACGGTGACAAATTACTGTGTAACACTTACAAATAGAATGTTTCATGCAGATATTTCAAGGGATGTTTGGTGGCAACTGTATGCGAATGAAGCAGATCAATCATGAATTTATTCAGGTTCTATACACATCATATATATACAGATGGATGTTCAAAATGAAACATCAATGCTTCAATAAACTGTTAGATTCCATAAGAAGTTCAACAACATTTTGAACTTTAAATCGGAGTGTCCAAGGATTTACATTTCCATTATTCAAAAACATTTTTCAACAACCTTGCATTATAGGATTTCTTTCCCAAATTTTAGAAATATATTAATCATGCGATGATACTTCATTTCGAGATTCTCCCTCTTACTTAGATCATTAGAGTCTCATCACATGTCAAGAGTAGACCATCAATATGTAAAACCAAATCCACAATCAAAATCAAGGCCATACCCTGGAACTCATGATCTTGACTTCATCAGATAACTGTCAAATATGGACATATATGGATCAGGGAGCTTGCTTCATGCAATGCTCTCTACAATCATAATGCCTTACCAAGCCAACATAATCAATCTTACATAAATCAATGTTGAATCAACAAAGTAAGCTCACCAGAGTTTAGAACCCAGATCAAAACTATTATCAAAGTCATTGATATCATAGTATCAATTCTTTCAACCATGTGATAGGTAGAGTTGATATCAAATCTTGACTTCATTTATCATCCTTCTACCAAGTCTTTCATCTATCATGTAATTACAAGTCATTTCTATCGGTAGATGTAGATGCTTACACTAGGATAAGACATGCAGGTTCCATCTTCATACTAAATCACAACTATGAATACTTCAAATCAAATCATTAGTCATGAGGTCAAGTCCAAATGTGTTATCCTAGAGAGATCAAAAACATGTCTCAATCATCAATTCAAAGTTCTAAGTTTAAGCATCGTGTCAAAGTTCCAAACACAACTCATATATATCAATCAACCAAATCATGTCAAACTTTTGTAGCACAAACTTCGAACATAATGACATATCCATATGAATGTACCAGTAAATTGCAAATGCAAGATCAATTCAATCATTCAATATTTTCCTTCTTACAAATCTTACTGATCTCTGCAACGCATCTGTAGAACTGATTTCATGCACAATCCTTCATTTTTTTGTGATCAACAATTTAACCCAACAACTTCAGAAATCAGTTTATAGTGGCAGGACATGTCAGATATCCCTTGATTAAGAGTTCAGACAACTTCAAGAAACTTTGGATGATGGTCAACTATAGTTAATCCCCTGGACGCTCCCTTTAGGTTAGCATGAGAGCGTCTTTAGCTTCTTGGTTGCTACCTTAGCCTTAGCATGCATGTGTCCAGGGATGAAATCTCCCAGTTCTGTGTTTGCGTCTAGAACAAGAACCCTAATTTGTGTGAGATTTCGTTCTGAGACTTTGTCGCAATTCAATATTTTCAGATGCACATAGATCATACTTCAATAGTACAAAAAGAAAATAGCAATATGAGTAAGAATCTTGAGAAGAGATTATCCCTCTGACTAGGGATCCAATGAATCTATCAATAGCCTGTCTCTTCTAATGTCATGCAACAAAAAATCTGTTAGATCATAAACACATATCTCACATGGTCATCAATATCATGCCAAAAATATTTTATCAAGGGTTAGACTTGAAATATTAGGGCAACAGACAAATGTGACATCATGAACACAATAACACATTCTATCGAGATAGTTCATCAAGTTGGGGCATTCAGTTTCACCATATGCTATCAAGAAATGACCACAGGTAGTAGGAGATCTAGAATGTCAATCTCATAGTTATACCTCTATCATCATGGTTACCATGATTATAATGATCAATATGATCAAGTTAGGTCCTTCAATAAATATTTTACCAAAAGAGTGTCAATATCTCTTTCCACGAGATTTCATCATGCTTATCACAAGAATTATCAATAATATAATGTATAAGAATTAATGAGCTAACCTTCTATGTGAAATCCATCATCAATAGTATCATCTACTAGAGTCAAGGTGCTAGCTGTTGAGATTCAAAAAGATGATGAGCTTAGTGAAAAGAGTCGCCTTCACTAAGTGGGCCCGCAGGCTATTTTCGGCGCAAAGTCTATTTTTAGACTATGTCTATTTTTAGACATGTCGATCATATTCTATGAGTTGCAGGATGCTATTTGTGGATGGTTGGTCAAGTTGGGAAAAATAGATGGACTTCTATTTTTAGACATATTGGGTGGAATCTATTTTTAGATTGCTAGTCTAAAAATAGATATGTTGAATATTATTAGCTCTTAATAATATTTGGACTCTAAACATTATCTTATTCTCTTGGAGCACTTGATTAGTGTGTGAGATGATACTTCCTTCTCCTTGTGAAGAATTATGCTATTCTGAGGTTTCTTGGAATAGGACTTCAGTTAGAACTCATGTGACAGAGTTTGGTGGAGTTATATAAGTAGTTGGTGGAGTTGTGTTCAGTTTAACTCAGTTAGACATAGTTGAGCTAGTTGTATCTAGTCTAACTGATTGATACACTAGTGAGAGTGGTGTGAATTAATTATTAATTAATTCACTAAATATTAAATCATTAACCAACTGAAGAATACATCAGTTAACTCATTGAGGTATAGACTGATTCAGTGGGGCAGAGTGGAAGGTACGGCAGAAAGAGCAAGTGTGATATTAGTTGTGACTATAGTGGTATAAATTCATCCCTTTCAGTGGAGATACTGTGAGGATTGTAATGTTAAGCAGGTGGATTCGAGTTCATTCATAGCCATTCTTCAGTAGGGATTGCGCAGTAGAGGCAGGCTAGCAGGTGGCAGAGATCAGTGCATGGATTTGCTAGATTAGGCCTGATTAGTGTGTAGCGATTGTATTGTACTGAGAGCTTGATATGATCAAATTTGTATGAGGATTGTTACATGATCTCTATGACATATATTATATAAATATAGTTGGGGTTTTCAGCTTCAGGCTTTCCCGTTAGATCACTGTGTTAATGTGTGTGAATTTTTATGGTTTCATGTGTGCATTGCAATTGATTTAATTTCTGCATGTGATGATCAATGGTGGAATAGATTCTGTATTGTGCATGAAGTTAAAATAGTGTTTGATCAGGATAATCTTGGATATATAACACATAAGTTATATAATTTCTACACTAGCCTTATTTATAGGATCAACATATCCAACAGATAGATGTTCTCCAAACATCAAGTATACCATTATGTCCAAGATCAACAATAAGTAGCCTTCAAGAAGATCATCATGATCAAAATGTTCAATACCAGGAGCACCATTTCATCATAGGAACCATATTTACAAATATGCATGCATGAGCTATATGAGAAGGAGGTATTCTCAACACATCATAGGGCTAACTTTGCTATTCAATATTATAGATGAAACATAACATTGAAATAGTATACTATGCATACCTTGTAGTATTCAAATACATGTGCATCTTGTCATATTTTCATCAGGTGTCTCTTTACCTATTGCAGATCTATATTTTCTTCCTGCACCTAGGCATGCACAAGACAGGCTGAAGTATAGCTCAAACCCTGATAGAAACATTGTTGGAAATATTGCTCTGCTTGGCTCCCTCTCTGCGATGCCAATGCTGGAACCACTGTTGCTGGCTGGAATGGAATTGTGGTTTGGGCTTGCTCCTGTGCTCAGAAAATTCTGGCCTTTTAACCGCGGGTTCTACTCACAAGACCCACAAAAACCTACGAAGGGTTTCCAGAAATCCCGACCCCATAAAATATCCCCCTTGGGCTTGATATACTGCTATGCTGGGGAAATCGGTCTCCTGGATGAACTGCTATAAAATTCCCTCAAGAATCTGCCCAAATCCATGGTATGAGGTGGATAGCCTGCCCCCCAAAACTTCCGGCTGAATCTGCACTGCTTCCCTGCTTCCCAACACCTTGTCTCTGCTGGACTGCGCAATTACTGTGTAGTCAGGATGGCCTTTGCATTGTCCTAAAGGGTCTACATATGCCTGGAATGTTTCCCTACAATATTCTCCAAAAAATGATGATACTCCTCTCCTGAGCAGAGGTTGAGATCTCCTCTTGGAAATCTCTATGCTAAACAACACTACAGTCTTGTATAAACAACTCAAGCGTGCTTCAGTCAGTCAAGACAAAAACTAGAGGGATGAATGAATGAGGAATGAGCTTCTCTCATTCCCTTTTGTCTAAAATGAGCCTCCAATGTTCCCTTGGGCCCACAAGCTCTGCACTGCCCCTCCTTTGGCTTATCACTGGGCTGCCTCTCCCACACAGCCACCTAGGACACTGCTCCATTCATTGGGTGGCCACAGGACCCCACTTCAGCCACAATATTTGCCTTTAGGGACTATAGGGAAGCACTTTAGCTGCTTACTTTTATTTGTGGGTCCCCTTACCCACTTTATTTCTGAATAACATTAGAAAAGGCAAAAATAACTAAAAATTAATATTCCAATTAGCTGTCCACTAATTTGGAATATTACATAACCATTCATATTGTTTAAGTCTTGCACACCAAAAATTAGTACTAGAAAAAGTGTTAATCTATTAGGAATAAGTAAACAAAATGAACTATTTACAATTCCACACATTATGTGCGATGTGCTATTGTTAGCAGGAAAGTTTTTTTGAAATGATTCCTCCGGCCATGCTCCTAATCTGTCATGAAAATCATTATTTAACAAGCTCTCCTTCATCAATCGCTCTTCCAACCGAAATTGAATTGAGTTGCTAAAATTAGTTTGAAGAGACATTAGAGATTGGAAAGAGATTTTGGGGAAATTTTTTGGCTGAGAGGAAATTTTTTAATCATTTTTAAGTGTTGGAATTTGTGTTGGATCATACAGGTTGATTCAAAGAAAAGCAACAAGATGATGTAGCATGAAAATAAATTGAAATTGCAATATTTTTGCATCAAATTGAACCATATTAGTTGAGTCAATTAATTCTTTTTTCCATTTTGTTGTCAGTACTGAAATGCCAACAAAGATTATTAGAGAAATAAAAAATAATAGTGATATGTACATTACAACTCAGAAATAGACATTGAATTAAAAATCAGTCTAAAACCTCTAAAATTGACTCTAAAATATACAAGAGAAGTAAATAAATATTTATACGTAATGTACAAAAATTGGTGTGATTATGCTAAGAACAATCGACGGGAAAGTAGAGTTTGTGTGAAAGACATTGTGGAGGAATATTGGTACAATCGATTTCAGCAAGATCATGAAATTCGAGCATAACCAATTGATGAACTTGAGGTGTCTCATCATCTTGATAATTCTTTAAAACATCAAATTTTAAACAATCAACATGTGATAAATGAGAATAATTAAATATTGCATCTGAATTATCATTCTTCAACGAGAAAGATAAATTAGTATTAATAGAATGATAACAATTAGAATTTTTTTTCACTAGTTTGATTATTTAATTTGCAAGGCTCCTCGTTGATTGTAAATGAGACTGAATCATTAAGAGTTTTTCTTGGGGATTGTAGCTGCTACAAAATTCCCTTTGTCTCATAAAGGAGATAAAGAGATCTGAAAAAGAGGGGAGGAGATGAATTTATTTTTAAACTGTAAATTAATTTCATCTTCCACTTCATATTCAATAGAATGAAAATCTAAAGATTTTTTGGGGATTGCAGTTGCTACAAAATTCCCTTTGTCTCATAAAGGAGATGAAGAGATCTGAAAAAGAGGGGAGGAGATGAATTTATTTTTAAACTGTAAATTAATTTCATCTTGCACTTCATATTCAATAGAATGAAAATCTAAAGAATATGAAATAATACTCTGTTGATTTAAATCATTGAATAAATTGGGATATAGAGAAAAATGAGAGTAAGAGGAAATGAAATGAAAAACATCTATTGGATGAGCATTTTGAACTTGTGCTTTTAATTCTTCTTCACTAACAATTAATTGATCAACTTCTTCAATATGCTTTTTGGAAAATCTGAATTAGAAGCATTGTTTAAAATGGAGTTATGTTTATTGCGGTCAAATAACGACGAGGACAAATCACAAGAGGATTTGTTAATTGATGGGAAATTACTAATGAAATATTTTTTAGAAAATTTATCTTGAACACGATCAATAGATATATGAGAAGATTGATTCGAGCTTTGAGCACAAATTTTAGACTTAATGCTTGCTTACTCTGACTTTGAATAAAATTATTTTCCTCATATTTCATTAAAATTCCCTCATTGTTCTGTTTGTGGGAGATTGGGTTTGTACTATCCTCACAAGAAATCTGCTCTTCAATAAATAAATATGTAGGAAAATGAGAGAAAGCACAACTTTTGTGTTCTTCCTTCGAAGTATTATTCATAATTTTCAGATCTTCAAAATTCACATATAAGTCTAAACCATTTGGTGGATTAGAATGAATATATGATTTAAAATTATTATAAATAATTTATTATTGATTGCTAGGAAGATAAATAAGATATTCAAAATATTCAGTAATAGAAGGTGACTCCATTGTAGGAAATCTACAATAAAGATAAAGAAATCTGATTGAAAACTTTTCCAACTGTTCAACAAGTCTAATCCTAAGATTATTGATTTCATCACATTATCTATGAAAATCATAATATTGAAAAGCTGATAAAGACTCATCAATAAACTTATCTCAGGAATGAATTGTCACGACCAACAACATCTCACACCATTTATTCATGCAACCTTTGAAAGTAAGTGTAAAAATCCTACATTTAACATCCTCGTAAAACATATCATGAGAGATACAATTTTGAATAAATTGATAAATATGTTCATATGTAGAAATATTACCATCACCATCAAATTTTTTTGTTGATAAGATTTTGATTATATTCATTGTATTAGTGGAAGATGAGCATGTGGAAATGTAACTCCATATAGGGATTTTGGAAGGAGCCATTTGAAAATAAAAAGAAATAAAAAAAACAACCCCAAAAGGGTCAAATTTCCGGTCTAGCTCTCCTTTTAACGCCAAAATGTTGATGGCCAAAATTGACCATATTAAACATTTATGAAATCCCCTGGTTAGGGCTCCAATTAGATCCTTATCCATTTGGGATAATGATTTCACTCGTTTATAGGCCGAATGTCTCAACCTATAACTAATTTAAACTAATCTAATATAATATAATCTCATCTAAATGCATGGATCAACTTATGATATTGATTTATTATGCTAATCTGTAAAGGGAAAGAGTTTCCCTTTTGCGGCCACTCCAAAAGGAAATATTTTGTGCTAGCTGAAATGAGGGCTTAGCCAAGCCACACGGATGTTTGCTTTTTTGTATGGAAACTTTTGAAAATGAGAATTAAATCTAATACTAAATGCATGCCAACTTACTAATGCACAAAACAAAGAAACTACTTTAACTCGACACATAGGAAATAGTTCCTGAATACCAAGAGTAAGGATTAAAATATAATGGGTTTAACATGTGTTTACTGTTCAATATTAAGTTGCAAAAGTAGTTCTAACAACTGATATTATTAATGTAGAACATGCTATGTTTAGATATTAAAATGATAAAAGATGAGCCATTAAAAAATGGAATTAGTTTACACACTTTTAATGTCAATTATATCAATTTATGATAACACATTTTAAAGTAAATAATTACTCAAAAATCTGTTTAAATTCAAGAGAAAATAAAAATATTAGTGGCTGATCTACGTAATTATTGGATTATATAATTGATCAAATAAACACAAATTTTCATATAGTGCTAAAACATGGAATCACTCGCAAAAGTATGCCATAAAAGAATAAGATTGTATTCACAAATAATAGTATTTAAAATACAATCTTAAACTTGTGTATCTCATACTTTGTATTTACAATGAATTTCTCCAACAGTCCTCCCAAGACATTAACTATGCCAATAGAGAATGGAGCCATAATAGTGCAAGATCGACCTCTACAACAAAGATCTAATCTTAGAAAGAAAACCACCAAAGCTCAGATCTGAGTATTCCTACTAAATATACATGAAAAATCCTCCTTACAGTAGTGCAAAGAGTACCCTACTTGTAGAAAAAATGAACCACTGGTTCATCCTTTTGGCCCATATTTTAAATTTACAAAATCAGATAAAAAAGGAGCCTATTACAAAGTAGTTTTGATCTTTGATTTTCAGCTGGGAAAAATCTCTCTTTGTTCTTTTGTTGCTCCAATCCTATTACTCTCGAAGCTCCACGTACTTATTCCTTGAAATAAATTCTACAAAAGTAACAAAATTAAAATTAAAAACCAAATAAAAATGGAGATAAAACTCAAATTCTCAAATCTGTCAAACAAAATAACAAATTAAAATTCAATTTAATAAATTAATAAAAAATAAAATCCAAGATTTCCATTGCTTCTTGTTGAAATTTCACTAGCAAATAAATGATTGGAAACAAAATTGAAACAACAAGAAACTCCGGGCCAATGAAATTCCTAAAGTGGCGAATCCCTACCCCAATCCCCAAGTCACTTTGATTTGCCAACCCCATTGGGGAATATTTACATATTAATTATTAAAAATAAATTATTTAATATATCTAAAATTAAAAATTAATTATAAAACTAATTAAATAATTAAAATTTATATTTACAATTTAGTTAAATTAAAAATTAAACTAATTAATTAAATTAAAAATTAAACTAATTAATTAAATTAAATTAACTTAACTAAATTAAATTAATTTTGTAATAAATTAATTTAATTAAATAAATAAATTAGTTAAAATTTATTTACATATTAAAATTAATTTATTTTATACTTTACAAAAACATAATAATATACAAATTTACATATCTTAATGTCCAGGTGGTGAAATTGACGAAACTTTGACCAAGGATATCTTCCAAACTGCAAAGTCAAAATCAATCAAAATTTGAACCATTGGAAAGTTGACAACAAAACAAAAGCAATGAAACAATGAAAATGGAAACTAAGAAAAGTGAAATTCACCCAAAATTAGCAAATTAAAGCATTATAGAAGTGATATTAGCTAAAATTTACATGGAAGACCCCATAATTTCAAAGAAATTAAGGGGTGTGGTTGAGGCCTCAACACAACCACACTTGGCAGAGGTTGTATGAACCAACATACAATGGGTACGCATTAGCTAGATTTAAGGGCAATTCTACTACCTACAAGCATTCACACCAACAATCAAGTCTTGGAGAATTATTCAGTCTCTTGGGACCTCTCTCAAAATTCTATATAAGCAACCCATTTGCTCTCATTCTAGCATGATGGAACCTTGGGAGTTTGGGAAAAATCTATTGTAATTTTGCTATTTTTTTTATAATAAAAAGGCTTTGGAGGTCAATGGTCTTGTGACATCCGTTGGTTAATATTTCTCTCATTGCAAATAATTGTAATTATTTAAATGGATGAGAGAGGGCCACCAATTCCATTACTTGAGGAAGGAGATTGCTTGAGGGGAATGCTATTTTAAATATCAGTCCTGGTTGGTTGAAATGGTCTTAATGGTGTGACTATGCAATAGGTTTAACTGACAAGAAAAGGAGAGAACTAGGTGTCCTTAGCCTCTAACAACAATCACGAAAGGACAAAGTATTCAATATGGGAATGGGTTGCATTTTCCAAGGGGATGGAATTTGTGGAAACCTAGAAAAGGAGGAATGGTTAATATGATTGAGAGGGAGGAGGACCTTCATTCAGACTCTCTCTCTCATGCAAGTGCGTAGGCTTATGCAGAGAGAACGAGCTTTCCGAGGGCATGCAGAAGCAACAAAAAAAAAAAAACAGAGAAAATTGTTGTAAGAGAAAGAAATTCCTCCAAGGGTGGAGGTGAGAGCGCAAAGAAGGAAGAAACCAGAGTTGTTGTCATTAAGTACTGGAGAAATTAGGATCAACTAAAGAACCCTTACAAAATCTTGCTAGGTGAAAGAATTATGGAGAGCAATATCTTGCCTGAAGGCTAAAGAACCCATAGGAATCTTGTGGATTGTGAACATACCGGTTTGGAAAGAGTCACTTAGGTGCTTGTGAGGGTTTTGGAACCACCGGGAGTTGCCTTGGGGTTGAAGCTCTAGTGCTTGATTCACTGACGAATCACTTGGAGAGGTGTCCTCTTGCCCTTGAGTAGCTTATCCACTAACAAACATTCCTTTATTATGGACTCCCTTCTCCTGAAAGTGAGTTGCACACTCTGTACTGTAGAATCCTGGCATGGATGTTTATTATGTACGGGAATTCCGAGAATACTAAGTGGAAGCTTGTGTAGCTAGTGGATGAAGGCAAAGTGGCCTTGTGCTATTCTATTTTAGTTGTTTATTGTCAAATTTTTCCCTTGGAAATCACTACACCTCAAGCCTTGGAATTTGGCTCGGGGGTGACAACTACAAGTAATAGTCACTATAGTTATCTATGGTTGGGTGGAGAGTCAAAGTTCTGTTCTAAATTTCCTTTCCAACTTTATATATATATAAGTATTTAATTGGTCTCCATGTGTTAAAATATATATGTATATGTGCATGGTGTTGTTGTATGGTTCTACTCATAATAAGGAATCTGATTTCATGTGTGTTAAATGGGATATTGAAACTCATGTACGTGTGCCTGAGAATTGGTGTAATTTTTGTATGTAGAAGTGTTTGAATATATGTGTTACTTTCATTAAATTTATGACTCTGAACTGCTATCCATTTGTTGCTTATTTTCTTCGTGTATGTGAGATGATTGATTAAAAGGAACACATCTTTATGTTATGTGAAGGAGCTACTCGAGTTCCCTATAATTATGAAGAAATACACTTGAATGAACATTCACTTAGTGTATCTTATTGAGCATATTATTTTCCAAGTTTCATTATTGAAATTCTTGTGCATTATTTAACGAGTTTAGTTGACTATTGCGGTGCCTGAGTAAAAACTTGGAAGGAGTTCGAAAAACATCTGAGCGTAAACAATTGTAAAATAGGCTTGAATGCACCTATAGGACCCACCAAACCAGGGGTCAGGAGGGTCATATGAAAAGGCAAAAGTTGGGTCATTTTTTTTTCGACCAACGTCTGCAGGTCGAGCAGTCATGCGGGTCTATAAGTCAGGAGTTGGCCCAGGTTGGGGTTGGGCCTGGTAAAAAATTGTGCTTCATTGAATATTGGATGAGGCCAACCTTCGACTACCAGGAGGAGAATTCCGAACCACATGGAGTGCCACGGTGGCAGAGCTTCCATGCAAGGCACCAAGCGAGTCATCACCTGGTTGCCACATGGGAACTGTTGATGATGTGGCAAGGTATGTAATTGGCCTATCTTTGAATTGTCACAACTTTTGATCTGTAAGTCAGATCAAGGTAAAATTTATATCATTAGAAAGGTATCAATGAGATGAATTCAACAATGTTATCCATTTTAAGTTTTGAACTAATTGGAAGAGAGTGAAATTTAGACCCCATTTCCATAATTGGACCATGGAGGTTCGGTCAACATTGTATTTACCTCCTTTTAACCTTAGCGAGGACAAGGGTTAGTAGGGGGTGTGTTACAGAGTGGTATCAAAGCTTCTAGGTTAAATACTTGGATTAGAAGGGAACCATTGTAGAAGTAATAAGTGAGGGTTCGATAATAGACCTTGGGAGATCCAACGAGGCCTGAAAAACCTCGCGTCAAGCATTAGAAATATGATTGTTTGCATATTGACTATGTGTGTTGCTCTATATATTTTATTGTAATAATTACACATAGCATAATATTGATGATTTATATGAATTAATGATGTTGATATGCTAATCAATGTGTAATGTTGTAGCTAGCTATGCACCAACAAATTTCCATCAGCAAGCTAAGGTGATAACGTCCATAAAACACATAAAATACAGACAGTAAGGTTTGAAGAGACGAAGAAAAAAATGTTTCAATATAAATTTTACCAATCACGACATGGATATGAAGAAGCAAGAACATACAAAGAGGAAAATAAGTTGAAATGATGCAACCATAAGGCTGCAGATGCTCAACTTTGCAGATCTAATGTTTTTTAGTCTACCCCAAACCTGATGGTAGAGTCTACAAAACCCACTTTAATCATTATTAATTCATACGATATTGCAGAAGCTTCTTTCTAAAGTGGTTTCAGGTTTATAACTCATATAACCATAAATTTTTTACCGTATACCATGGCCGCCTTCTTTATCTTCCCCAATGCATATGTGGCATCGCACTTCGGCAACTTAAGACTTTGACGCTTCACACATCGGCGATTTTAATATATTGCAACTCAAAAACCATAGCTCATCGCATGTCGACAAGTATATGATATCGCACTTCGAAGATTGTAACGTTTACCTCATTGGCGATCATCGCATTGCAACACTGAACCTTTTCATTAGCGCTTCATCACAAATCACATTTTCTCAAGTTTACCTTTCCTCCGTTAATTGTTAACCCATATTACATGCGATGTGCGATATGCACATGGACCCCATTGACACGTGGCTCCTCTTCATCGCATCATAACTTATCTCATTTAATTTGTGATGTCTTAGCACATAAATATAACAAGTTTCTATGGCAATGTGCGCTCACTGATCTTGATGTGATATAATATCATCCGTCCATCTCTCGTTGTTGACTTGATCATGACTATCCGATCGACTGTTTGATCCACCTCTTCCTTTGGAAAAATTCTAAGAGTTTTCTTTTGAATAACTTTCTTTTGGTTGCCGATTGTCACCACTTTGCAACTCTGATTACTATACGCTACCCTTCTTGAGCTTGTTCGGTATTCTTTAGCACTAATATCTCCTGACCTTTGTTCTTGTTATTGAATATTTATTCAGAGTTATCACACTCATTGTACAACTTTTCATACTGTTTAAAACCATAATTCGTGTTTTATTCCTTTCGACCTGCACACAAGTTTTATCTGCACTCATTCACTCCCATTAGCTTCACTCTCAGCCAATTTCTCCAGAACTGGAATCACACAGTGATTCTACCCAATTTCTCCTACAGAAAGTCCTTTTCCACACAGTAAAAGACTTATACACCCATCAAAATTCATGCAACAGTAATCTATTACACATAAATCATATTAACTCAATTACAGATCACTCAATGTGTAAGAGAGACAAAAACACAATCGCAATGAACTCAATTTCTCATTAATCAAATAAATTGTAAAAATACAAATAAAACATGTTCACAGTTTGGGTTTGGCCTGGTGTGCCTTTACATGGCCCTTTTCTCTTCTTCTCTCTCTATGCCAGTAGGCTTACAATCATATTTCTTTTATTATCTATCTACGAATAATGATCTCTATGCCTTCAAGGCTTTACAAGTATATACAAAAGGTTATGTAACCAACTCTGGTTCAAATCCATGGGTTACTCAAAAAAATCCTAAAATTCCTCTAAGTCCTCAATTAATCCCTAAAATCTCTTCTTTATCCCTTGAGGATCTCAACATTCAATTAAATCCTAAGTGTAATATTCCTAAATTAGCTTGCAGCTAATTGGAATATTAAAGTTTTGTTTTGTCACTTAGATAGGTGAATAAGTGGGTAGGGAGACCCATAAATCTCTTTATGAAGAATAAAGCCACTTCTCATGTGAAAGTGGATCATCTTTCCAGCTCAATAAAGCACCCTAAGGTGTGAATAGGGGCTAGAACATGTGGACTGGGTCAACTTTGACCAAATCAACAATGTTGTCATGGACGAGTGGACATTAATGGAGGGACAACGCAGTTTTAGATGGAGACACATTGCATGGAAGTAGTGTCATTAATGGACGAGGCTTAGGGTTTGGAAGCTCATATCTTATAAAAGGAAGAGGATGGCAACCATATTCATTAT
This sequence comes from Pinus albicaulis, assembly GCA_034641835.2. Lineage (NCBI taxonomy): Eukaryota > Viridiplantae > Streptophyta > Pinopsida > Pinales > Pinaceae > Pinus > Pinus albicaulis. The sequence goes on from CM076572.1 coordinate 1,163,844,170, forward strand.
GTTGATATATTTTATGTTTTGATATATGGTCTGTTTAGACATATAGGTTTCTTCAGCTGTTTAGCTAAGATTGCAGTGTTGTTTAGCACAGGGTGTTCCTGATAGGGAATCCCACCTCTTCCATTGAGAAGCTATTGGAGGATTTTGCACTATAATTCCACATTCAGGCATTTGGCCAAGCTTCAGTCTCATGTACAGCGCAGTTCTGTTTAGAGTTGGGTTGTGTTGCAGGGGTGTAGTAGTGCATGAGAGAGATCTCCAATTTCTGAGCTAGTTTTCCATTGGAGGGATCATCCTTTCATCCGGGAGCTTGTGAGGAAGTAATAAGCGCTTCATTACATATTTTGGCACCAGGCCAAGTAGCAGTCATCAGCTACAACACAATTTCCCTCAAGGACTGCGTTATTTGGGAGAGCAGCTGCAATAGTTGGTTTATTGCCCTATTTGGAGTGTTTGGGTTTCTTGTGTGGGGATCAGCCCTTCATTTAGGAGATATGTTGGAGGGGGATCAACAATATTTTATATCAGATCATCCATCTCCCATCAATGATTTAGTTGCAGAGATTATTCATCCCTATGGCCAAATTTTCTATATTTTGTATAGTGTGTATTTCCGGAAACCTTTCTTGGGTTGTCCTAGAAATTTTTTTTGGAGCATGGATCTCTAGCCTTAGCATTTTTGGAGAATTATATCAGCAGTAATATATTTTTATATCTTTCAGCTGCTATTCTCTCACAGACAACACAATTTCATGCATTCCTGTATTTCATGTGTTAACAACATTTCAGACCTAGGTGTATGCTTTCATGGGAGGCTTGTTTTCCCAACTTGAGTGATCTTTTACTCAAGATATTGTACCTATTTTTCTATTATATTCATAATGGAATGGATTTACTACTGTCCCATGCTTTTATCTATTTAAATTTATGCATATTTCCAGTTTTATGCACTCTATTCCTGCTTTCCCCATTTGGGAATATTACAGTGGTATCAGAGCATAATCTTGGCTCAGCCTATGTACTTCTGCCACTATGTCATCTAAGGAGGCTTCTCATAGGAAGGAGAAGATCTGCAGAAGAGATGAGGGCAAAACTTCATTTTCAGGAGGGAAGGAGTTCTCAAAACTTCTTCTTCAAACTATGCAGTGCATTGGCAGAGACATCAAAGAGATGAGAATGGGGAGATGTAGAAATTCTCCAAGAGGGCTTGTACATGAAGAAAGCTCCAAATTTTCACATTATGGGTGTGAGAATTCAGCTACACCATCAGATATACAACGTGGTACCATGCCTAGGGTCATAGCAAGAGAGATGGAGGAAGGAGATGTACCAAAGGAGGAGACTCTTGGTGACTATCTTTAAGAGTATGAATCTCAAACTCAGATATTTAGAGATAATATAAACTTCCAAGGGTTTTGCAAGATCAAGGAGGATAGAATACCTAGCAACCATGGTAGAAGCATAAGGTGCAAGTAGCATGATGTGGGTAGATTCTTTCTATCTACTTTTGATGGATCACCTAAATGTTCAGCTAGGGCTTGGGTGGAGGAGCTAGACACCTATTTGCAGCGACACCAAGTTTCAGAAGATGAAGCCATTAGAGTAGCAGTGCTGAACCTTGAAGGTAAGGCTTATGCCTGGTGGTTTTATGAATCTTCTTCATTAAAATATGCAAATATATCTACTTATGCAAGGTTCACTAGGTGGTTAGTAAAAAGATTTATTGAAACACATTCTGAAACTTCCTTGGTTGAGGTAGCCAAGCATAAACAAAAAAAACCTTTGCATGAGTTGGAAGGATATATAAATCCAACTCCATTTCAGAAAATTATTGATGGGTTTAAAAACTTACATAATACCTTAGTAGAGGCAATATCCCCACTTCAGAAAGAGCTCTCTTCTCAAAGGGAAGACATGGAGATCTCTTTTTCAAAAGAGGAACTAAACAAAGAACCTCTTAATGATGATGAGACAACCTCCATTCATGATGAAGGGGAAGATAATATAAGAGGTAACAACGCTGTCACAACAGTATAAAATCTAGTAGCTCATGAAGAGGAAGATGGAGCATTTGCTCCAAAGGAAGGAATTCTTGCACCCTTGCAAGGAGTTCCAAAGAATCTCACATGTGGAGATCAGGGCACAGTCCATGAGCAGCATGTGCCATCATTGACAGATTGTGAGGTCTTGAAGATAGAAAAAGAAAAGGGGGAAGACCAACATCATATGATTAGGAGCACACACCCCTCTCTATTTCAAAAGGCTAATGCATAGAAGAGGCTGGATGATTTGCGTAATGAGGACAAGGGAAAATCAGTCCACTCACATACACAGCCTGCTCTAGGCCTTGATGTTTCATTACATGGAGGCTTTCCACCAGGGAGACCCCCTGATTGGAAGATGAATAAAGAGTTCTCTCAACATTGTGCAACATTGATATATTTGTCTAAGGAAGGAGCCTTTGAAGGAGCTAGCACAACGCAGAGAACCTTTGATGGGTTCAAAGGAGGGGTGAGAAATTTTCTGATATGGACATTGCTATCTCCCACTCAGCTATTTGTGCTGAAAGATGATGATTCAGAAATCTATGATGACATGAGCATTGTGTCAAAGGGCTACTCCATAGCCTTGGAGCAGCAAATGATACTTCCACACATGAGGAATATTTCTGAATATGATAAGAGGTTATTAACACTCTTGTATGCATTGGCCAAACTATGGAAGTTTTGGATGGGAAATACCTTTCAAGAGAAGGTTGACCTCCATGTACTTCAATATTTTATTGGGAAAGATCAACTAAAAGGGAGGCAACCAAAAGTGGGGTAACAGTACTCTAACACGTGGCTTTGGCATTGGGCATGTCAAAGAGGAGAGAAATGATGAGACAAGTGCTTCATTTCATATTTCTACAATGCTGTCATTGTTGGGAAGGATGGATCCATATTGGGAGTCCCACCTATTGGTGGATTATTTCAAGAACCTCTTCACATGTAAGGTTCTTGATGGGCAAGTAATGGATGTGAGGTATAGAGTGGTTGATGGAGTTATTTATTTCTATGATTAGATCTACTTGACTAGAGACTTCAAGCTCAAGAAGGAGATTCTACATGCAACATATAAGGCACTCTCTTCAGGACATGTAGACTTCATTGAGTTATCACACCATCATGGAAAGATTCTATTGGGAGGATCTCAAAGAGGATGTGAACCAACACATCAAGAGATATGTAGCTTGTTTGATGTATGAGGAGAAAATCAACCCCCTTGCAAGGTTGTTACAATCATTTCCCCTTTTGATGGAGAAATGGGAAGGTTCCTCTATGGACCTCTTCACCAACTTGTCTACAATATATGGTAAAGATTGTGTTTTGATGCTTATTGATCAAATAACAATGTATGTGCATTCCTTTACAACGCATTTGCAGCATCTTGCTCCACAAGAGAGCAAACCTCTCTTTGGATTTCATTGTCCTTTTGGGACTATATTTAGTGATGAGAATGACCACTTCATGGAGGACCTTGGGCAAAACATGTTTTTTTGGATCCTATTTAGTTAACACCTAATGTCCTTCACTACTTTCAAGCTTTTGAGAAGCTTATGGCAACAAGAAAGTGGTTGGATGGCCACTTATCATATGATGTTTTGAGACAGCTAGAGGCAACATAGCGCTGGTCTCACTTGAGGGGCTATTGTCACCATTCAGTGTGTCATGTGACACTTAGTCCACATTTATTTTGGAGCCCATATGGTGATGACATCCTATTCACTATATGTGGGATGGATTGGGTAAGAGAGGTTCCTAGAACCAAAGAGTGGGATCATGCAATTCCAAGTATCTTTTTGCTTCATGAGGACTATGTTATTGTAGCCCAAGATCAACAGCTCCAAATTTATCATAAATGGAGAGAGAGACAGCTTAAGTTGAAGAATTTTATCTCTCATTTTCAGCCATGCAGCCCCTATACATTGCAGAAGCAGGGGATTGGTGATTATTTCTATGAGCTACCAAGGAGGGCTCATTTTGTTTGGATGATAGCATGGAGATTGGAGTTTCTCATTGGGATTGAGGCACCCAATATTTACCATCTCTCATGCCTTGAAAAGGCCAATGAACATCATATAACTCTTTCCATATATCTTCCACTTTTTCATGATGAGAGCTATTTGGTTTATTCACCAAAGGCAAATTTTCATTCTTGGGAGGAGACATATCCATTGGAGATTTTGCAGTACCCTTGTAGTTGCTTGAGGAAAAGCAACATTTTGGAGGGGAGGACTGTAATATTCTTAAACTAGCTTGCAGATAATTGGAATATTAAAGTTTTGTTTTGTCACTTAGATAGGTGAATAAGTGGGTAGGGAGACCCATAAATCTCTTTATGAAGAATAAAACTAATTCTCATGTGAAAGTGGATCATATTTCCAGCTCAATAAAGCACCCTAAGGTGTGAACAAGGGCTAGAACATGTGGACTGGGTCCACTTTGACCAAATCAATAGTGCTGTCATGGAGGAGTGGACATTAATGGAGGGACAACGCAGTTTTATATGGAGACACATTGCATGGAAGTAGTGTCATTAATGGATGGGGCTTAGGGTTTTGAAGCTCATATCTTATAAAAGGAAGATGATGGCAGCCATATTCATTATGTTGATATATTTTATGTTTTTATATATGGTCTGTTTAGACATATAGGTTTCTTCAGCTATTTAGCTAAGATTGCAGTGTTGTTTAGCATAGGGTGTTCCTGATCGGGAATCCCACCTCTTCCATTGAGAAGCTCTTGGAAGATATTGCACTATACTTCCACATCCAGGAATTTGGCCAAGCTTCAGTCTCATGTACAAAACATTTATGTTTAGTGCTGGGTTGTGTTGCAAGGGTGTAGCAGCGGAGGAGAGAGATCTCCAATTTATGAGCTAGTTTTCCATTGGAGGGATCATCCTTTCATCCGAGAGCTTGTGAGGAAGTCATTAGGCCTTCATTACATATTTTTTCACTAGGCCAAGTAGCAGTCATCAGCTACAGTGCAGTTTCCCTCAAGGACTGCGTTATTTTGGAGAGCAGCTGCAACAGTGGGTTTATTGCCTTATTTGGAGTGTTTGGGTTTTCTGTGTGGGGATCAACCCTTCATTTAGGAGATCTATTGGATGAGGATCAACCTTATTGTATATCAGTTCAACCATCTCCCATCAGTGATTCAGTTGCAAAGATTATTCAGCTCTAGGGCAATATCTGTTATATTTTGTATAGTGTGTATTTCCGGAAACCTTTCTTGGGTTGTCCTGGAAATATGTTTTGGAGCATGGATCTCTAGCATTAGCATTTTTGGAGCATTATATCAGCAGTGATATATTTTTATATCTTTCCGCTATTATTCTCTCATAGACAGCGCAGTTTCATGCATTCCTGTATTTCATGTGTTAACAACATTTCAGACCTAGGTGTATGCTTTCATGGGAGGCTTGTTTGCCCAACTTGAGTGATGTTTTCATCAAGATATTGTACCTATTTTTTGGTTATATTCATAATGGAATAGATCTACTATTGTCTCATGCTTTGAACTATTTATATTTCTGCATATTTCCAGTTTTATGCACTCTATTCATGCTTTCCCCATTTGGGAATATTACACTAAGGATCCTCTCAAATCCACAAAATCATGAACTATTTTCTAATCTAAGATTTACAATATTTCATAATATCTCAATCCACAAAAATCTCTCATCAAACACTCATGTTCTCCTACATTCGAGAAAATTTACAAATATGCCTCTCAATATTTAATTAAATCCTATTCTAAAGTTCTCACACAAAATCACTAAAAACATTGAAAACTACATTAATTAAATACTTAGGAAACTAACTCCTTTGAAAAACATAAGACCCCGTAGATTCTAGTAAATGTACAAAATTTTGGAACCATGATGCTTCTGCATCAGACTCCCAAGGTAGAAATTAATCATGATCTCCAGATCACATGTCTTCAATGCTGATGGAATTCCTCCTGGATCCCAAACTTAGTTTTGTTGTTTGTCTTTGGTTGTTGCTGTTGTTGTTTGTTGTTGTTCTCCAAAGTCTCCATAATTTATGTTGCATTTCTCCAATGGCTATGCTTTCGCAATCTGCTGCTATCTTTTCCTTGCTGCTTCTGCTTTGTTTTCTTGTTTTTTCTTCTTCTGAGACACCTTCATCATCAACCTTCTTATTCTTTCAATCTCCCTGTCCAATTTATCTTCAGACTGGTAATCACTATGCCATTTGTTGTTTCTTATATTTTCAGCTTCTCCTGCTTCCACTTCATCAAAACCTGTAATCATAAACCAATTATCCGAAAAAATATAAGGCCTCATTGCCTTTTCCTTCTCTGGCAACATCTCAGTATGCTGCTTTGAGTTTTCCTCTAACTCCTTTGTTAGCACGTTAGTATACAGATTTAAATTATCCAAAGAACTCACGAGATTGTCAGCTAGTCTCTCCTCCATATCATATGTTTCAAGGATGTCTCCAGGCTCTGGTTCACAATAATGAACTCCTTCCTATGTAATGTCAATTTGCTGAACTCTTATTACCATTCTTACATCCTTACTTTCTTCTTCATGATTTTCATTCATGACAATTTCTTTGTCTTCCTTCTTCAACAATTTATCCTAAGTATATATCCTCTGCTTTTACAACTTTCTTCTTCAAAGATCTAATTTTCTATATAACTCAACAATTTCAATTGGAGTAGAATTTGGAAACTTTACACAGTTTTCCATACCTTCACTTGTTTTTGACCAATCATCAGATGGCCCTTCTCCCTCTGCTAAATATACACACATGTCTAAATCATCATGCTTAAAAATTCCAAACTCATTAGGCACAATAAATACCTTTTCTTCATCTTCATGTCTGAACTCATTTCTACTATTCCAATCTTCACTGTTACTAGCTTCAATATTCTCCTGCACATTTCCATGAGACCTCTCTGTCTCCTTTCGTTTATGAGATCTTGTTATCTCAGTCTTAATCTAAACATATTTCAGATTATGCTCCTTCTTCTTAACAAACTCTAAAGTTTGTTCATCATCCTATGATGTACTTGCAATAATACACAAATCATTAGTTTTAAAAATACAATACCTTTCGGTCCCATTTGGTGCTTTAGGCATCAATCTTTCATACCCCAGTTTACAATGGACACTCTAGATTTCAACAAATCCTCTTGGCTGTGAATCAACTCCTTTGAGGTTCTCCTTATCCAACAAGTCAATATGCCTCTTCTCAAGTTCTCTGATATTGTTTATCAGTTTGACATTCCATCTCTTTTGTAATAGGTTACATCTAACCAGTTTCCTCATTCTCCATCCATGTCTTTGGTATTCATTCTCTTTCTCTTGTAGCCATCCCTGTAGTACCTCCAACTGTACTCTCATCATTGCAATATTTCTCTCTCGCTTCTCATTACTCATATTACCTTTATGGCATTCTGTAGAACCTCTTATATGAACGTCCATGGCCATCTTCCTCATGATCTCATCCATGCTCGATTGGTGATATGCAACATAGCCTTATCTTGTAGCAATCTCCTCTTGCTACTTAATACCCTATCAAGCTTCCTCTCTGAGCTTGATCTCTCTCTAGGCATTCTCTCTCTTGAACCTTCTAGAGCTTCGTTGCTCCTCTGGATGCTACACTCAGTCACCTCTCTCATTTCTTCCAACCTCTAGTTGGATATGTTCATTGCCATCATCATCAAAAACTGTGCTTGTTCTTGGCTATAATATTCAAACATCTTCATAGTATTTCTTTCAATCAATAATTCATCATTAATTAACTGAAAACATGAAGACCATACCTCACTGTCCAATTTTCTGAACACATGTTGATGTTGCAGTTTCTCTTTTCTGTCTGCTAACTTTACCTTCACTGTTTGCAGTTGTCAATATCCCTCCATAAACAATTTTCTCAATCTTTCCTTCAATAATCTGATCTACTTTCTCCTGAAGTAGATTTTTCTTCTATATCTTTACTATTCTTTCAAAAATCAATTTATCAATCACCGATTTCAAAACCAATAAGAAAATCATTTTCTTTTTTACCTCAATCAGATTTAGATCCGATTCTTCTCTTCGCTTTTGCTACGCCACTCTGATTCTTTGAAAACTCTTCATGTTCTGTTCACTTCAAAGAACTCTTGCTGTCCTGATTTCTTCTTCGAAGAGAAAACCTACTCTAAATTTCTCCCAAAAGATATTTTACTCACTCTGATACCAAATGATGCAACCATAAGGTTGCAAATGCTCAACTTTGCAGATCTATTTTTTTTTTCATCTCCCCAAAACCCGATGGTAGAGTCTACAAAACCTACTTTAATCATTATTAATTCATATGATATCGCGAAAGCTTCTTTCTAAAGTGGTTTCAGGTTTATAACTCATATAAACATACATTTTTTTACCTTATACCGTGGCCACCTTCTTTATCTTCCCCAATGCCTACGTGGCATCGCACTTCGTCAACTTAAGACTTCGACACTTCGCACGTCAGCGATTTTAATATATTACAACTCAAAAACCATAGCTCATCACATGTCGACAAATATATGATATCACACTTCATCTATTATAACATTTACCTCATTGGCGATCATCGCATCGCAACACTAAACCTTTTCCTTAGCACCTCATCGCAAATCACATTTTTGCAAGTTTACCTTTCCTCTGTTAACAGTTAGCCCATGTTACATGCGATGTGCAATATGTGCATGGACCCCATCGACACGTGGCTCCTCTTCATCACATCACAACTTATCTCATTTAACTTGCAATGCCTTAGCACATAAATATAACAAGTTCTGATGGCGATGTGCGCTCACTTCTCTTGATGCGATATAATCTCATCCGTCCATCTCTCGTTGTTTACTTGATCACGACAGTCCGATCCACCTCTTCCTTTGGAAAACTTCTAAGAGTTTTCATTTGAATAAATTTCTTCTGGTTGTCGATTGTCACCCCTCTGCAACTCCGATTCCTTCACGCTATCCTTCCTGAGCTTGTTCGGTATTCTTTAGCTAATATCTCCTGAACTTTGTTCTTGTTATCGAATTTTTAATCAGAGTTATCACGCTCGCTGTACACCTTTCATACTGTTTAAAACCAAAATTCGTGTTTTATTCCTTTCGAACTGCACACAAGTTTTATCTGCACTTATTCACTCCTGTTAACTCCACTCTCAGCCAATTTCTCCAGAATTGGAATCACACAATAATTCTACCTAGTTTCTCATACATAAATTCCTTTTCCACATAGTGAAAGACTTATACACCCATCAGAATTCATGCAACAATATCTATTACCTAGAAATCAGATTAAATCAATTACAGATCACTCAGTGCGTAAGAGAGAAAAAAACACGGTCACATTGAACTCAATTTCTCATTAATCAAATAAATTGTACAAATACAAATAAAACCTGTTTATATTCTGGCTTTGGCCTGATGTGCCTTTACATGGCCCTTTTCTCATCCTCTCTCTCTATGCCTGTAGGTTTACAATCTAATTTCTTTTATTATCTATCTATGAATAATGATATATATGCCTTTGAGGCTTTACAAAAATATACAAAAGGTTCTGTAACCAATTCTAGTTCAAATTCATAGGTTACTCAACAAAATCCTAAAAATCCTCTAAGTCCTCAATTAATCCCTAAAATCTCTTCTTTATCCCTTGAGGATCTCAACATTCAACTAAATCCTAAGGATTCTCTCAAATCCACAAAATCACGAACTATTTTCTAATCTAAGATTTACAATATTTCAGAATATCTCAATCCACACCAATCACTCATCAATCACTCATGTTCTCCTACATTCGAGAACATTTACAAATATGCCTCTCAATATTTAATTAAATCCTATTCTAAGGTTCTCACAGAAAATCACTCAAAACATTGAAAATTACATTAATTAAATACTTGGGAAACCAACTCCTTTGAAAAACATAAGACCCCCTAGATTCTACTAAATGTACAAAATTTTGGAACCATGATGCTCTTGCATAAGATTCCCAAGGTATAAATTAATCATGATCTCTAGATCATGTGTCTTCAATTCTGATGGAATTCCTCCTGGATCCCAAACTTTGTTCTATAGTCTTTCTTTGGTTGTTGTTGTTGTTGTTTTCCATTGTTCTCCAGGTCTCCATACTTTATGTTGCATTTATCCACTGGCTATGCTTTCACAGTCTACTGTTGTCTTTTCCTTGCTGCTTCTTTGTTTACTTGTTACTGTCTTCTTCTGAGACACCTTCATCATCAACCTTCTTATTCTTTCAATCTCCATGTCTAGATTATCTTGTGACTGGTAATCACTTCGCCATTTGTTGTTTCTTCTGTTTTCAGCTTCTCCTGCTTCCACTTCATCAAACCTGTAATCATAAGCCAATTATCAGAAAAATATAAGGCCTCATTGCCTTTTCCTTCTCTGGAAACATCTCAGTATGCTACTCTGAGTTTTCCTCTAACTCCTTTGTCAACACATCATTATACTGATTTAAATTCTCCAAAGAACTCACGAGACCGTCAACTAGTCTCTCCTCCATATCATCTGTTTCAAGGATGTCTTCCTATTTTGGTTCACAATAATGAACTCCTTCCTCTGTAATGTCAATTTGTTGAAATCTTATTACCATTCTTACATCCTTCCTTTCTTCTTCATGATTTTCATTCATGACAATTTCTTTGTCTTCCTTCTTTAGCAATTTATCCTGAGTATTTATCCTCTGCTTTTCCAACTTTCTTCTTTGAAGATCTAAATTTCTATATAACTCAACAATTTAAATTGGAGTAGAATTTGGAAACTTTACACAACTTTCCATACCTTCACTTGTTGTTGACCAATCATCAGATGGCCCATCTCCCTCTGCTAAATCTACACACATGTCTAAATCATCATGCTTAAAAATTCCAAACTCATTAGGCACAATAAATACATTTTCTTCATCTTCATGTCTTAACTCATATTTGCTATTTCAATCTTCACTATTACCAGCTTCAATATTCTGCTGCACATTTCGATGAGACCTCTCTGTCTCCTTTTGTTTATGAAATCTTGCTATCTCAATCTTAATCTAAACATATTTAAGATTTTGCTCCTTCTTCTTAACAAACTCTAAATTTTTTTCATCATCCTGTGATGTACCTGCAATCATACAAAAATCATTAGTTTTAAAAATACAAGACCTTTCGGTCTCATTTGATGCTTCAGGCATCAATCTTTCATACCCTAGTTTACAATGGACACTCTGGATTTCAACAAATCCTCTTGGCTGTGACTCAACTCCTTTGAGTCTCTCCTTCTCCAACAAGTCAATATGTATCTTCTCGAGTTCTCTAAACTTGTTTATTAGTTTATCATTCCATATCTTTTGCAATAGGTTCCATCTAACCCATTTTCTCATTCTCCATCCGTGTCTTTGACATTCATTCTCTTTCTTTTGTAGCCATCCCTGTAGTACCTCCAACTGTACTCTCATCATTGCAAGATTTCTCTCTCGATCCTCATTACTCATCTTATATTTATGGCATTCTCTAGAACCTCTTCTATGATCCTCCATGGCCATCTTCCTCATGAGCTCATCCATGCTCGATTGGTGACCTGCAACATAGCCTTCTCTTGTAGCAATCTCCTCTTGCTACTCAATACCATATCAAGCTTCCTCTCTGAGCTTGATCTCTCTCTAGGTATTCTCTCTCTTGTTGATTCTCTTGAACCTTCCAAAGCTTTTCTACTCCTCTAGCTGTTGCACTCAGTCACCTCTCTCATTTCTTCCAACCTCTAGTTGGATAGGTTCATTGCCATCATCATCAAAAACTCTGCTTGTTCTTGGCTATAATCTTCAAACATTTTCATAGTATTTATTTTAATCAATAATTCATCATTAATTAACTGACAACATGAAGACCATACCTCACTGTCCAAACTATAGCAGTTTCTCTTTTCTGTCTGTTGACTTTACCTTCAATGTTTGCAGTTGTCACTATCCCTTCATAAACAATTTTCTCAATCTTTCCTTTAATAATATGATCTAATTTCTCCCAAAGTATATTTTTCTTCTATCTCTTTACTATTCTTTCAAAAATCAATTTATCAATCACCAATTTCAAAATCAATAAGAAAATCATTTTCTTTTTTACCTCAATTAGATTCAGATCTGATTCTTCTCTTCTCTTCTGTTGTGCCACTCCGATTCTCTGAAAACTCTTCCTGTTCTGTTCTCTTCAAAGAACTCTTGCTGTCCTGATTTCTCCTCCGAAGAGCAAACCTACTCTAACTTTCTCCTAAAGGAGCTTTTACTCGCTCTAATACCAAATGATGCAACCATAAGGCTGCAAATGCTCAACTTTGTAGATCTTTTTTTTTTGTCAGTCCAAAACCCGATGGTAGAGTCTACAAAAACAACTTTAATAATTATTAATTCATATGATATCGTGGAAGCTTCTTTCTAAAGTGGTTTCGGGTTTATAACTCATTTAACCATAAATTTTTTACCTTATATCGTGGCCGCCTTATTTAACTTCCCCAATGCATACGTGGCATTGCACTTCGACAACTTAAGACTTCGACGCTTCGCAAATCGGAAATTTTAATATATTGCAACCCACAAACCATAGCTCATCACATTTCGACAAATATATGATATCGCACTTCAAATATTATAACATTTACCTAATTTGCGATCATCGCATCGTAACACCGAACCTTTTCCTTAGCGCTTCATCGCAAATCACATTTTCACAAGTTTACCTTTACTCTGTTAACTATTAACCCATATTACATGTGATGTGTGATATGCACATGGACCCCACCGACACGTGGCTCCTCTTCATCGCATCACAACTTATCTCATTTAACTTATGATGTCTTAGCACATGAATATAACATGTTCCGATGAGGATGTGCGCTCACTGCTCCTGATGCGATATAATCTCATCCGTCCATCTCTCGCTGTTGACTTGATCGCGACTATCCGATCCACCTCTTCCTTTGGAAAACTTCTAAGAGTTTTCTTTTGAACAACTTTCTTCTGGTTGTCGATTATCACTGCTCTGCAACTTTGATTCCTTCACGTTACCCTTCCTGAGCTTGTTCGGTATTCTTGTTGAGTCCCAAATTTGCATCTTTTCCATACACTTTTCCATACCTTTTTCACTCTCCTAAACCTCCCAAATTGTCAATATCATGTGCAAAAGAGCATTTAACATGGTTTTTAATTATATTTTTGTGTTTGCTATTTGATCTAGATTTTGTTCATTCAGCTGCGGAGTCTTGCCACTTTCCGCAGCTGCTGCAACTTTCCGCAGCTATTTTGTGAAACTCTATGCTACAGGTGTCTACAAGGGAAACGAGCCACATGGGCAGGTCGGGAATGACGTGGACATGGTTCGTGTCCTATTGGTTCAAGCAAACTCGTCCAAAGAAGCCGCGGTCAAAGGCGTCCACATGGAAGTCAACCATGGAGTTTCATGTCGGCCGGAATCTGTTTCGTGTCACATAAAGATCCATACGGCCGTTTCTAAGCCTGCGGAGGATAAATCAACATCTGTACAGGGTTCTAGAGTCGAATTCAAGCATCCACCTCTCGTAGATCTACTTTCCAACACGGCCATGCTCCTATATCCGTGGACGTAGTGGTCTACGTGCTCTCCACTAGTATGAACTTTAGGAAACAGTTATAGTTTGTTGTTATATATATTGCGTTTGCATACGCATATGAAGTTAGTAGTTATTAGTGAATGTAGTCTCTGTTATCTTTTGATTAGTTTGCTCTGTAGTGATTACGCTGCACTTGTGCCGTAACATTACCATTCTGTAATGACTGCTTTTTAATATGAGAAAACTCTGTTGTTCAACTTAATTCGTATTTGAGGACCGTTGCCAAGGCTATGTAGAGGGCCCCTGCTCAGCTAAGGTTTTGTGTATTAGTGTATATTTCTCATTTCGTTTCTTTAAAAATCATTGTATCATAATCCATTCATATGTTCATACTTTGCAGTTGTTTCATTTCTGTTTATACACTTCCATAATTTCCATTTCATTTCTGTCTTTCATTCTTTATGATTGTTAACCACTGATCAGTGTTTATGTTTTTCAGGTTTTAGATAGGCAGCCCGGGCATTTTCATAGCTTTTTGACTAATGACATGGAACTAACATTGTTCTGCTGCTAGTTTGCTTTTCATAGTTTTTGTTTAATTTTAGTATTGCTTATCTGCTTCAATAGTTAAATTTAGATATACTAATCTGCTCATAGCATCTTCAGTTGCCTCCGAAAGCCACAACTGGACTGATGGTGAGGGATTGTATTATGAGATGTGTAGTTTAGTATTAGTTTCTTTTCTGCAAATTTAGATATATTAAGCTGCTCATAGCATCTTCAGTTGCCTCCGAAAGCCACAGCTGGACTGATGGTGAGGGATTGCATTATGAAATGTGTAGTTTAGTATTAGTTTCTTTTATGCAAATTTAGATATATTAAATCATGCATGACATCTTCAGTTGCCTCCGAAAGCCACAGCTGGACTGATGGTGAGGGATTGAATCATGAGTGTATGGTTTAGTATTAGTTTACTTTCTGCAAATTAAATATCAGTTACTCAAATTGTTTATGATTACTTCCGAAAATCATAGCTGGACTAATGATGAAGGGTGAGAAGATAAATTGATGTAATCTGATTTAGATTTATTTTGTTGCAATTTTGAATTTCCTTAAGCATAGTTCTTTTGTGTTTAGTTGGCAGCAAGAATAGTTTAGTTTTCATGCTCACTAGTTTACTGTTTTGATTTATTAGATTAGCAGCACCTTTTCATTTCAGCAGCACATTTTCATTTTCCCTTTTAAGTCTTGTCATTGTAAATTTCAAATTGCTTTTTAAAATTTCAAGTTGGTAAATCATTATAGGGGATATCACTTCCTTGAACAAACATAACCAAACTTGTTTTCATCTTAAAATTTCCATTTCACCTTAGAAAACCAAAAACGACAAAAAGTTAAGAAATAGGTTATCTTGCACATATAGTGCACCGCACTTCATCAGCTTACGATTCCCGGATTGACAAATTAAATGCAGCAATTTAGGACACACTAAATTGACCAAACAATTCTTTAGCACTAATCTCTCCTAAGCTTTGTTCTTGTTATTGAATCTTTATTCAGAGTTATCACGCTCGTTGTACACCTTTTCATACTGTTTAAAACCAAAATTCGTGTTTTATTCCTTTCAACCTGCACACAAGTTTTATTTGCACTCATTCACTCCCGTTAGCTTGACTCTCAACCAATTTCTCCAGAACTGGAATAACACAGTGATTTTACCCAGTTTCTCCTACAGAAAGTCCTTTTCCACATAGTAAAAGACTTATACACCCATCAAAATTCATGCAACAATTATCTATTACACATAAATCAAGTTAACTCAATTATAGACCACTTAGCGTGTAAGAGAGACAAAAACACAGTCGCAATGAACTCAATTTCTCATTAATCAAATAAATTGTACACATACAGATAAAACCTATATACAGTCTGACTTTGGTCTTATGTGCCTTTACATGGCCCTTTTCTCTTCCTCTCTCTCTATGCCCGTAGGCTTACAATCAAATTTATTTTATTATCTATCTATGAATAATGATCTCTATGCCTTTGAGGCTTTACAAATATATACAAAAGGTTATGTAACCAATTATGTTTTAGATCCATAGGTTACTCAACAAAATCATAAAATCCTTTAAGTCCTCAATTAATCCCTAAAATCTCTTCTTTATCCCTTGAGGATCTCAACATTCAACTAAATACTAAGGATCCTCTCAAATCCACAAAATCATGAACTATTTTATAATATAAGATTTACAATATTTCAAAATATCTCAATCCACACCAATCACTCATCAATCACTCATGTTATCCTACATTCGAGAACATTTACAAATATGCCTCTCAATATTTAATTAAATCCTATTCTAAAGTTCTCACATAAAATCACTCAAAACATTGAAAATTACATTAATTAAATACTTTGGAAACCAACTCCTTTGAAAAACATAAGATCCCCTAGATTCTACTAAATGTACAAAATTTTGGAACCATGATGCTCCTGCATCATGAACAATGAGGAATAGAAAACTCTCCTAATTAGATGGACACGTTGAGAAGATTGAAAGCATAAACAAGGAGCTACAAAGCTGACAATTAGAGGATTGTTAGAGTGCAAGAAAAACAAGCTAAATTCAATGTAGTCACATTTAAAAGCTTATCAAACCTGCAAAGGTAGAGGGAACATGAGTTGTGAGTTAGCCACAGAGGCATGCAAAGTCCTTTGGGACGAGAAGAAAGAACTAATGGGGAAAATTAGAGCAGATCTAGAAAGAGGCACCGATTTTCCAATGAAGACATAGTGAAAGGAGGAACTCTGTTAAACACTCCTAAGAAGAATCCAAGCCCCCATGAACAATAGTATGAGGACACTCATGGTAGGTCACAATTTCATCACTATCATATTGTTAAGGGAGTTCAAATTGGAACTATGTATAAGTTTTTGTGAAGAACTATTATTGATGGGTTCAACAATTCAATTGTTCCTATCATGGTAGGTCACAATTTCATCACTATCATATTGTTAAGGGAGTTCAAATTGGAACTATGTATAAGTTTTTGTGAAGAACTATTATTGATGGGTTCAACAATTCAATTGTTCCTAAGAATGGATCCAAAAAGGGAAAAACTCCTACAATCTATTAGGGTCCTATAAATTATAGTGATCAATTGATGATTATCTAGTTATTTATTTTGGGAATCTGATGGTAAAGTTTATCCTATGAATCACTAGGTGTCCAAGGAGCCATTTAGTTCTTGAAGTCCCGTGGCCAAGAAAAGTATGAATATTTGGGAGATTTTTTGCGTATAAAGTCTAGATCAGATCATGTTGCAGGTTTTTTCATGGTAAAGTGCTCAGAAGCAACATTTCAATGGTATATATGGTGCTTCAAACTGACTTCTAGATCAAAAGACAGAGCAAGTTGAAGTTTTCTCCTCAAAACCACAAAACAAAGAAAAATGCCCAAGTGTGAAATTATTTATTTGAATTATTAAAATTAATTAAAAAAATGATTTAGAAATCCAAACTCTAAACTATAGAAACATATTTTCCTTCATGGGTCAGCCAACAATAATTTTTAAGTAAATATCCATAAAGTCAAAGTAAATTGTGTCCCCACCCCGCACTTAACTATTAAGTCACCCTACTCTTCCATGCCTCGAGATATGAGCAAAATAAATCAATGGTTAATGATGGATTTTGGGGGCCCTGCCTTTTCGACATTTAACCGGGGGTCGTAAAAGATGTTTTTCATTTTATCGTTGTCACCCTCTTGTTTACTTCAAACTCCCCCCTACCTAAACCATTTATAGGTGCACAAGACTGAGGTAAAAAGGAAACATACAGGTATGAAATGAAGTTATAGGTGAAAGTAAAAGGAGGCTCAACAAAAATGGAATTTGACAAAATGAATTGAACCAAAGCTAAAAGTCACTTATGTTCATTTATTTTCCTGTACGTTGGCACAAAGAAATATTTACATTATTTTGAGATTGAAAATAATTTTAATTATTTTTAAAATCAAAACCATGAGAGAAAACCAACAACAATTTTTAGAGAGATGAGGAAGGAAAATGAATTATGAATGAAAAATGTATGGGTACATAAGATTTGGATAGATATTTATCCAAATATTTTACAGGAGTAACGGGGAAAGTAAAAAATACTTTACCCAACTAAGGCAAAACAACACATGGTTTTTTAAAATCCATGGGAAGGCAAAACAACACATGGGTTTCAAAATCCATGGGAAGGGAAAACAAGACATGGTTTTTAAAATAAGCATGGATTTAAAACCCAGAGGATGATTTATAAAATCATGTACATAAATATTTTGAGATTTTATTTAATTCATTTATAAAATCATGTACAGAAATATTTTGAGATTTTATTTAATTCATTTACAGATTTTAAGCAAAAAAAATATCTAAATATTATTCAAATTATATTTTTCTCTCCAAATATTTTGTGACAATAATGAAGTATTCAAAATATGATGAAAGGCAGAAAACGACATAAATAGAACTCAAAGGGACAACTAGCTGATACAGGTGGCATAATTAATTAGGTTGAAAGAGAAACTAATAGGTTTGTGAAGACAACTTCAACCTCTCCGGACTCCAAGGCAAAGGATCAACATTAGTTGACCACTTTCCATATATGAAGGCTAAATATTTTCCAGTAGTTCCATATTTCCTGCAAATTTCCAGTGATTGATGTTATCTTTAGTTTATTATTCATATTTTTCTAGAAATTGTTAGAGATTATTTTGTAATTAGTTCCTTTTTGGAATCTCAAGTTAGTTCAATGATCTCTATAAATACTTTGTAAAATGACTTAGTAAGGGTTGGAATTTGTATGAAGAAAGAGTTTGCATTTTGATGTAAAGTTGTGCATTGTACTGAAGTGATCATTTCATTAATACAGAAAGTTTGTTCCAGGATTCCTTTGCCAAGCAATTGGTGATGTTTCCTCTCATGTGAAATTGCTATTTTCCTAGTTTTCCATATGTTTTTTTATCTCTATTATTTAAAGAAGATAAAGGGTTGAATTTGTTTAAGTACACTTTGCTCTGACTTATAAACAATATTCATGTTTTCACTCTGATGTTAAGTATATAATTCATCCTACTATGCTCTATATTTAATTGATTCCTAATATTTTCGCCTTATTCAACCCACAAATGCTCAAAAGATCCAAAATCTTGCCTACCTTTCCCTATTACTTCTAAGCTGATATTTTTGTATTTGATCCTCCGAAGATTTATGACTCCATAGCCTAATGGAATTTCCTTGTAGTTTCAACCAAATCTTTGGAAAAACCAACCTCTGAAATTCATAGATAGCCTAATATCGCAAGACAAAAATCTAAATCAAATAGAGAGATCCATATTTTATGTTGGAAGGGCTAGATCCAAGCTTTACAAGTGGTTTTTTGGTTACCTCTGCAATTTCCTCCCAGCCTAGGAAAATTACGGAGTGATAACATTTTGGCGACCATACTGGGGATCGAAGGTTTCATCTTCCTCAGGAAAAACTATCAAGTTTCAGATCTGATTGTTGATGGTGGACAATGATTAGGCACAAGAGGGCCGAAACATTCACCTGGCCACTCCAAACTATTTCAAACTGATCGAAAGACTCCACTGGCAGCAGGATCCATAAATCAAGATGAGTTCTCAATCTAGAAGGTATGCACCCATGAATTGAGATCATATTGTAGGATTTACAAATCAAATGCCTTGCATAGATTGAAAAACTTATTTACCAAAATTCAAATTTCAAGAAAAATAGGATGTTGCACTTCATTTTATAAGATTTCATATGCATGTGTGTAAGCTAAAGGTTCATTTTCATGAAGACTGCATGATGAAGATGTTTATGATCACTTTATAAGGAAAAGTCCAATATTGGTATGAAGGATTGTCTCATATTAGCATTTGTTCCCATAAAGACTTCTACACAATGTTTTGTAAGAACTACAAAGATAATTACTTTTCTATAATGTTGGTTGAAACCTTTTGTGGATATTTTGACAGTCTTTTGCAATATTTAGGAATTGATGTTGATGTTGATGATGAGGATTCGATGGATGAAGAAATTATGGAAGATTTGTATGAAAACCCTTTTCATCATCAAGAAGAAAGGTTAGAGGATACCCATCATGATATTCAAGAGAATTTTCAGCAGGCTGTAGATTCTTCTTTGGTTGAAGATGAAAGAGAACTGAAATTTAATGATGACAGTCACGTTCTATCCCCGAAAATTGATGAAAATTTGCAACAACCTTGCAAGTTTTTATGTGATCATGAGATGGATGAAGATAGTTAGGATATTGATGTGGAAAACCATGTTTTATCCCTTGGGTCTAATGAAAATGTTAAGATTTTAAAAAACCAACATATGGATGAGGATTTTCATTCGAGTTTTTCTTCAAACTTTTCATTTTCTGAATTTTCATTTAAAAAAGAAGCTTGTCAAGTTCAGAATTCTGAAGTTGTATGTATGGAAATTTTATATAGTGAGCCTACACAAGGCAATCTTCAAATAAGTCACATGAGGATAAGCATAATAGCCAAAAAATTCTGCCAATCAACTCTTCAATACAAGAAAATTTTATCATTGATTTCCAAGGAGATGTTGAAAAAGAGAAAGTTGTTTAAATCCTTTGAATGATGAACACTATATTTATAATCTTACATCCCTTGAAAACACAAAGCCAAAAACTTCAAAAAATACAAAGACAATTTTATTGAAGCATATGAGAAGTCATTTTCAGGTGTACAAATATCAATTGCATTATTTGAAGTTTTTCATCAGCATCCAAAGTCTTGTCTTTGGAATTACATGAATACAGATTTTAGTAAGAAAACTGGTGTTTTTCCTCTTGATAATAACCATGGGTTTTCTAGTGAAAAGTTTGTAGGCATTGAATAACAAAGGGAAATTCTCCATGATTTTGAGAATCCTTTGGAAAACCTATTGGAATATTCAAAAAAACTGTATTTTGTGTTGGTTATGGATTATGAAGAAGGTTTCAGTTGGAAGTTTGAGTTGTCATTTTCTGAGTTTATTTTTTTGCGTGGAGGAGTGGAATGAAGGATTCCGTTAAGTAGCCATTTTCTTGAATTTTTTCATTGGAAGTTTGTTATTACTTGATATTGCAGTCATTTCAACAGATTAGAGTATCTCCACCCTTTGAGCATTCTTTTCAGTTTCAGTTTACAACAAAGTTTTTAGTTTTCAGTATACAATTCAAATTTCATTTTGAAGAATGGATTTGATTTAGTTTGAGGATTAGAACAGATTATCAATTGGTTTTCAGTTCTAGTGGTTTCATGGCTTAGCATTTTTCGGTCTTGGGATCAGCCCAATGGATCAGGCTACTAGTCGATGGTGTTCTTAGCACCTCATAGGGAGGATGTCATCCCCATTGGAGCTGATGTTAGGGCCCTATAAATTATATTGATCAATTGATGATTATCTGGTTATTTATTTTGGGAATCTGTTGGTAAAGTTTAGCCTATGAATCACTAGGTGTCATAGCCTAAAGGTTTGTTTGTCCAAGGAGCCATTTAGTTCTTGAAATGATCTGAAAATGGAAGTACTTGTAAATGGGTGCAAGGTATCCATTTCCATTTTAATTAAATGTGTGCAAAAACTCCAAGTCTAGCTGATTAAACAACTACTTAGAACTATTCCAGAGATTGACTGTAGGGGCATTTACTGGATATGTCACCTATAAAGAAAGGATGAGATCCAGAGGCTACCTAGCCCTTTACAGACTCTGTCTATATAACTTGTAGAAGACTTGTATTTGCTGTTTAAGATAGTCATTTTCCATAAAATATATATGCAAACAGTTATTCATGTCTTGCAATTGAAATAGAGTGTTTTTGGTAGCTGTATAAGAGTTTTTGTGTCAAGGTAAGTTATTTTAATTTGTTGTTTAACATATTAAATCAGAATTTTTCAGCAATATAACTTCAGCATAACATGACGTGGATGTTTGATGAGTAGCTCATCCCTCCTGGGCTACGTCTGCTGGATCAAGTCTCCCAAAATGAGCTTGTTCCCTTGTATTAAAATGCTTTCAAATGCTAATAAAAGTTGAAGAGTGTCTCAATAGAAAAATATGAATGAAAATAATAATTCATAAGGTATGAAAAAGATAATAATGCCTTTCCAAATTCACAAAATAGCGAAGAGTTACCATAAACAGTGATTTCTTCAATAAGGCCCTATTGGCTCTCTGAATTTCTCTGATACTTTTCGGGCTGTAGAAGTCCTCAAATGCCTCTGAAACCTCTTCCAATGGCTTCAGAAGGTCGAAATTAGCTGAAATAGATCTTTTTTTCACCTCAAACAGATAACCACAACTCAAAACAGCTCAAACCCCAAAATGGCCTTAGTGGCCCTGAAAAATATCCTGAAGGTTTTCGGCCTCTGAAAGTCTTCAAACAGAACTGAAACCTGTCCCAATGGCTCTGGAATGTTGTAAATAGTCAAAAATGACTTTTTGTTCACCTGAAATGGTTAACCACAGCTCAACACAGCTCCAAACCCAAAATGGCTCTAGTGGCTCAAAAAGCTTCTCCGAAGCTAAAAAGGATGAATATCAACTCCAATGGCTCTAAAACCTATACCATTGGCTTTAGAATGCTGAGAAGATACGAAATCAAAAAAAAAAATTCACTCCAAAAGGTTGAGCCTTTTGAAAGATATGGCCAAAACAGTGTTTTCCCTAATCTGCCCTAAACAAACTCCACTAAATGTGGAGAGACTGTAGTTAGCAGCGCCAAGTTTGGCACTACTACCGAATCTGAGGGAACCGGCGCTAAATTAGCAGCAGCATTAAACTTAATTGTTAGTGAAACCCGCGTTCACATGTGAGAATTGCGGTTTAACATTAACTGCTAGCAGTTGTAATAAGGCCCCGGTTTCGACGCTAGGTCTTATGGACCTGTTAACATATATGCGGGCTAGCCCTAAGGGGCTAGCCCCTTTTTCCTCCACCTGAAACCATGCTAAAACATAAATATCATTTATGATTCTTAACATAATAAGAACAAACCTTATGGCCCAATGGTAAGTCGTGGGCATGCTGAACTGCAGGTCGTGGGTTCGATTCCGAAATAGCCACAAAATTTTACATGGAAATATTTCTTCAACCAGGGGGGCACGTGGCCCCCTCCAGGCCTGCCACATGGCAGCCTGTAGTCCAAAACATAAAAGTCAAACCAATCTCCAATAATAAGCTGCCACTTGTCGAACAATGAATGGCCTAGGTGGAATATTTCGAGGAATATTCCAAGGAATATTCGAATATTCTAAAATTCCAATATTCTAAAGAATATTCCTTGAATATTCTTTGGAATATTCCTTTTTTAATTTTTCAAAAATTGAAGTCAAACCTGGTCAAACTGATTTTTGGAGGAAATTGTAAACTTCAAACCTTCATAACTTTCTCATGCGAAGTCGGATTTGAGTGCCGTTCACGGTGTTAGGATTGTATCGCCGAGGCCTATCCGGTCACTCAGGTTCCAAGTTATTTTGAACACTTTCAACTTTGAGCTTTTTCCATGGCTTGGACTTGAGCTCCTGATCATGAAATCCTGTTTCCAAGACAAGTATAAATGTTTGGGAGATTTTTTGCATATAAAGTCTGGGTCAAATCATGTTATAGGTGTTGTCATGGTAAAGTTCTTAGAAGCAAATTTCCAACAGTATATTTGGTGCTTCAAATTGACTTCCGGATCAAAAGATAGAGCAAGTTGAAGTTTTCTCCTCAAAACCACAAAACAACGAAAAATGCCTAAGTGTGAAATTATTTATTTAAAATTAATTCAAAAAATGATTTAGCAATCCAAACTAACTATATTTGCCTTCATGCCTCACCCAAAAATAATTTTTAAGAAAATATCCATAAAGTCGAAGTAAATTGTGTCCCCACCCTACAGTTAACTATTAAATCACCCTACTCTTTCATGCCTTGAGATATGCGAAAAATAAGGGACCGTATCTTTTCTACATTTAGCCAAGTGGTGGGGGGGGGTGTCAGAATCACTTTACTGATTTTTACAACTGACACCTCTTGTTTACTTCACACTCCCCCCTTCCTAAACCATTTACTACCTACCCCCCCTCTGAAAAGGATCGGAATCACTTTACTGCTTTTTACAACCGACACATCTTGTTTACTTCGGACTCCCCCCTTCCTAAACCATTTACTACCTATCCCCCCTCCGAAAACCATTAATTGTATTGATTTGAATCTTATGATGTATGGCGGGAAGGTCAATGGTTTCGTTTGATTAATTGAATTTCTCTAGAGTTGGAGCTTGGATTCCTCTTGGGTGATATATTTATGTTTTGTTTGATTAATCGAATTTCTCTAGAGTTGGAGCTTGGATTCCTCTGAAGATAGGGTGATATATTTATGTTTTGTTTGATTAATCGAATTTCTCTGAAGTTGGAGCTTGGATTCCTCTGAAGCTTGGGTGATATATTTATAAAATGAGTTTACTTACAGGTGTGAAATGAGGTTAGAGGTGAAAGTAAAAGGAGGCTCAACAAAAATGAAATTTGACAAAAGGAATTGAACCAGAGAAAAAAGTCACTTATTTTCATTTATTTTCCTGTATGTTGGCATAAAGGAATATTTAAATTATTTGAGATTGAAAATAATTTTAATTATTTAAAAAAAAAAAAAAAAAAAAAACCATGGGAGCAAAACTAACAACCATTTTTGCATGAGGAAGGAAAATGAAAATGAATTGTGAATGAATAATGTACGGGAACATAAGATTGGATAAATATTTATCCAAATATTTTACAGGAGGAAAGGGGGAAAGTAAAAAATACTTTACCCAACCAAGGCAAAACAACACATGGTTTTTTAAAATCCATGGGAAGGAAAAACAACACATGGGTTTCAAAATCCACACATGGGTTTCAAATTCCATGGGAAGGGAAAACAAGACATGGTTTTTAAAATAGGCATGGATGTAGAAATTTGCTGAATAATGATTAATTATCCACCGAGACTATCCTGATCACATACAATTCGAATTTATATGCAACACATAATCTCTTCCACTCAGATCATCAAACATGCGGAAATAAAATCAAGCGATAACACATCAAATCATCATACACATTAACACAGTATGTATGGGGAAAGCCTATAGCTGAAAACCCTGTAGCTATTGTGTATATTATAATGGAGAAATCATGTAACAAAACCAGTACAATACTCCTCACAAGTACTCAGTACTTTCTCATAAAGTCACACACAATCTAGCTCAGTTTTGAACAGGTTACTGGTTCAAAACTCACCGCCAATTGCCTTGCCTCTATTGTGCAATCATGGCCTGCCTATGTAGAGATCCAAGGTTCGAATCTCCTTGGCTTGACTGCGCAATTGTCATGGACAATTCCTCCAAGTGTGGTGCAAATCTCATGCACAACTGATGTCGCCACTGATAGCTAACTCCACCCTTTCATCTACCTCTTTCACTGGTCTCCACTGAACTGATCATGCACCGTAGTGAACTGATGTGTTCTTGAGTTGAATAATGAGTTACTAATTAATGAATTAAATAATATTTAATTCACTCCACTCATAACTAATTGATTAGCTAGTTAAACTAATCTCAACTAGTCCAACTAAAATAAACAGAACACAACTCCACTATCTGTCTCATTAACTCCTCCAAACTTCTGCCACTGAAGTCCAACTCAAGTCAAACATGCAAGGTGCCATCAAACCAGGAACCACGTACCTTCCGTTTTCGGTATGAGCACGCTCCGCGAGACTCGAACTCGAGATTCCAAGAGAGTAAACTCATTGCTTATAGTCAAAATAATAAGGGTAAATAATATTTGACTTCCATATTTTTAGGAGAGGCAGTCTAAAAATAGCCTGTGACCTAAAAATATGAGTCTCATCTATTTTTACCAACATGTCACATACTTCAAGAATCTCCAACTGAAATCCCCGAATCATGCTCCGTATGCCTAAAAATAGACATAGTCTAAAAATAGATTTTGCGCCAGAATTTGCCTGCGGGCCCACTTAGTGAAGGCGACTTCATTTCACTAAGCTCCATCATCTTGCCGCATTCTCAACACTCCCTCTCAGCAAGATATGGATTATCTGCAACCCCTATCCTGCCTCTGTGGAATTCGAACTTGCTCCTGGTGAGCGCCTTCGTCAGGATGTCGGCATCCCGATCCTCCGTGGGAACATATGAAAGCATCATGATTCTCCGCTGAACACAATCTCTGATATGATGGTACCTGATGTCGATGTGTTTGGATCTATCATGAAATACCGGATTAGCCGAGAGTTTAATGCAACTCTGGTTATCACAGTAAATCACTGTAGGCTCCAAATGCAACCCGAACAATCCAACGAGGATCTTCCTCATCCAAATAGCTTCGCATGCAGCCAAGCTTGCTGCCATGTACTCGGCCTCTGCTGAACTGAGTGCCACGGATCTCTGCTTCCTGCTGTACCAGGAAACTGTTGTCGACCCAATGCTGAAAACTCCTCCAGAAGTGCTCTTCCGGTCCGTTGGACTCCCTACCCAATCTGCATCAGTGAAGCCAGAAAGCTTCGCTCCATCCTCCTGTCTGTACCATAGACCATATCCCGATGTGCCTCTGATATAGCGCAATACATGCTTGCCCGCCTTCCAAAAGAGCTTGGTAGGCTTAACCATAGCTTGCGAAAGCTGGTTAACCGCATAGCATATATCGGGTCGAGTATTGACCAGATACATCAACGACCCCACCAACTGTCGATAGACAGTGGCATCCACTACCTCCTCCGAAGTAGCATCTCCCTTCCTCCAACCTCCAGGAAGAGGGGTATCAACAGGCTTGCAGCCTTGCATGTTGAACCTCTCCAGAATATCCCGGGCATACTTGCCCTGAGAAACAAACAGTCCTCCACTGCGCTGCCAAATCTCCAATCCCAGGAAATAATGAAGGATGCCCAGGTCCTTCATCTCAAACTCTCGTGCAAGATCCTCCTTGCATGAAAGTATCAACCGCTCGTCGCCAGTCAAAATCAGATCATCTACATACAGTACGATGATCAACAGCTTCCCCTCCACCACAATCTGGTACAGGTTTGGATCCGCCTCACTCTTGGAGAATCCAAGCCCGGTGAAGTAGCTGTCTATCCGAGTGTACCCAGCACGAGGTGCTTGCTTCAGCCCATACAGTGCTCTCTTGAGTCGGCACACATGCGACTCACTGCTGAAGATCTCAAAACCTTCAGGCTGCTCTATGTACACTTCTTCCTCAATAACTCCATTGAGGAACGCAGTCTTCACATCCATCCGATGAATGTGCCACCCCATCTGCGCTGAGAGAGCAAGGATCGTCCGTATGGAAGAGTACCTTGCGACAGGTGCAAAAGTCTCCTCATAGTCAATCCCCTCGATCTGTGAGAAGCCACGGGCGACAAATCTCGCCTTGTACTTCTCCACACTCCCGTCGGCCGCCTGCTTCACCTTGTAGATCCATCGCGAACCTACAACTGATTTCCCAACCGGTCTTGGGACAATCTCCCATGCACTGTTCCTGATGATCGAATCATATTCTTCGATCATGGCATCAAACCATGCGGGTTCCTCCACAGCTTCCTCAAAAGAGGATGGCTCTGTCACAACACATTGACTCATAAGAGCCATGTATCCAGTGTACCGATCCGGTGACTGTCTCTGTCTGCGCTGTGCTGTAGGTGGTCCTACAACCTTCTCTGCATCCCGAGCCAGTCGCTCAGCTTCTGTAGTGCGCATGCGACCTCTGATGGTTGGCGCTGCCTGGGTGGTTTCTTCCACCTCCTGAACCTCCTTTTGTGGCTGATCCACATCCGGAAGCTCC
The DNA here is from genome assembly GCA_034641835.2 of Pinus albicaulis. NCBI lineage: Eukaryota > Viridiplantae > Streptophyta > Pinopsida > Pinales > Pinaceae > Pinus > Pinus albicaulis. The sequence goes on from CM076572.1 coordinate 1,163,871,700, forward strand.
TCCTTAGGAACTAACAGCTCCTCATCTGCATGCAAGTGTAGCTCCCTCTCAAGCGAACACTGCATGGCTTTCTCCTCCCGAAATTTTATATCCCGTCGCACAACAGTCTTGCGACTGTCTGACAAATACACCCGATAGTTGTGAGGTGTATCAGTGTACCCCACAAATATTCCAACCTCAGCAGTTGGATCCAGCTTCCTTCTCGCATCCTTCGTCACATGCATGTAGACAGGAGAACCAAAAATCCGCAAATGGGAAATATCGGGCCTCTTGCCAGAATAAGCCTCCTCCAGTGTACTCATGCCAAGAACCTTGTGAGGACAACGGTTCTGCACATACACTGCTGTATTGCATGCCTCAGCCCACAAGTGAAGGGGTAGGCCCTGATCATGCAACATCGCCCGTGCAGCACCCACGATCGTTCTGTTCTTCCGCTCAGCCACCCCGTTCTGCTGTGTGTTATGGGGTGCGATGAGCTCTCTCCGAATCCCTTCTGCGCTGCAGAACTCCTTGAATTCAGCCGAGATGAATTCACCACCGTTATCACTCCTTAGAGCAATCACCTTCTTCCCCGACTCCTTCTCGACCAGTGCTTTAAACTCACAGAACTTCGCGAATGTATCGCTCTTCTTCTGCATGAAGAATATCCAGCACTTTCGAGAGAAATCATCAAAAAAGATCACATAATACTTGTGCTTTGCTGTCGAAGCAACTGAGAAAGGACCACACACGTCTGTGTGAACTCTCTCAAGGATCGTCGTGGCGCGACTATCCTTCTCGTGAAAGGTGGCTTTCACATACTTCCCTAAATTACACCCCTTGCACTGATCTGACTGCGCAAGAGTGCCTTTAGGAAGTCCAGTAGAAATCTGCTGCAGAATCTTCAAAGCTCCATGGTGAAGATGGCCCAATCTCCTGTGCCATAGTTCGCCCTCATCATCCCGGCTCACCACTTCTCCCGCCTTGCATGCCATAGCTGCGCAGTCATCTACCTGCAACTGATAAAGGTTCGGAGTTCGAACCCCTATCTTCCGGGTCTCTCCAGTAGTCTTACTGCGCAGGAAGGCTTTTCCTTCGCTGAAGACCACATCATATCCCTTATCCTCCAACATCGCTACTGAAATCAGGTTCTTCTTCAATCCAGGTACATGCATGACATCCTTTAAGACAAAGGGTTTACCAGACTCCCTCTGAAAGGATACGGTACCGATACCAGCCGCACTGTATCTACCGTCATCGCCCATCTCGATGTGCATACCCAAATCCTTGTCCTCCAGATCTGAGAACAACTCCCGATCTCCCGTCATATGAAATGACGCACCGCCGTCCAAGAACCACACCGATCCCATCACACTTGAAACCAAGCATGCAATCAGTGAAAAGTCAAGCTCGAACTGTGAAGCCAAAGCTTCTCCATCTGCAGATCTTCCCGCTTGCTTGTTGTTCTTCTTCTTTGGACAATTGGTAGCATAATGTCCGTGATCATGGCAGTGAAAACACTTCACTTTCGCCATATCCTGCTTCTTGCCCTTAGCACCAGAATGAGAGGTTTTCTTACCCTTTCCCTTCTTTGCTTTGGACACCAAAGCGCAGTTTTCTTCATCAGCTCCCTTTGATGAAGATCCATCTCTGTAGGCAGTCTTCTTCCATCTCCTCCCCGCAGCGAGATCCCACCAGCGCGCTTCCCCATCCCCAGGTTTTCTCCCACCATTGGAGAACACTCACATTCCCGATATGGAGCACAGCCTCTCGAAGACCATGATAGCCGTCGACCATGAACTCGCGTTCATCAACCGTAACCCCACACTTCCCACCATCTCTCACGGAGTGAACTTTCGTGAGGTATTTACACACTGCCGCCTTCTCCATCTTGATGTTCCCCGAGCTATCTTTTGAGCGCCAGCTCTTCGGTCGCTCTTACCTGATGATCCGTCAAAGCTTTCCACATTAAATATGGGATTAGCCTTTCCACAGTCGGATACAACAGGATCTCGACGCCCTCCAACAGGATCCTTTGACATTTCGCCATCTTCTTTTGCCATACTTTGACCTCAGCAGGATCAGTGGGCTTTTGGACATCCGTATCTACGAACTCCTTCAGACCATTATCTTCTAATACTGCTTCCATGCGATCCTTCCATGCAACATAATTCGAACTGCCTTCAAGAGCATATTCGAGTCGCAAACCATTGAAAGACATTTTCAACACTGGCACCAAGAAAACAAAGCTGCTGCAAAATTCGAATTCCAAACTCCAAGCTCTATCGCTTCCGATCTACACTTGAGAACAAGTTATTTCCAAATCAGAGATTGACTGCAAGGGGCGTTTACCAGACCTTTCACTTTCCGAAGAAAGATGAATCCGGAGGCTTCCTGGCCCGTATGCAGACTCTGTTCGAGGAAATAAGTTTGCAATCACCGTAATAGATCTCGACAATTAATCTTGCTCTGATACCATGTAGAAATTAGCTGAATAAATCACTTATTCAATGGAGATTAACCCGATTACACATCAATTTCGAATTGCATGCATAACACATAATCTCATCTACAATTAATTGTCACATGCGAAAATAATAGAAGCGATCGCACATCAAATCAATCACACATTAACTCAGTATGTATGGGGAAAGCCTATAGCTGAAAACCCCGCAGCTATTGTGTATATTATAATGGAGAAATCATGTAACCAAACAAGTACAATACTCCTCACAAGTACTCAGTACTTTTTCATAAAGTCACACACAATCTAACTCAGTTTTGAACAGGTTACTGGTTCAAAACTCACTGCTGATTGCCTTGCCTCTATTGCGCAATCATGGCCTGTCTATGTAGAGATCCAAGGTTCGAATCTCCTTGGCTTGACTGCGCAATTGTCATGGACAATTCCTCCAAGTGTGGTGCAAATCTCATGCACAACTGATGTCGCCACTGATAGCTAACTCCACCCTTTCATCTACCTCTTTCACCGGTCTCCACTGAACTGATCATGCACTGTAGTGAACTGATGTGTTCTTGAGTTGAATAATGAGTTACTAATTAATGAATTAAATAATATTTAATTCACTCCACTCATAACTAATTGATTAGCCAGTTAAACTAATCTCAACTAGTTCAACTAAGATAAACAGAACACAACTCCACTATTTGTCTCATTAACTCCTCCAAAACTTCTGCCACTGAAGTCCAACTGAAGTCAACCATGCAAGATGCCATCAAACCCTAGGAACCACGTGATTCCTCTGTCAGTTGCATGAGCCACCTCCATGACTCGAACCGAAGTGCTCCAAGAGAGTAAACTGCTGTTTATAGTCAAAATATTATTAAGGGTAAATAATATTTGACTTCCATATTTTTAGGAGAGGCAGTCTAAAAATAGCCTGTGACCTAAAAATATGAGTCTCATCTATTTTTACCAACATGTCACATACTTCAAGAATCTCCAACTGGAATCCCCGAATCATGCTCCGTATGTCTAAAAATAGATTTTGCGCCAGAATTTGCCTGCGGGCCCACTTAGTGAAGGCGACTTCATTTCACTAAGCTCCATCATCTTGCTGCATTCTCAACAATGGATTTAAAAACGAGAGGATGATTTATAAAATCATGTAGAGAAATATTTTGAGATTTTACTTAATTCATTTACAGGTTTTAAGAAAAAATATTTGGACATATTATTCAAAATGTGTTTTTCTTACCCAAATATTTTGTGACAATAATGAAGTACTCAAAAGATGATGAAAGGCAGGAAACGATTTGGTGATATTTTTTCTCTCGTTTCCAAAGTAAACTTCTATTATATTTCTTTTAATTGTTGTTGTTTGTTTTTATTTGGAAGAACATATGGATGTGAATACAATATTATTACACTGAGATATGGAAGAAGAAATATATATGAAGTAGCCAAAAGGACTTGTAGTGAAAGGAAAGAAAGAGGTGGTATGTGGGTTTAAAAATTACATGCATGGGTTAAATCAATCACCAAGAATGTGGTATAAAAAAATTGATACTTATATATTTGGACTTGGCTTCACAAGAAGCAAAGTGGATCACTATGTGTATTTCAAATCAGTTGGTGATCGTGTTATTTATTTGGTCTTATATGTGGATTATATGTTGTTAATTGGAAATGCCAAGGAAATCATGCAAGAAGTGAACTTAGTTGTCCTCCAAATATGACATGAAGGATCTTGGTGCTACAAAATTCATTTTAGACATGGAAATTAAAAGAGATAATGAAAATAGGAAACTTTGGTTAAATTAGATGAAGTATGTTGAGACAATATTGTAGAGGTTTAATATGTAGGAATGTAAATTAATAAATATATGTATACTTGTAGGTGTAAAATTATTTGTATATCGGTGTCCAAAGACACGGGAAGAGAAAGAGGACATGTCTTATGTTCCATATGCCAATGCAATTAGAAGTTTGAGATATCCAATGGTCTGTACTAGACCTAAATTTGCACATGTAGTGGGAGTATTGAGGAGGTATATTTCAAAACCAAGGAACAAGCGTTGGACAATTGTAAAGAGAGTTTTCAAGTATTTGCGTGGAAATTCTAGCTACAAATTATGTTACCAAGGAATACTAGGATTGGATAGAGCGTTGGGCATACATGGCTTTGTTGATCCATATTGGGCTCGAGATCTGGATCACAAAAGATATGCAAGTGAGTATGTGCTTAACCCATTTGAAGGAGCAATCAGTTATATGAACAAGAGATAGTTGTAGTGGCACTCTCAACTACATAAGTTAAATACATGGTAGCCATTCATGCAAGCAAGTAAGAAATATGGTTATAAAAATTGTGTTCAGTTATTGGGTTAGTACAACAAGTTATAAGGGTAGATTGCAACAATCTAATTGCAATCTTACTAGCAAAGAACCCAACTTATCATTCTAAGATAAGGCATAGTGATGCTTAGTATCATTTTATGAGAGATATGATTGAAGATAAGAAGGTGTTAATGGTATAGGTGTAATTTGAAGAATGTTGCATGTCATTGACATTTTTTGTGACCACTAAGAAGTTTTCTTGGTGTAGAGAAACAATGGGTATTATTTCCCTAGATTGTTGATCATGTACTCATGTGACCCCCTGTATGCAAAGAAAACAACAAGTGGTATAATATTAGGTATGTGTTATATTCTTTGCACAATTAACCCCATGCGTTGTATGTTGCATCAAGTGCAATTGGGGGGGGGGGGGTGTCATAGGTGGGTTGAAGCCCCCTACTGGGGTGTTCAAGGGCAATGCCCCTGAAAATTATTTTTAGGCAATTATTTTGCATCTGTTTTTAGTGTTTTTCACATATGGTTTTTTATTTTAGTGGTATTTTGTTACATGATGGTTCAACCCATGGTTTTGTAATTCTACATAGTGAACTACAATTATATTATAATCCAAGGTAAATGGATTGGTGGTTTATGGGTGTCGTGAGATATACATATTATATTGTTACACTATAAAGATAGAATATACTAAAAAAACTTATGGTTTCCCAGCTTTGGTTTCCAAGGTAAAATCTTTGTGTTAGTGTTTGTGTGTGTGTGTGTGTGTCATTGCATCTTTTCGATTTTTATTAAGAATCTATTTGCATCAATTAATTGTTTAAGGTTAAAATCTACAAAGAATGCTCCTAGTTAGATATATGTAACTTATGTGATGAATTTTTGGCTCACGTCTAAGATCATCAATAATGATTCAATGTTTGCCTCTTCAATATAGATATAATTAATCTAGGAGTTCAACATGGGATAATTAAGAGGGAAAATATGATGGGTAAATTGATAAACAAAAATGCCAATGCCAACAAAATGTTATTTCAACAAAAGTTTTTGTTTTATAAAATATAAAGAAAGCAATATTGTGAGTTATTTTAAAGTGAGATTTGGAAGTGACACGTGTGAAAAAGAAAAGAAACATGTGTAATTGATAAATGAAAGTTGTTAAGTAACATGACATTTGTTAAGCATGCAAATAGGTTGATGTGAATGGGATAGCAGATACTTGTCTCTAAGAGAATATAGTAACACGAGATGTAAATTTATGGCTAATCAAAACTTAAGAAGGGATCGACCTACCAAAATAGCTCTAGGCGGGGATATAATAATATTAAAATCAAGGGATCATATCTCAAACATGATCATAGTTCCATTGGAACTATATGGAATTTGGGGTGAGGGTAGAGACTTGTGGATTTTTCATGCACGTTACTTATTTATGTTGTGTCCTGTGTTGAATGGTCAAATGGTGGGGTCACGTAATTATGCAAATAAACATTTTATGGAAAATCCATGGCAATTTTGAGTGATTGTGATTTAAGAGTGCTCTTGGGTGATTGTGTGTGACTCTTATAATGACCTTTAGGTTGATGTCTAAGATCATTGATAGTGATTCAATGTCCACCTACTTGATCTAGACGGAATTAACCTAAAATATCACATTGGGATCTTTAAAAGCAAAAAAATAATGAATAAATCCATAAATAAAAAACAACAAAGTCAAGGAAACATTATTTTAATAAAGCATTATTTTAAATAATTTACATAGAAAGTGATATCGTGTGTCATTATAAAATGGAATTTTGAAAATGACTCAAAATAAAATAAATTTGACATTTATAATTGATAATTGACACTTGTTAAATAAAATGTCACTTGCTAGGCATGCAAATAAGTTGATGTGAATGGGATGCTCACAACACATGTCTATTTGAGAAAAAAAGAAATATTAAAAGAAAATTATTCCCATGTGCTATAAATTTATGGCTAGTTATACCTAAAGAGGGAATCACCTAGATGCTAGCAAAATAGCTCTAGGGAGAGGATATAATGATAGGAAAACCAAGTGATTGTATCTTGAGCACAATCATGATTATGTTAGAATTGTGTTGAAAGTGGAGTGAGGGTAGATTGTGGGATAGGATGGGGAATGAGTGGTTAGACTGTGATAAGAGTATGGACTAGTTGTTGGATGTTGTGTGATAGTCATTCAATCTCCTTGTGCATGCATGACGTATATGTGGCATGGTGACAACTATGTTAGTGACACATGCATTGTAGTGTGTATGTGTATTTCTTATGGTACAACTATTGATTATGTGGTTTGTGCAGTGCATGGGGGACATTGTGTGTCTATGTGGTGTTAATTACACACGTTTGTGTTGTGCGATGGGTAGTTTTAAGGGTTGAATTATTCATCTCCTTTGTTATATTGATTCAACTAACACTAATGCTTGTGGAGTTGACATGCATGTTACTTAGTTATAGCAATTCCCACACAGACATGGTGAGCTGACAGGGGCCTCCCAACGATACAAATAAACATTATGCAGAAATTCTTTGCCAACTTTGATGGCTTCTGAATCAAGAATGATCCTAGGTAGATATGTTTAACTCTTATAATGAATTTTTATCATGTCTAAGATCATTGATAATGATTCAATGTTTTCAATATCGATATATATATAATTGACCTCGAAGTTCAACTTGGGACCATTAAGGGAGGAAAATGATGAGTAAATTAATAAATAAAGGAAAATATCTCTTATTAACATATGCAAAATCCAATCGAGTCAGGGACTTCCACGTACCACCCAACCATAGAGTGAGTTGAACCAAATATTTCTTTCAACCAATCAAACTTGTGTCATATTCCAAGCATGAATGTGGCATCTCATGGGATAAACCAAGACATATTCAACCAAAGAAATCCATAGGTTGAACCACCTCCACCCTCAAACTACCGCAATCTTGCAAAACCGATCAAGAGATCACAAAACCAAAACAATCTTGGATGCCTCATAATTTCTTCACCATACCTTAAGGAATTTTCCTGTCTCCACCTACATGCTGAGTGCTTCTCGGAGAAAACCATATCCACCCCAAACCCTTGGTAATTTTCTTGAGACCACCTCACCCAGTTCCAAAACATTCAGGAAATCCAAAGCACAACCAATAAATATATCTCATCACACCGTGGCTATAAGGTTGAAACCACCGTCAAACCCGACAAAACCCATGCCAATGACAAATGAACAAATGCACGTATCATGCATTCACACCTCAACTAGTAAATTGTACATGAAACCTGTTACCTACAAAATCTTCCTGCTGAAGCAACTGATCCAACCTTCTCCTTGATTTCGTTGCTTGTCCTTCTCCTTCCTTCGCTCGCTTGCTTGCGTTCTCCTCTTGGTGCTCTCTCTCTCTCTTTCTCACTAATTCCAAAATCAAATTGACAAAAAATAAACCAATAAAAATTGTGAACTGATCCTCATAATCCTTTTTATCATTGATTCCTCTATTTTCTTCATTTTCCTTCTATTTTCCCTCTCATGCAAATATGTGTCTCTTCACATTCCTTTTCTTTTATTTTCCTTTATTTTCATAAATAAAATGTCAATTATTCCTCTTTTACTTTGCCAATGCCTTTGTCAATTTCCTTAGCCATTAATAAACTAAAAGTGATGCCCACTATAGTGTTTTTCCCAACATTCAACTTGGAATATGTGTCCCATAACCTTGGTCTTATTTTTCCTTTATTAACCTTTATTACATGAAATTTTAACCAGAGATTGTTACATAACCCTCCCCCTTAGGGGAACACCGTCCTCAGTTTTCTATGACACCTATAACCAAAAAACAAAAAAAACATACTACCCATGGAACTTTAGAACATAGCTCTATGTAGTATTTACAATGAAAAACTACTGCAAACCATGAATAACATAAAAAACGTGACAATCATATCACTTATTGGAGCTTTATAACACAACTTATCACAATATATACATATATACCAAAATTAATTTTCTTCACCCAACAAATAATGAAGGATACAAAGTCCACATATGATCCACCATCCCCCATGTAGCTTCATTAGGCCCAAATTGCTTCCACTGCACTTTAACTTTCTCAGCTTTAGAGCATGCTTTTCTTTTCTTTCTTCGCTGCAATATGCATTGTGGTTCTCACTAGAATTCTCCCTTCGGTTCCACCTGCAATACAGACCAATAAATCACATGATCATCATCCTTTACATATCTCTTAAGAAATGAAACATAGAAACAATCATGGACTTTCACTGTCGGAGGCAATGCAAGTATGTAGGCCACTAGTCCAATCCTCTCAAGGATCATGAAAGACCCGCAATACCGAGGTGTCAAATTGGCATACGATCCAATCCTCAAAGATATCCTCTTGGGCTTGATGTGCAAGTACACAAGCACCCCAACCTGAAACTCCTTAAATTCCTTGTGATTATTTGCATAACTCTTATGCCTGTCCTATGATTCCTTCAAATTCTTCTTAATAACCTACATTTTCTGTTCCATTTCTACCAACATGTCTAGTCCAATAAGTACCATGTTCACTGGATCACTCCAACTAATATGAGTATTACAACTCCTCCCTTAAAGAACCTCAAAAAGACTCATCTTCAAGGACTCATGTTTCCCATTATTATAAGCAAACTCTACCAGTGGAGGATACTCTTCCCACTTCCTCTATTGAAGCATGACATACATCCTCAACATGTCTTCAAGAATCATGTTAACCCTCTCTACTTATCCATCTGTCAGCAAATGATAAGTTGTACTGAAATCCAACTCTGTCCCCAAACCTACAAACAACTCTTTCCAAAACCTAGAAGTGAACTTGGCATCTTTTTCTGATATGATATTCTTGGGAACACCACGAAACCTCACTATCTCCCCGATGAAAACCTGAGTTACCTCACTAGCTGAATTCATAGACTTAACTGCAATGAAGTGAACTACCTTTCTTAAAATTTCAAGCCACAACTATGATATAATCATGTTTCTTTGATGTCCTTGACAAAATTGTAATGAATTCCATGGAAATTACCTCCCATTCCCACTCTAGAATCAAAATCGGTTGTAGTAAATGACCTGGATGCTTACACTCTGCTTTCACCTATTGAAAATCCTAACATCTCGCAACAAACTTAACCACCTATTTCTTCAAATTTGGCCAATGATATAATTTCATAATTGTTGTCAGCGTCTTCTGACATCCCAGGTGACCTGAATACAACTTAACATGAAACTCTCTCAAGATAATATTCTTGAGCTTATTTTCGTCCGGTACATAAATCATGTTCCTGAATCCAACCAAGCCATCTATTGTGATATGATACTCCTCATCCCTATCACCTCCACCTTGCTACTTTAACATGTGCCTCAACTGTTGATACCTGTCATCATGTTTTCCTTCCTGTAAGATCTGTTCTGTAAATCCGTGTTAATTTTTCATAGGACTACATTGTTCTTTGCTTTGATAGTTGCATTCCTTCATTAACACATTAAGTTCACCCTGTAACATTATATCATTATTCAGATTTACATTATTATCCATCAACATATGCAACTATGTAAAAAGAACGATATCATCATCATCATATTCGCAGTAGAACATAAAGGAACAATGGAAGACAAGCATGCACACATAAAGACACCAAGATTGGTTTGAGACCGAGGAAAAACCCACTATGGGGAAAACCCTTGTAAATTATTCTTATTATATCATCATCAAACGATTCAACAAGAGAGAGTACAATGATCCATGTCTTCATAATGCAACAAAACAACTAGAACATCTTAAACATACTTATGCTCAAATATCATGATTCTGAGGACTGTAGTGCATTCTCACTGATTGTAGTTAACTGTTGGATACTGTTCTCACTGTGATGAACACTGTTGAATACTGTTGCATACTGATAACCCAAATTTAGGTCCTGGACGCATGCAGAGATATTTCATGCGTGCATCTAAGACATATCTCGAAGCTACCAGAAGAACTGGATGGATGCGTCTAAGACAAATCAAGACGCTCCCAAGAGAATTGCATGCAGGCGTCCCAGATCCAACTGCTCTGCAGAAAATCTAGCCTCTTGGATGCTCCCATAAGAACTATGTGCATGCATATATGGCAGATCTGCACACTACCAGACCATACCGTGTGTGCGTTTGGGTACCAAACTAGTCCGCGAAATCCTGAGCCTCCCGGACGCTCCCATAAGGACTTTGTGTGTGCGTCTATGGCAGATTTGGACGATGCCAAAATGTTTTGTGCCAACGTCTAGGGATGAAAAAATTTAGTTACGTGCGAGCGTCCCAGACTCATAAACCCTAGATAGGTACGAGCTTCAACCCTATAGTTTCAGACCCTTTACGCAAGGTTTCCTCCGACGAACCTGTGTGAACCAAACAATATAAGAGAGAAGGGAGTGCTTAATGATTTTGTCCAAATAAGCTTGAGGTCTCTTCAATTTATAGGATTTTGTGAGGGTCCAATTGGGGTTGGGGCTGACTTAACCAATTTCACATGTGCTTAGGACCGACCCATTCCATTATACAGGTATGAATAAAATAATTCAAAAATCAACTTACTCTTAACCAAACAGGGTGATCTTTAGGTCAATTTTGGTTCTCTCGAAATGAGGAATATATTTCAATTATTATATTCATCATATGAGTTGACCAAAGTGTAATTTGACCTAAGTTTCATAGTTTTAACACCCTCTCAACTAGGGAGAATTCCACCTGCCAATATATGTTCATGCCATTATGGTCTTTTCAAGTGTCATCACGTATCATTACTGATCATCTCTGTCATGTAGTTTTCATGGTATGATTGTCTCATAATCACAAATCATCAATGTACTTCTCTTTCTTATTCCTACTTATCTCTTGATTGTTTATGCTTGTACGCTAAACATTCTCGAATATAGAAGAATAATTTGTTACCATAGGGGAGCTTAAGCTACCACCCTTTATCCACCAGGTTAATACTTGGAACCTATTCCAATGGGATACTATCCAAAATATCATCATCAATCATCATCGAAGAGCATTTCATCAAGGAGCACATCTCAACCTGTAACCACAACGGGGAGTACATATTCATTTAGAATCTCATGGGGGAGGTACACATCTACAACCCCATATCAAGAAATAAGATATCCAAACACGCAGGGGAGCCCGTTTCGACCCTGGTATCACATCAAGAAGATCAATCTCAACCCGGAACCGCATAGGGTTATTTCAACCCATCTTATTTCCTATTGATCTTCCCATCGATGACCCTGAATAGTCATGTGGTATAATACCTGCATCATAATCAACTTGGGTTGTACATCCCAAGTACACTCTCAACCCGTTGGAAAAATGGGGAGCGGTATTCTCGACAAGCCCTTCTTGTGGGTATGATTCCAACTAGGGTATACTCTGCAAAGACCATACATGTGAGTAGCATTATCCGACCCTATGAAGATAATGGAGAAACATATCTAACCCCATGGGTAACAAATAGGGGTCATACCCTATTGTTCAGAGTTCCCTCAACCCCAGGAGCCCCCTATTTCAATTCCTCACCCTGGGAGCTTAGACATGGAGGAAGAGTTGGCTCAGTTTCCTCGATCAGTGCAACTCTCATCACACTTAAATCTGGTACCTTCTTGTCTCAATAGCAGGTGATTCATGTTCATACATGACATCAAATTAAATATTATCTTAGAACATAAATAATAATATAAATAAAAAAAGGACACTATAATCATCCTCCCTCTTAAGGAGATGTCAATCACAAGCTTAAGCTTGTCTCGAACAGCTGCACTGTCTCAACATATGGAGAAATATCAATCCCAAATATATATATGGGATTCTCTATCATTGCAGTGTATCTATGTCATATTCAAATCCTGATTTGGCGGATCTTCACAACTAGCCGTACTAGCAACATCATACTCAATCTCGGTCGTGCTATGGATCTCTCATCCAAGATATCATGAAAAATGTCATATTAAAGAAAAATCTATAATGTTCTCTTCAATAATAATCTCAAATATCAACAATAGATCCATGTAGTCACATATCATAGGAGAAATATCTCAGCCTTACAAATAGAATGTTTCATGCAGATATTTCAAAGGATGTTTGGTGGCAACTCTATACGAATGAAGCAGATCAATCATGAATTTATTTAGGTTCTATACACATCATATATATACAAATGGATGTTCAAAACATAATATCAATGCTTCAATAAACTGTCAGATGCCATGAGAAGTTCAACGACATTTTGAACTTTAAATCGGAGTGTCCAAGGATGTACATTTCCATTATTCAATTTTTTTTTTCAACAACCTTGCTTTATAGGATTTCTTTCCCAAATTTCAGAAATATATTCATCATGCGATGATACTTCATTTCGAGCTTCTCCCTCTTACTTAGATCATTAGAGTCTCATCACCTATAAAGAGTAGACCATCAATATGTAAAACCAAATCCATAATCAAAATCAAGGCCATACCCTGGAACTCATGATCCTGACTTCATCAGATAACTGTCAAATATGGACATATATGGATCAGGGAGCTTGCTTCATGCAATGCTCTCTGTAATCATAATGCCTTACCAAGCCAACATAATCAGCCTTACATAAATCAATGTTGAATTAACAAAGTCAGCTCACGAGAGTTTAGAACCCAGATCAAAACTATTATCAAAGTCATTGATATCATAATGTCAATTCTTTCAACCAGGTGATAAGTAGAGTTGATATCAAGTCTTGAATTCATTTATCATCCTTCCACCAAGTCTTTCATCTATCATGCAATTACAATTCATTTATGCCAGTAGATGTAGATGCTTACACCAGGATAAGACATGCAGGTTCCATCTTCATACTGAATCACAACTATCAATACTTAAAATCAAATCATTAGTCATGAGGTCAAGTTCAAATGTGTTATCGTAGAGAGATCAAAAACATGTCTCAATCATCAATTCAAAGTTCTAAGTTTAAGCATCGTGTCAAAGTTCCAAACACAACTCATCTATATCAATCAACCAAATCATGTCAAACTTTTGTAGCACAAACTTCGAACATAATGACATATCCATATGAATGTACCAGTAAATTGCAAATACAAGATCAATTCAAACATTCAATATTTTCCTTCTTACAAATCTTACTGATCTCTGCAACACATCTGTAGAATTGATTTCATGCACAATCCTTCATTTTTTTGTGATCAACAATTTAACCCAACAACTTCAGAAACCAGTTTACAGTGGCAGGACATGTCAGATATCCCTTGATTCAGAGTTCAGACAACTTCAAGAAACTTTGGATGATGGTCAACTATAGTCAATCCCCTGGACGCTCCCTTCAGGTTAACATGAGAGCGTCTTTAGCTTCTTGGATGCTACCTTAGCCTTAGCATGCATGCGTCTAGGTATAAAATCTCCCAGTTCTGTGTCTGCGTCTAGAACAAGAACCCTAATTTGTGTGAGATTCCATTATGAGACTTTGTCGCAATTCAGCATTTTCAGATGCACATAGATCATACTTCAATGGTACAGAAAACAAATAGCAATATGAGTAAGAATCTTGAGATGAGATTATCCCTCTGACTAGGGATCTAATTAATCTATCACTAGCCTGTCTCTTCTAATGTCATGCAACAACAAATCTGTTAGATCATAAACACATATCTCACATGGTCATCAAGATCATGTCAACAATCTTTTATCAAGGGTTAGACTTGAAATATTAGGGCAACATACCAATGTGACATCATGAACACAATAACAATTTCTTTCGAGATAGTTCATCAAGTTGGGGCATTCAGTTTCACCATATGCCATCAAGACATGACCACAGGTAGTAGGAGATCTAGAATGTCAATCTCGTAGTTATACCTCTATCATCATGGTTACCATGCTTATAATGATCAATATGATCAAGTTAGGTCCTTCAATAAATCTTTTACCAAAAGAGTGTCAATCTCTCTTTCCACGAGCTTTCATCATGCTTATCACAAGCATTATCAATAATATAATGTATAAGAATTAATGAGCTAACCTTCTATGTGAAATCCATCATCAATAGTATCATCTACTAGAGTCAAGGTGCTAGCCTTATTTATAGGATCAATATATCCAACAGATAGATGTTCTCCAAACATCAAGTATACCATTATGTCAAAGATCAACAATAAGTAGCCTTCAAGAAGATCATCATGATCAAAATGTTCAATACCAGGAGCACCATTTCATCATAGGAACCATATTTACAAATATGCATGCATGGGCTATATGAGAAGGAGGCATTCTCAACACATCATAAGGCTAATTTTTCTATTCAACATTATATATGAAACATAACATTGAAATAGTATACCATGCATACCTTGTAGTATTCAAATACATGTGCACCGCTACATAGGCATCTTGTCATATTTTCAGCAAGTGTCTCTTTACCTTTTCCAGATCTCTATTTTCTTCCTGCACCTGGGCATGCATAAGACAGGCTGAAGTATAGCTCAAACCCGGGCAGAAACACTGCTGGAAATATTGCTCTGTGTGGCTCCCTCTTTGCGATGCCAGTGATGGAACTGTTGTTGTTGGATGGAATGGAACTGTGGTTTGGGCTTGCTCCCATGCTAAAAAAATTATGGCCTTTTAACCCCGGGTTCTACTCACAAGACCCACAAAAACCTGCGAAGGGTTTCCATAAATCCCGACCCCAGAAAATATCCCCCTTGGGTTTGACACACTGCTCTGCTGGGGAAATCGGTCTCTTGGATGAAATGTTGTAAAATACCCTCAAGACTCTGCCCAAATCCATGGTAGGAGGTGGCTAGCCTCCCCTCCAAATCTTCCGGCTGAATCTGCACTGCTTCCCTACTTCCCAACACCTTCTCTCAGCTTGATCGTGTAATCACTGCGTATTGAGGATGGCCTTTGGGCTGTCCTAAAGGGTCTGCATATGCCTGGAATGTTTCTCTACAAGATTCTCCAAAAACTGATGATACTCCTCTCCTGAGAGGACACTCGAAGTCCCCCGAGGCAGAGGTTGAGATCTCCTTTTGGAAATCTCTGTGTTAAACAACACTGCAGTCTTGGATAAACAACTCAAGCATGCTTCAGTCAGACAAGACAAAAATTAGAGGGATAAATGAATGAGGAATGAACTGCTCTCATTCCCTTTTGTCTAAAATGAGCCTCCAATGTTCCCTTGGGCCCACAAGCTCCGCACTGCCCCTCCTCTGGCTTATCACTAGACTGCCTCTCCCACACAACCACCTAGGATGCTACTCCATTCGTTGGGTGGCCACATGGACCCCACTTCAGCCGCAATATTTGTCTTTAGGGACTATAGGAAGCACTTTAGCTGCTTAGTTTTATTTGTGCGTCCCCTTACCCACTTTATTTCTAAATAACATTAGAAAAGGCAAAAATAACTAAATATTAATATTAATATTATTTCTAAATAACATTAGAAAACGCAATAACGATGAAGACAAACATCGTTATTGGATTGCAATAAACATAACTCCATTTTAATCTGAATTAGAAGCATTGTTTAAAATTGAGTTATGTTTATTGCAATCCAATAACGATGAAGACAAATGGATTTGTTAATTGATGGGAAATTATTAATGAAATATTTTTTAGAAAATTTATCTTGAACACGATCAATAGATATATGAGAAGATTGATTCGAGCTTTGAGCACAAATTTCAGACTTAATGCTTGCTTACTCTGATTTTGAAATAAAATTATTTTCCTCATATTTCATTAAAATAATATGAGGAAATCTTGTCGTTAATGTGGATTTCTGAATCTAAAATGCTTCAATACGTTAGAATTAGAGACAGGTTGATTCTGGTTATGGGGGAAAATTAGGAGATGTCCCGACGATCTTGGAAGCATGTAAATAGGCATTTATGCCGAGAATTTTAATACTAAAGCATAACTGAATCTGTTTAAAATAATAATAAAAAAATTATTTTAAATAATTAGAAGGATGATTACTATTTTTTTCATTTAAATTCAATTTTTATAAATAATATGGTGTATTTTATTGTAATGATTTCAATTATTGTTAAGTTTGAATAATATCTTAAAAAATTTAAAACTTATATAATAAAAAAAATAATTTATAATATTAAAAAAAAAAACTAAAATTTTAAATTAACTTGGATTCCTTTGAAGCTTGGGTGATATATTTATAAAATGACTTTGCTTATAGGTGTGAAATGAGGTTAGAGGTGAAAGTAAAAGGAGGCTTCAACAGTTTGTATGTGTCTTTAAGTTAGGGTAAATCTTGTCATTAATGTGGATTTCTGAATCTAAAATGCTTCAATATGTTAGAATTAGAGACAGGGTGATTCTGGTTATGGAGGAAAATTAGGAGATGTCCCGACGATCTTGGAAGCATGTAAATAGGCATTTATGCCGAGAATTTTAATACCAAAGAATAACTGAATCTGTTTAAAAAATAAATAAATAAATTATTTTAAATAATTAGAAGAATGATTACTATTTTTTTCATTTAAACTCAATTTTTATAAATAATATGGTGTATTTTATTGTAATGATTTCAATTATTGTTAAGTTTGAATAATATCTTAAAAAATTTAAAACTTGTATCAGAAATTTTCGGTAAAAATTTCTAAGATCTTGAGGAAACATAATGTATCTTCAACATTTAGGCCTCTCCGCACTATTCGAAGTTCTCTTAGGTCGGTTAAAGACCCGATTGGCCCTTTGGATAGTAAGGATGTTTACTTGATTCCTTGTTCTTGTGGGACACCTTACATAGGTGAAACTGGTCGGTCCATTAATCAGAGAATTAATGAGCATGTTGCTGACCTTAGACATGGTAGATCTCTGTCCTTTGCCTTAGCAGAGCATGTGGAAAAAACAAAGCATCATATTTGTATTGAAGATACTGAGGTTATTGCAAGGATAGACCATTTCCACCACCGAAAGTTGAGGGAAGCCTTGGAAATTGAAAAGAGGCTGGTTAACCTTAATAGAGATGATGGGTGAAGTCTTAGTAGATGCTGGATTCCTGCTCTTCACTCTTAGTTTATTATTATTATTATTTTTAACGAATATTATCGTTATTTTTATTAATTGTATTTTATTTTCCATTTTTATTTTATTTTATTGTATTTATTTTGGATTATTTTATTTTATTTTATTTTTGTTAATTTTCATTTTTTATTGTGATTTTTATTATATATATATATATATTTAAATTATTTTTATATATATTTAAGGTTCTATGTTAAAAATAATTTTAAATTATTTCAAAAATTATTGATGATTTATAGTAAATTATACTCAAATATAATTAAATATAAAAATGATTTTAAATTATATTTAAGAATTATTGATTATTAATATTAAATTATATTCATATATAATTAAATAAAAATAATTTTAAATTATTTATATTTGATTGATTATTAATATTAAATTATATTCAAATAGAATATTTGAGAATTATAAATAAATTTTAATAAAATTTGAAAAAAAATCTCTTATTCAAGTCAAACTAGCTGTTTTTCTAACGGTTAGATGGAGCTGTTCCTTTCTATTTAAATAGGTTTCTTCATCAGATTTCTCATCTTGTTCTGATGATGAACCACACTGGCTGGTTCGAAACGCGTCGACACAAATTTTTTATATGTGATTTTTACCAAAAAATTCTGATACATATTTTATGGATCACAGAAGCCAAATTCCTAAAATTTAAAACTTAAAAAAAAAAAAAACAAAAAAACTTGATTGAATCGTCTTCTCAAACTTTAATGCTAATATCACCTTTTTATTATTATTTTTTGATATATGAAAAAAGGGCATGGGTATATCCCACGCATTGGTAAATGAATTAGGCAATTGGATAAAGTTTTTTTTAATAGTTTGTTACGAATTTTTTTTTAATTTTTGAAGGATAGTATTTATGATAATTTAAATTGGTTCATATATTATTTTTAAGAATTAAATTTAAATATATATATATATATATATATATATATTATTTTTCATTTAAATGAGATCATTTTATTATATGGCACATAAAATATAAAGCGAAGTTTTCTCGCCGAAGTTGCTATGCTAGCCAATTCCAGCAGGAGTAGAGTTCAAAAAAACAAAAGGAAGACTGCCCAATTGGGGAAACTAGTCCAAAGTCTACTGCCTAAGTAGGGAAACCAACATTTACAAAAAATATCCAAAGGATTATCGAATTGTTCAAGAAAAACATGAAAGCAGAAAAGTAAATCCTCATTGAGGAAGGTAACCTCTCGATATGGATTATGAGACAGCGTGACATGCTATTTGTCATGAGGTGGAGGCTCTTCTATGATGAGGCACCTGTAGTCGTCTGAGGAGTCTTCATCTTTCTTTGACGGTTGCACCGTGGGCTCAAGCATAGTGGTTGAACGCACTGGGCTGTCACTGCCTTCTTCCTTGTCATCTGCTGTTGGGCTGCCACTGTCTTCATTGCTGGAAGAACGCGAGACTGTTTTGACAGGCAACGCCTCACATTTCTGGGAATGCTAAGGGGGAGACGGGGAAATGGTGGACTTCTTGAGACACTTCCTCACGCTAGAGCCAGTAGAGCTGGATGGAATGTCCTGAAAACACACAGTGAGGGTAGCGGTGACAAGAGGGCGGTCCAGAGAGCCAGAGGAATCGTAATGGAGCTAGTAGGCAGCTGAATTATCCTCAGGAGAGGGGGGGAGGGGGTGTGGGGTAGCATTCCTCATGAATGGAAATGGGAGGGCGAGAGGTCTGGCCTCTGCCACGGCCCCTACGACACCTCATCCTGTGCCTCTGCGGCATATCGGTTTAAGAGGGAGCTAGTGCAAGGGGAGAGGCAGAAGGGTGGCATGAGGCCTGAGGCAATGAAGCAAGCAGAGAAAGGTCACAGAAGAGCTTAGTGTCATCACACTAAAATCATTGGCAATTTTAGTGTCAAAATTTGAAAGGATGTTGTTAATTAGTTGGTAGCTTCTTTCTTTAGTTCCTATTTTTTTTTCTCAAAGATGGCAAAACGTATTATAACTTAGTTGTAAAATACCAATGAGGACAACTATCATAAGGCGGTATTTGAAAATATAATCTTATGCTTCATTATTATTCAAGGAAAACTACATCACCTAAAATAACTTATTAGTAGCTTTTACTAAACTAGAGTTTTAGTATACCCATATCTCTAATTCTTAACATGACTCCTTATATCAAAGGAAAAGTGAATTCATAGCCAATTAGACACAATTTTAAAACTTATTCAAATAACACAAAAACAATATTAACTTAAATAATATTTATAAAAAAAATAGATATTTTATATTATGATTATTAAAATTGTAACAATATCTTCTAATATCATTCTTATAATTATAATTATAATAATGAAATTATGAATTTTCAAATAACATCTCACTTTTATTTAAAATTAAAATTCTAAATATAATTTACTTCTTTATTTGAAATAACATTATTTATATATTATTTAATATAATCTACCTTTTTATTTTAAATAATGTTATTTATAATTATACATTATTATTTCATTTATCTATTCATCGAAGAAAATTTACTAAATAACAATAATATATTAATATATATTATAACAATTTAATATAGAGTAACAATACAAAAAAATTATTTTAAATAATTTAAAGAATGATTACTATTTCTTTCATTTAAATTCAATTTTCATAAATAATATGGTGTATTTTATTGTAATGATTTCAATTATTGTTAAGTTTGAATAATATCTTAAAAAAATTAAAACTTATATAATAATAAAAAAATTATAATATTAAAAAAAAACTAATTTCTTAAATTAACTTGATTGAATCGTCTTCTCAAACTTTAATGCTAATATCCCTTTTTTATTATTATTTTTTGATATATGAAAAATGGGCACGGGCATATCCCACACATTTGTAAATGAATTAGGCAATTGGATAAAGTATTTTTTAATAGTTTGTTACGGATTTTTTTTAATTTTTGAAGGATAGTATTTATGTTAATTTAAATTGGTTCATATATATATATATTTTTTTAGACATAATCGGTTGCTGTATTGAATTCAAAAAGGGTAAAATGGGAGTCTGAGCTCCAAAATTACAGAGTATTGAATTTGAAGCGCAGAAGAGGAGGGAACCTTAGTGAGTCCTAGTTCCTGTTTGTTCCGCTTGTGTTTGACTGTAGAGAAAACTAATCCGGCATAGATGCGGACAAATTGAAATAGCAGGAGGCTACATTTGTGAAACATGATAAAACAAAATGATCATCAAAACCTATGGACCTGCAGAAGAGCGCCATCAAGAGCCTGATGGTTCTTAATTTGTTGATCTGAGATAGGATCAGTAGCTGCTGAAAGCGGATATCTGATTACCATCGAATACTTGAAGTGTATGACTGCAGTAATCGCAGTAGACAGACTGAGCAGAGCGTTCTTTATCATGGAAGAAAACAGAAGGATTCGGCGTTGTTTCTGCTGAGAATGCCCTGAGGTTTAGAGCAGGCTCTGTTGGCGCAAGCGTCGGCCTCCTTGTTGAGGGAACGGAGGACGTGGAAGAACCGAACTTCCTGCATTCGCTGAGTGAGTTCGTGGCATCGGTTTAGGATTTGCTGAAGGGGCAGGTTGGCTGCTGTGCGCTTATGAACCAGAAGGCTGATAATAATGGCCGAGTCACCGATCACAGTGGCTGTGCGAATGCCAAGAGTCTGAAGTTGCAGAAGTCCTTGGTAAAGGGCAAGCGCTTCAGCTTTATTATTGGATGTGGAACCAAGACCCCACTCGTAAGCCAGAGCGATGTCACCATTGGCATTACGAATGAAACCGCCCGCCCCTGCTTTGCCAGGGTTTGATCTAGATGCCCCATCGAAAAACAAGTAGTAGGTATTACGACTTGTTAGCCAGTGAGCAAACTCCGTGTCTTTCATTCGGATTTTCCAATTGCTTGTAGGATTCTTAGTTTTGCTAGTGTCGAGTCTGTGAGGCCTATTGCAGAGGTCACGGTTGCTCTGGTCGAGCAGGCTCCCTATGTAGTTCCGCTCTTCGACAACAAGCCCCACCACATCGATGTTTCACTGACAATTGGCAGCAACTGTTTCCATAGCGAGACCTCTCGCCTTGTTATGTAATCTCCTGATGTCAGTTTCCTTGTCTTTGAAGATTAATTGGTTACAAGCGAGCCAAATACGCCACAACATGGTATATGGAAGAGCGTTCTAGGCTCTTCTTGCAACATGATTATTCTTACGCTGCCAGGGGTAATTCGTTTTCCAAGAATGCAAGAGCTCAGTGACTGTGCTATGTTGGCTCCAGGGAAGATGATCCTGCTGGAAGGCTTCTTTCCAACAGGCAGTGGCAAAGGAACAACTTATAAAGAGATGCTGGATAGTCTCCTCAGCTGCGGCACAGTTTGGGCAGCGAGAAGGACCAGAGACACCACGAATTTTAAGGTTATCAGAAGCTAGAACTTTTCCTTTTAAAAGTACCCAGATGAAGAACTTGATTTTGGGAAGGGTCTCAGATTTCCAAACAGTTTTCCAGTGAGGCTATTTAGACACCGGGTGATCTCTGTTGCAGATATGTTGATAGGCAGCCTTGACAGTGTAGCTGGTGCCTGTAGTGTCCTAGCAAAAGCAGTCCTCCTCGTTTTGTTTTGTGGGAGCGATGCCGTGAAGATGAGCCTGTAGAGTGGCCAGACTGAGACGAAGCTCTTCAGGGGCGTCCGGAAGTTTCCATCCTGTCCAGAGATGAGTGTGGAGATTCCATTTGGAAATCTGAGCCAGAGTGTGGATCCCTTTGTTGGCCAGGTAAGAAAGAATCTGCTGGGTTCCAGGCCAATTGCTAATTGGAGGATGGCCCAAAATTTTATCAGCTCCTAATCTTGTGTTGTTTCCCCCCTTGGGAACCTTAGAAATATTTGCAGCGAGAATGGGAATTGATTTTTTGCACAGTGCCCAGATTTTGGTACAAGCTCGGATGGGCATATCATGATCTAAGAGGAGCTGCCTTGGAAAATTCAAATATTTGACTTCCAGCACACGCTTCCACCAAGAAGAATCTCCGTTGATGAACCTCCAGACAATCTTGCCACCGAAGACCAAGTTTAGAAGCTGTGGAGATATTATCCCCAGCCCACCATGTTCATAGGGTTGGGTGACCTGTTTCCAGTTGATGAGATTATATTTCCTTCGTTCAGTCTTTCCCCCTTGCCAGAGAAAGTGGCGGAGGATGGCTTCCACTTTATGGTGGAAGCTCACAGGAGCTCGCAGCAACAAGAATTGATACATGGGTAGTGAGGATAGACCAGACTTCAGGAGGATAAGGCGCCCAGCTGGGTTAAGCCAGAGAGAGCCCCACTGCTGCACTTTCCGATTCATTTTGTCAATGATAGTATCCCAGATTTCAGCTTTCAAAGGACCCAGACTTACTGGCATGCCCAGGTATGAGAAGTGCCTCCAATCTAATTTTCAGGGGACCCCAAAAATGCTGGCAATGCTCTGAAGTGAATGGGCTGTTGCGTTCCATCCATAGATGCAGCTCTTGAGGTGGTTGATCATGCCTCCAGAGAAATTCATAAATCTGTCTAAGAGTGTTTTGAAGCGGCGAGCTATAATATTGGAGGCACCTCCCATTAACAAGGTGTCATCAGCAAACTGTGAATGGTTTATATTTTTGACTCCATTCCCAAATTTAATGCCAGTGATGAGGCCGGTGTGGCGTTTATGGTCAAGGGCCCGGCTGAAGGATTCGGCCATCAGAATAAAAAGGTAGGGGGAGAGAGGGCAGCCTTGACGTAATCCTCGTGAAGATTGAAAGGAGGGTCCTGGCCTGCCATTGATAAGGGAGGAGATCCAAGGACCTGAGATGCAGGCGTGAACAAGGTCGATGAAGGGAGGAGCAAACCCCATCTTTTTAAGGACAGCAAGAAGGAAAGAATGTCTTACCCGATCGAAGGCGTTGGCTAAGTCCAATTTCAGAATGAACCCTTTTTCTTTTCTTATTTGACTGGAGTGAATAGCCTCTTGTACCAACATAATGGAGTCGGAAATTTGTCTATTTGCGAGAAAGCCTCCTTGATTCTCAGAGATGAGGGAGGGAAGAATGGGTTTGAGGCGAGTAGCTATGATTTTGGACAAGATTTTGTAAGAGGAGTTGCAAAGAGAAATGGGCCGGAAGCGAGAAAAGGTTGAGGGTCGGTTTTCTTTAGGGAGGAGGGCAAGCTGAGTAGCATTGGTGAAGCCTCCAATTTTATTCTTGCGTTGGATCCATTTTATCATCTTGACAAGATCTTTTTTGATGGTCCCCCAGTGTGCACGATAAAAATTAATGGGGAAGCCATCAGGGCCAGGGGCCTTGTCTGGCTGGAGAGCCCAGATGGCTTTTTGAATTTCATCCTCATCAATAACCTTAGTGAGCTCTGCATTAACTTCTGCACTAATTTCTGAAGGTAGGTATTGCAGCAGATTTGAATAATCTTCAGCCTCTTTCGTTTCAGTTAGGAGCGTATTGAAGTGCTTTGAGGCTGCATTTTTTATAGCTTCTTGAGAGGTGTGAAGTTGGCCTTCATCGTCAATGATGGAGGTGACATTGTTTCTGATTTTTTGAGCAGTGGTCTGTTTTTGAAAGAAGGAGGAGTTTTTTTCCCCTTCTTGCAGCCACAACTGACGAGATTTGAGCCTCCATTTTTGCTCCTCCATACGATTGGCACGGTAGAGTTGAAAATAAAGTTCGCTTTCTCTTGCTTTGTGGTCCAGGGATAAACCATGTTCCTCTATGGTGTTATGGATCTATTCCAGTTTATATTTGATCTCAGCTTTGACTTTCTCCGGCTCTTTATAGTGGTTTCTGGCCCATTCCTTTAGAGCGCTTTTGGTCCTTTTTAATTTGCTTTCCCAGATAAAGCTTGGCGATCCTTCAATATGCTGGCACCAAGTTTGCCTAACAATTTGGTCTACAGCAGGTAGGTTGTTCCACAGCGAACTGTACTTGAAGGGAATGGGGCCTAGTGGACTGTGGGTTTCAAGAGTTAACGTTGTGGGATAGTGATCAGAAGCAGCAAAGGGTAGAATGACAGAGAAAGCCGTGGAGAAGGAGGAGATGAGTGAGATATTCACCAGGAACCTGTCCAGCCACTCCATAATATTTGCCTTGCCCAATCTGCGGTTATTCCATGTGTACCTTCTGTTTTTGGGGGCGACATCAATAAGATCATGGTCCTGCATAATGGTTTCCAGCTTCTATCTATAAGGATCGTGAATAAAGCAGCCCCCTTTCTTTTCGTTGGCGTGGAGTATGAGATTAAGATCTCCTCCAAGAACAATGCTGCTTCAATCTTCATTATCAATGTTGATTTGGAGAGAATTCCAACACAATGCCTTGTCCCTGTAATGGTTTGGAGCATATACATTGTAGATGATAATTTTTTGGTTACTCATGAGATTCTCTAGAATGACTTTGATCCAAAATTGGTTGATAGTATTTGAATGGTGTTTCCAAGCAGTATGGCTCTAAAGAGTAGCGATCCCCCTTGAAGCTCCTCTTGATTCACTAATGCTTCCTTCGTAGTGCTTGAGGCGATCAATGATCCCTCTCATTTCTTGGTATCCCTGCTTTGTTTCTTGTAACAGTAATATTCCTGGCTTTTCCTGAGTTATCAGATCATTCAGAGCTGAAATCTTGGAGGGGTGCCCTAAACCCCTTCTGTTCCAAGATAAAAATTTCATCATTGGGTGAGAGGGGTACGGAGAGTTGCTCGCCCTCCCTTGTTTTTGGTTTCCACATCCTTGCTGTTTTGCCCCAAAATTTAGGTTTCAATAGGGTTTTGAGTGCCCATGGCTATATCTTTTTGGGCATTTTCTTCTCTTTGCTGTTTAGTTGATCTCCTGCCAGGACCATGCTTCCTGTGAGAATCCAGATTGGCCCCATGTTCTTTGACAGAACTTCTGGTAGATCTCGGTGAGGGAGGGTCATGAGAGAAGGAAGGGGAGAGGTTAGTGGGGGAGGAAGGAGCGAGAGTGCTGTCCAGAGGTGGAGGCAGGGAGATGGGAGGGTCATCGTCAAGGGAAATGGAGTTGAAAGGGTTAGAGGACTCCAAGGGATTGGTATGCTCCAAGGATTTCTTAGGGGGAGAGGGCGGAGGAGTTGATGAGGAAGAATGATTAGGTTTGAAGGGAGCAGATTTGGGAGGGGCAACAGCAAGCGAAGCGGCAGAGGTCTTTTTCCTTTTTACAGTTTCCCATTGTTTCTCAGGCTGAATAGAATCATCAATAGCAATTTTAGTGCATCGGTTGGCAAAAAGACCGTACTCGTGACATACCTTGCATTTGAACGGGATTTGCTCGTAGTCCAGCTGCTGAATGTGTGTCCAGTCATCCACCTTCAGCTTGATTGCCTCTGGGAGACCTTTTCCCAGATCTACTTCCACACATATGTGCGCACATGCTTGCATATTATCCTTGGGCTCGCTCCTGTCGATGTACTTCCCCACAGCGTTGCTGATGGCGCGAACCGAGTCATCTCCCCAGCAATGGAGCGGGAGATGCGGAAGCCGGACCCAGACAGGGACAACACTCGGGATATCCAGCTCGGGGTCGAAGTCTGGCGTCCATTTGTTCAAATACAGTCCTCTGGAGTCCATAAAATAGGGCCCATTTCTGAAGATTAAGTCCTTATCAGCTTTGGTTTCAAAATGAAAAGTGTAGTAACCTTTCCCGCAGAAGCGAATGGAAATTTTGCCATTGACTTTATCAGCCCAGTTTTTCTCGATCCAACGTTGAACAGATTTAGGAGAGGGCCATAAACCTGTGAATTTCCCTATGAGACCCCTCTCAGCGAGGGAAAGGGCAACCATTCTTGGCAAGGCTGGAGGCAGAACGACCTCTTGCAAGCCATCAAGCTTCTTGACGAACTTAGAGAGAGAAGGACGAGGGCGCTGAAGTGGAAGAGATTTGACGAGGGCGGAGAATGCAGATTGTGCATCGTTTCCCACCGAAGGACCGTCCTGAGAAGCCATAGTCGGCCAGATACAAGATCAAGAGCGGAAGGCCATAGATCCCAACGCAGACAATGAGGAGGGGCCGAGGAGGGCCCCGCAGAGCCACGCAGCTACAAAGCACCGCACTGAAGAACGGCCTTGAGGCAGGGGCTGTCAAGCAGAACCACCAAGGCCGAGGCCGAAGCCGGCAGCACCAGTAAACCAGCAAGGCGGCTAGGTCACGGCAGCGTGCCCTAACACAGAGCAGAGTACTTTTTCTCTTCAATATATTATGAGTTAAATTGGTTCATATATTATTTTTAAGAATTAAATTTAAATAAATGTAATATTATATATTATATTTTTATTTTTATTTTTTTCATTTAAATAAGACTATTCTATTATATGGCACATAAAATACAAAGCGAAGCTTTTTTGTCGGAGTTGTTATGCTAGTCAATTTCGGCAGGAATAGAGTTCAAAAAAATAGAAAAAAGACTACCCCAGTTGGGGAAACCAGTCCAAAGTTTGCTGCCTTGAGTAGGGAAACCAGCATTTACAAAAAATATCCAAAAGATTATCAAATTGTTCAAGAGAAAACATGAAAGCAGAAAGGTAAATCCTCGTTGAGGGAGGTAACCTCTCGATATGGATTATGAGACAGCGTGACATGCTACTTGTCATGAGGTGTAGGCTCTTCTATGATGAGGCACTTGTAGTCGTCCGAGGAGTCCTCATCTTTCTTCGACGGCTGCACCGTGGGCTCAGGCATAGTGGCTGAACGCACTAGGCTGTCACTGCCTTCTTCCTCGTCATCTGTTGCTAGGCTGCCACTGCCTTCACTGCCAGAAGAACGCGAGACTGTTATGATAGGAAACGCCTCAGATTTCTGGGAATGCTGAGGGGGAGACGGGGAAATGGTGGACTTCTTGAGACACTTCCTCGTGCCAGAGCCAACAGAGCTGGACGGAACATCCTGAAAACGCATAGTGAGGGTAGCGGTGACAAGAGGGCGGTCCAGAGAGCCAGAGGAATCGTAATGGAGTTGGTAGGCGACCGAATTATCCTCAGGAGGGGGGGGGGGTCGACATTCCTCATGAATGGAAATGGGAGGGCGAGCGGTTTGGCCTCTGCCACGGCCCCTATGACACCTCATCCTGTGCCTCCGCGACATATCATTGCAGGAGGGAGCTGGTGCAAGGGGAGAGGCAGAAGGGTGGCAAGAGGCCTGAGGCAACGAAGCAAGCAGAGAAAGGTCAAAGAAGAGCTTAGTGTCATCACACTAAAATCACTGGCAATTTTAGTGTCAAAATTTGAAAGGATGTTGTTAATTAGTTGGTAGCTTCTTTCTTTAGTTCCTATTTTTTTTTTTTTTCTCAAAGATGGCAAAACTTATTATAACTTAGTTGTAAAATATCAATGAGGACAACTATCATTAGGTGATATTTGCAAATGTAATCTTATGCATCATTATTATTCAAGAAAAATTACATCACCTAAAATAACTTATTAGTAGTTTTTATTAGACTTGACTTTTAATGTACCCCATGTCTTTAATTCTTAACATGACTCCTTATATCAAAAGAAAATGAATTCATAGTCAATTAAACACAATTTTAAAACTTATTCAAATAACACAAAAACAATATTAACTTAAATAAAAGTTATAAAAAAATAAATATTTCATATTATGATTATTAAAATTGTAACAATATCTTATAATATCATTCTTATAATTATAATAATGAAGAAAAAAGTCTTTCGGATTAATCATATAATTAGGATTTGGTCAACATTTCGAACCAACTAATAATGGAATCATGAATTCTCAAATAACATCTCACTTTTATTTAAAATTAAGATTTTAAATATAATTTACCTCTTTATTTTAAATAATATTATTTATATATCATTTAATATAATTTACCTTTTTATTTTAAATAATATTATTTATAATTATACATTAATATTTCATTTATCTAAGAAAATTTACTAAATAACAATAATATGTTAATATATATTATAATAATTTAATATAGAAAGTAACAATAAAAAAATATTATTTTAAATAATTGGAA
The DNA here is from genome assembly GCA_034641835.2 of Pinus albicaulis. Taxonomy (NCBI): domain Eukaryota; kingdom Viridiplantae; phylum Streptophyta; class Pinopsida; order Pinales; family Pinaceae; genus Pinus; species Pinus albicaulis. The sequence continues at coordinate 1,163,900,618 of CM076572.1, forward strand.
GAATGATTACTATTTTTTCATTTAAATTCAATTTTTATAAATAATATGATGTATTTATTGTAATGATTTCAATTATTGTTAAGTTTGAATAATATCTTTAAAAAATTAAAACTTATATAATAAAAAAAAAATTATAATATTAAAAAAAAACTAATATTTTAAATTAACTTGATTGAATCGTCTTCTCAAACTTTAATGCTAATATCACCCTTTTATTATTAGTTTTTTGATATATGAAAAAAGGGCACGGGCATATCCCACGCATTGGTAAATGAATTAGGCAATTGAATAAAGTATTTTTTAATAGTTTGTTATCAATTTTTTTTTTTTTTTTTTACAAGAACGGTTATGAGTTTATATTAGAAATTGGCCAAATATCATCAATGATTACAATATGTCGGGCCTAGCCCTTAGTCTTTCTGCCATGGTCTGATCGTAGACCCCAAGTTTTGGGAATCCACCATTTTTACACGAGAATAGAAAGTCTATCTTTGTTATTTTTCCTAGCTTAAATAAACACACAAAATGTTGTAAAATAATACGAAAAAACATTGCAGCTTTATGGAATAGAGTCCCACTCCTCAGTTTCGTCTACCAGAAGGGAGCCTTCTGAAAGCGACACCGCCTTGTTGGCTTCCGAATCTGCATCTTTATTGTTTTCTCTCAATACATTGAGGAAGCTTGCAGTTCGAAAAGATTTCACCATGTTTCTAATTCTTAAGATCGCTCTAGCCAATCTAAGATCTGTAGGAGAGGAGTCCTCCACTAAAACTTTGATGATAGACTGAGAATCTCCTATAACACTTAAATCTGAAATACCGGTGGCCTTTTCTTGCTTAAGACCTTGCAGAAGTGCCAAGGATTCAGCTTGGATGCTGGTTGAATGCCCGAGACCCCAAGCATACTTAATCACTGTTATGCCCTCCTTGTTCTTTATAATTCCTCCTGCCCCAGCCAAACCGGGATTTCCTTTCGCAGCCCCATCGAAGAATAAACAGTGTCTGGCTTGTCTGGTGAGCAAGTCTGAAAGTTCTTGCTTGTTTCCTCTGAATTGCCACTCTTTTATACTCTTTTGCTGCCTTGTTTCGCCAGAGAAGTGAAGACCCAACGAGGCACCCCAATCTAGATCCTTTTGGTTTAAGTTGACTTCCGATCACTGTTCACCCAAATTTTCTTTCCAGAGGTTTTTGACTTTGATGGTGATGAGTTGAGGATTTAATTTTTCATCTCTAAAAACTCTTTTGTTGCGCTCAAGCCAGATTTGCCAGCATATGAATTTCGGCAAGGAGAACCATGCTGTTTTAAATCTTTCGTTTTTTGGAAGAGTTCCTGGATAACAACTATGCCAATTAGCAAATAAGTCTGAAATATACACAGGAAGAGTGAACTCTGTTTTCCAATAATTCAAAAGGATCTGCCAAATTACTCTAGAAAATTTACAGTCCAGAATGATGTGCTGGGCACTCTCTTCATTTTCGCAGCATAGATGGCATCTGGATGGGCCTTGAAAGCCTTTTTTCTTCAGTTTGTCATCTGTTAAGATTGCTCTATGACAAAGCAACCAACAGAAGATATCGACCTTTGGCAGAGACTTATGTTTCCACAGCCCCTTCCAAACAGCAGGATCGGGGGCGACATAGGGGCGTTCTTGCAGACAATTGTACCCCTGCGCAACTGTATACATACCTGGACCAGATCCCCAACCCCGAGCATCGTGCTTACCTGTGCGTAGAGGCGATTTGCCATTTAACAGTGATAGTAGAAGTTGTCTGGCCTGCGCTAGCTCTGGAGGCACGGGAGGTAGGCGCCATCGCTGCCAGTTTCTGTCAGACCACTCTGAAATGTCCCACAGTGTATCATACCCTGCGTGATCCATCCACTGTCTCAGCGCGTGCAGTGAATTGTTCGATGCTAAGGGAGGATGCACCATAACGCTGTCGTCCCAGATCTTGATGTCTTTACCATTGCCCAGTATCCAGAACGCTCTATCTTTGATAAGAGCCACTGCTTTTTGACATCGTTTAACCAAATGCGTTCCTGTTGTGGGAAGAGGATTATCCAGAGATCTTTTCCTATTCCCCATGAGGTATTTCCTCCAGATGGCTCTTTGCGCCCAGCCTGGATGCGGAGCGATGATTCGCCAGAAGAGCTTGGCCCCCATGGCGATATTTTGAGAGCAAAAATCTTTGAAGTTAAGGCCTCCTTCCATCAAAGGCTTACAAATTTTCTCCCAACTGATCAACGGGATTTTTCTGTCATTGAGGTTGCCACCTTTCCATAAAAACTTGCGGATGTAGGCTTCCATTTTTTTTATAATGCCAAAGGGTGCTAGGAGCACAGAAAATTGGAATATGGGTAGACTGCTGAGTACTAATTTGATTAGAACGAGTTTGCCTGCAAGGTTTAACCAAGAGAAACCCCAGGCCTGAAATTTTGCCTTGAATTTGTCCAATAGAGGGGCCCAATCTCTGCTATAAACCAGATTGCGAAAGATGGGAAGACCCAGGTATATAAAGGAGGACCAGCTGAGGGTGGCAGTAAAACCCAGGGTTCTGGAGATGACAGAAAGAGTGTGAGCTGAAATGTTCCAGTAGTAAGCTTTACATTTGCCTTTGTTTAGACTGCTTCCTGTAGCTTCACTGAAATCATCTAAAACCTCCTTAAACCTTGTGGCAGATCGAGCTGAGGCAGCCCCCAACAGAAGTGTATCATCTGCAAAAAGAGTGTGGTTTACATTTTTCACACCTCTGGCTATATTAAGCCCCAAAATCTCCTGTTCTTCCAATTTCTGATCTAGGAAGAAGCTTAGGGCAGAGACTTGGAGAACAAAAAGCAGCGGAGAGAGGGGGCAGCCTTGCCTGAGCCCTCTTGATGCTTTGAAGAAGCCAGCTGCTCTCCCATTCACCAAGGGGGCGATCCATGGGTCAGCAATACTAGCTCGAATCCAATTTACAAAACCCAGTCCAAAGCCAAACTTTTTCAAAACTTCCCAAAGGAAACTTTGCCTGACACGATCAAAGGCATTTGCCAGGTCTAATTTAATCACCATACCCTTCTCTTTGCGAAGTTGACTCGAATGGATCGCCTCTTGCACCAGGATGTAGTTGTCGACAATCTGTCTCCCCTGAACAAATCCTCCTTGATTCTCAGGTATGATCGCTGGAAGGATGCCTGATAGCCTGTTTGCTATTACCTTTGTGATTAATTTGTATCCAATGTTGCAAAGAGAGATTGGGCGAAACCGATTGAATTATTTTGCACCCTTTTCCTTGGGAATAAGGGCAAGAAAGGCAGAGTTAGTGCTGCCCCCAATTTTTTGACAAGTTTGTGATTTCAGGATCATCTTGAAGAGATCTTTCTCCACAATCTGCCAACAAGTTTGGAGGAATCTGGCCGTGAAGCCATCCGGGCCTGGGGCTTTGTCAGGCTCCATACTGTCTAGAGCATCTTTTATTTCTTGGATGACAATCTTCTTTTCAAGCTGCTGATTAATAAGAGGGGAGATCCTTGGGGGTATCACCTCCAGAAATTTGGAATTTGGATCAGTCTCACCCTCTTCTTTATACAAGTTTTTGAAGTGATTGTAAGCTGCATTCTTTATGCTCTCAAAGTCTTTATGGATCAAATTGCCTTCTTTGATTTCTGCTATATAATTAAAGCTTTTTCTTGCTTGAGCTTGTTTATGAAAGAAGGCAGAATTTCTATCTCCCGCTTTAAGCCATAGACTCCTAGATTTTTGTCTCCAATGCTCTTCCTCTGATAGACAGGCTTTGTGAAAGATTTGTTGAAGCTCCTCCTCCTTGTCTAAAACTTCTTTAGTGATTTCTACATCCTCACTTTGGGTTTGATGCTGTGTAAGATTATCTTGGGCCTGCTTTCTTTCTTTTGCAGGAGTGGGAAGACCTTTGGCCCATGTTTTGAGGGCAGCTTTCAATCTTCTAAGTTTTTCTTCCCAGATGAAGAAGGGAGAACCCTTCACTGGAAATTTCCAGCTGTCCTGAACCAAATTCAAAAACTCAGGCTCCTTGACCCAAAGAGCATTGAACCTGAATGGAATGGGACCAAGATCCTTGTGACCTGTCATCTCTAACAAAATGGGCTTATGATCTGAGACACTGCATGGAAGGATGTGCAATCTGGATTCTAAACCAAGCAAAAGAAAAGAACTCTGCACCAAGCATCTATCAAGTCTAGCAGCAATATGACCAGGGCCTATTCTCTTATTGGTCCAGGTGTACTTACCGTTATCTGGAGGGGTATCGAGCAGATCCCAGTCCTGCATGAGATCTTCCACCCACTCCCTTGCTGGGTCCCTTACGATTGTGCCTCCTCGCTTTTCATCCGTGCGTAGAGTGAGATTTAGGTCCCCTGCAATGATGATGTTTCCCAGGTTCTCAGTCTCCGCCAGCTGTCTAATGGAGTCCCAACACTCCCTTTTCTCCCCTATGTTAATAGGTACGTAGACATTGAACAGGCAGATAGTGTCCCTTGAATCTACAGAATGTAGCTTCAAGAACAGCCAATGGCTATTGTGTGCCTCAGTGACCAGGCTGTATTTGAGGGGGTTCCAGAGGGAGCCCAATCCCCCGGAGGCTCCCCTTGATGATACTGCTAGTCCGCTACTTCCCTTCTAGAGCTTTTTGCTGATTTGGAGGAACTCATTGTCCTCCATTTTGGTCTCCTGGATTAGAAGGATGTCCGGGGTTTCTCTTCTAATGAGACTTCTCACTGCTTCTTCTTTTGCTTTACTCCCCATTCCTCTGCAATTCCAGGAGATGGTCTTCATCATTTGTTTCTTTGGTGAGGGGCTCCCCTGGAGCCAGGAACTTGATTTTTAACCGTCTTCGAGTTCTTTCCAAGGAGTTTTTCCAGCGTGGGCTGACTACCCTGAAGCTTGTCTTTGTAGGTTTCCTGATCTCTCTTTTCTCTTGCAGATTTCCGGCCCCTTGCAGATCTTCTAACTGATGTCTGCGTATCTCCGATTTCTCCGTCTTCCTCGGACTCCTCTGAGTCATGTTCCTCCTCGGAGGCTTCTGTTTGCTTTTCCTTGTCCCTTGCCATGATACTCTCTTCGGGTCTTGTTCCTGCTGAGTTCGATTTTTCTGCTGATTTGGCAGGTCTCTCCTCTTCCCTGGGGATTTCTTCCGCAGAGCTTAGGATCTCGAACTTATTTTCTTGACTTCTTGACGAGGATACATTTTGGGCAGCGGCAGGATGAGATCCTTGTGCCCCGGATTTCTTGTGGTTTATCTTTGATCTCTTAACTTGGTTCCATCCTTCATCCTTTCCTTTTTCTGCTTCACCTTTGTTCGGACATCCTCTAGCAAAATGGCCGTAGATGTGGCATTTGCGACATTTGAACGGGAGCTGTTCATAATCCAGCACTTGAATATGCGTCCAGCTGCCCACCTTTATTTTGATGGCCTCAGGAAGACCCACCTCTAAGTCTACCTCGACACAGATCCGGGCGCAATCATATTGATCGTTGTTATTGGCTCTGTCTATGAACTTGCCCAATGTGTTGCCTATGTGTTTAAGGGAATCCCAGTTCCAACAGTGAACCGGTAGGTTAGGAAGCCGAACCCAAACAGGGACTGCCGATGGAACATCCACAGCTGGATCAAAGTCTGGAGTCCATTTATTTAGGTAGAGGCCCTGTGGTCCCATGAAATAGGGTCCATTCCTGAAAATCAGGTCTTTATCCTCCTTAGTATTGAATTCAAACAGGAAGTAGCCTCTTCCAAGAAAATATGAAGTGACTTTGTTCTTGATCAGCGGGCTCCAATTCCTAGCAACCCAGTTTTCAGTTGATTTAGGTGAGGGCCAGAGACCCATGAATTGACCGACCAGGGCGCGATCTGCTAGAGACAAGGCAACCTGGATCGGCCCCTCAGGAGGTAGGGTTACCTCCGGAACATCGTCGAGCTTCTTAACAAACTTAGAGACGTCAGATTTCTTCTTCTTGGGTAACGAAGCAATCAAGGAAGAGAAGGCGGCTGAGGCATCCGGAGGAGAAGACAGAGAGGGCCCTAGAGGCGATCCTTGGGTCTCCATAGTCAGCAGAAAAGATCAGTAACTCACCTGACCTGCTCCAGACAAAAGGCGAGTCATCTCCGAGACCGAGCAGCAGAATGAGCAGGGTTCAGATCAAAGGAACAACTGAGGATCTGGGCAGCAGATCAGTGCAGAGAGGCGCTGCTCTGGAGGGCCAAAAACGAGATCTGGAGGCAGATCCGTTCAGATCCAGGCAGGATCGAGGGCCCCTGGAGCCGAGAGGGCCATAGCAGCAGCAGAGGAGGCCGTGGGGGCGACGCTCTAGCTCGGCCTGCGCAGGCTAACGCAGCAGCAAAAAAATGGTGGTCCCAATTTTTTTTTAAGGATAGTATTTATGATAATTTAAATTGGTTCATAAAAATTAAATTTAAATAAATGTAATATATATATATATATATATATATATATATATATATATATATATATATATATATATATATATCTCTGTGTGTGTGTTTTTTTCTCCATCTAAATAAGACTATTTTATTATATGGCATATAAAATATAAAGTAAAGTTTTTTCACTGGAGTTGCTATGCTAGTCAATTTTGGCAGGAGTAGAGTTAAAAAAAACAAAAAGAAGACTGCCCCGGTTGGGGAAACCAGTGCAAAGTTTGTTGTCCTAAGTAGGCAAACCAACATTTACAAAAAATATCCAAAGGATTATCAAATTGTTCAAGAAAAACATGAAAGCAAAAAAGTAAATCCTCATTGAGGGAGGTAACCTTTCGATATGGATTATGAGACAGCGTGACATGCTATTTGTCATGAGGCGAAAGCTCTTCTATGACGAGGCACCTATAGTCGTCCGAGGAGTCCTCATCTTTCTTTGACAGCTGCATTGTCTCAAGCGTAGTGGTTAAACGCACTGGGCTGTCACTGCCTTCTTCCTTGTCATCTGCTGTTGGGCTGCCACTGTCTTCATTGTTGGAAGAACGCGAGACTGTTTTGACAGGTAACGCCTCAGATTTCCGGGAATGCTGAGGTGGAGACGGGGAAATGGTGGACTTCCTGAGACACTTCCTCACGCTAGAGCCAACAGAGCTGGATGGAACATCTTGAAAATGCATAGTGAGGGTAGCGGTGACAAGAGGGCGGTCCAGAGAGCCAGAGGAATAATAATGGAGTTGGTAGGTGGCCGAATTATCCTCAGAGAGGGGGGGGGGTGTGGGGCAACATTCCTCATGAATGAAAATGGGAGGGCGAGAGGTCTGGCCTCTGCCACGGCCCCTACGACACCTCATCCTGTGCCTCCACGACATATCGTTGCAGGAGGGAGCTGGTGCTAGGGGAGAGGCAGAAGGGTGGTAGGAGGCCTGAGGCAACGAAGCAAGCGGAGAAAGGTCACATAAGAGCTTAGTGCTGCAACTGGAAGAATGAACAGAAAGACTGAGGCTGCAGGAGGAGAATGTGGGAGAAATGGAGGGGCGCCATGAAATAGCGTGAGGGACTATAATCCGGACGAGCGTTAATGTTGGAGGAAGAGGAATTAACGTCAGCGTGAATCGGGCAACTGTAGAATCTATGGTCGGACGGACGAGGGCCATGCGTGGCTATGTTACCGGGCCAAATGCCATGTGAAACACCCACATCTAGGGTTATATTTTTTTCTTTAAAAATAACATGGACAAAAAATTACATTTGCTAACATATTATTGCATAAATTACATAAATATAGATTGTAATAATTATTTTTGAATTTTTCAAAAACATACACACTTTAATTTACAAGAATAAAAGCAAATATTACTAAATTAAAAAATATTTATACAACAAAATTAAAAAAATTTAATTTGATATCTTTAAAAAAATTAATAATAATAGTAATAATAAATATATATATATATATATAAGAAAGTATACCATATTTAATAAATGTTTTATATATTTGTGTTGTTTTAATACTTAAATATAGAGGAGATAGAGTCTTGACCTAGGGTAAAGTTTACTACAATGTAAAGTTGTATGCAAACGCCATTAGCTATGTATTTAATGCATATTCTTGATAAAGAGATTTTAGTGCATATTCTTGATAATGAGATTTTAGTTCAAAGGATCAATTTTCGTAGAATCTATCCAAATTACTAACTATAGTTATGGTTAGCATCTAACTCATCATACCTTTTACAAAATACAAAATCTCTATATAAGTAAGAGTTTAAATTTAAATTTAAATTTAAATTATTTACAAAATAATGTTCAATTATAATTATTATAATATGATCCAAAATTTAAAACCATCAAACTTGATTTATAATGTCAAAGAGTACAATAAATCCAAATTAAACCATCTTAATTTTAATTTAGTTATTGTGAGGATTGTTCATTTCCATCACTGTAAGTTGAGGGAAGTCTTAAAAATCGAAAAGAATTCGGTTAACCTTAACAGGGATGATGGGTGGAGCGTTAGCAGATGCTAGATTCCTGTCCTTCACTCTTTGTTGTTGTTTTTTCCTCCCTCCTAATTCTCCCTCTTGTCAGTTCCCCTCCTCTCCCCCTTTTCTTCTTTTTTCTTCCTTTAATCCTCTTGCTTTCGATTGCTTCTTTTTTCTTCCTTCGATCCTCTTGCTCTCGATTGTTTTCTCCCTTTTAGTTTTTTTTAATAGATTATAATTAATTCATTATTTTCTCTATTTTTTTATTTTTATTTTTATTTTTAATTATATAATTAATGTAGCTATTTTATTATGTTAAGAATATTAAATTATATTAAAATTATATAAGCTATAACTATTAATTTTATTTTATTATTTTTTATTATATATATATATAATTTATTTATTTATGTTTTTATTTTTATTTTTTAAAATTTTATTAAATTTTATTTAAATTTTGTTTATTTATTTAATTTTTATTTTTATTTTTTCAAATTAAATTTCTTATTCTTGTCAAATTAGTCGTTATTTACAACGGTTAGTTGGAGCTTTCCTTATTTATTTAAACTGGTTCGTAGATGAGACTTCTCATATTGTCCTAATGATGAACCATACTGGTTGGTTCGAAATGCGTCGACAATATATGCTTAGATGTGATTATCACTGAAATTTTTTATATATATCTTAATTTTGTTTTGATAAATTATTAAAAATTCAACTAACTTTAACTATATAACCACCTTTAAAACAACTTGAATGGGCCTAATGGTCAAGAGCATGTGTTTCCTCATAAGAGGTCACAAACTAAAAAGGTAGAGTATGTATGCCTTCATCAACTTAGCAAATCAAATCATTGCGCGAAAGTAGGTGAGTCCCTTATCCCACAAATAAAAATCTTATACACCAATTTAGTGTCTAACTTAATTATAACCTTAAAATTAAATAATAATAAAAATAATACATAATTAAACCTACTTAACTATACAGGTTTTTTCCATGTCTAAAAATGTAGTGAGTCTAAATCAATCTAACCATATCAATGTGTTGTTAATAAATAAAACTAAATGTCTACACTAAGTCACAGAACTATAATAAATGTCAATGTGTTCTTAAGTCACAATCCAACGAAACTATGTAAGTCAAACCAAATGTTGAAGTCCAAGTTACTACAATTATCTTTTCCATGTGATATACGTTGTCCTCATTCATAGGAGAAAATAGTTAGTTCAACTCAAACTCAAACATATGTTGAATTCACCAACAAACATTAAAATCATCAAATCATGCTATTGTTTAATTTATATTAAATATATATCAATTGTCATATCGAATATACCATTTTCGTTAGACTTTGTGTTTTAAAAAGGCGAGAGCGATTGTGTTTTTTTATCCGTATGGTGTTTAATAAATATTTTAAAATTTTTATTCAATTGTTGTAATTTATGAAGTATCTTAACTTTGTATTTATTATATTGGAGATTTCATTATATTGTCATCTTGGCTTGTGTTGTTTGTTGGTTGTATGAAAAGATGTGTAGCCTTTTTAACAATGTTAATTAGATGGGGTGTGATATGGACTACTCTTTATATATGTTAGGGTGACAAATTAGGTTAATCGCATATGTATTATGTGTTTATTTCGTCATATATATATACCAGTCTAGATCCATCTTAACTCTGGATCTATCAAGCGCCGAGAGGGATCAAATCTCTCGAGGTGAAAACCTCTTTTTTGAGTGCAAAACTTGAGGAAAGGTTTTTACCTCCAGAGATTTGATCCCTCTCGGCGCTTGATAGATCGGGAGTTAAGATGGATCTAGGCTGGTTTCAGTCGTGTGCGACCAAGGAAAATCTATCGATAATATGAAGAACATATGCTTAATTTTATCAATAATATGTAAATACATCTAATATTAACATAACCATTTTAAATATGTTAAATATGTCTGAGATTTATTGAGTCATTTTAATTTTAAATTTGATTAGTTACCTCAGTTTGTCGAGATGATAAATATTGTAAAATAAATTTAATGATGAAATAAAATTTTAAATGCAAAGTGACAATGTAATAATATTGAATGATAGAAACTATAAATAATAAGAATGTAGTCAATTACGAATAGTCTTCATTGTGATCGATTTCAAACTATTTTCTTCTACTATTCTTATTTTCACCCATGTTAGTTTTGTCATATTTTCATATTGATTATTTGAAAAGGACAGTTGGGATGGTAAAGCATTTAAATATTCAGCTCGATCTGTTGTAGTAAACATCTACCTTGTCTCTCTTGCTCTCCAATATTAATAGGTTGAATTACTATAACACAAAAATCAATGTACATTGTCAATAATATTTTGTTCTTACACTGAAATCATTGCACACAAACTATTAATCCAATGACTTTAAAATTAATGTACCATCATACATCCAATTACATCAAATTAGAAATCAACATATACATTGAAATAAATGCAACTAATGCAAGAAATCAAATAATAATAGAAAAAAACATCTACACTAAAATCAATGCATCTAATGCAAGTAATCAAATATGATTAGAAATCAACATCTACACTCAAATAAATGAGTCTAGTGCAGGTAGGAAAATAGTATTGAAAACCAACTTCTACACTGAAATCAATGCATCTAGTGCAAGCAATCAAATAGGATTAGAAATCACCATCTACACTGAAATAAATGCATTTAGTGCAAGAAATCAAATAGGATTATAAATCATCTACATTTAAATCAATGCATTTAGTTAAATCATCTACATTTAAATCAATGTATTTAGTGCAAACAATCAAATATAATTAGAGATCAACATCTACATTGAAATTAATGCATCTAGTGCAAGCAATCAAATAAGATTAGAAATCACCATCTACACTAAAATCAAGGAATTTAGTGAAAGAAATCAAATAGGATTAGAAATCACCATCTACACTGAAATCAATGCATTCAGTGCAAGCAATCAAATAGGATTAAAAATAATCTACATTGAAATCATTTCATCTAGTGCAAGAAATCAAATATAACGAAAAATCAAAATCTACATTAAAATTGATGCATCTAGTGAAATCAATCAAATAGGATTAGAAATCGTCATCTACACTGAAATTAATGCATTTGGTGCAAGCAATCAAATAGGATTAGAAATCATCTACATTAAAATCAATCCATCTAGTGTAAGTAATCAAATATCAATCAAAATCAGCATCTACACCAAAATCAATTCATCTAGTGCAAGAAATCAAATAGGATTAGAAATCACCATCTACACTGAAATAAATGCATCTACCGCAAGAAATCTCCTTCCCTCTCTCCCCCATATATATCTATATATCCCTCCATCTCTCCTTTTTCTCTTTATCTCACCCCACCAAAGACACACTCTCTCTCACTCCATATCTATCAATTTCCTTGTCCCTACCTCCTCTCCATCTATCTTTTTTTCTCTTCACCTTACTTCTATATCTATATCTCACTCTATCTCTCTATATCAATTCCAAAACACAAAATATCTTTCTCCAATCTATCTATCTATCTATCTATCACTCCTTCCTCCTCCTCCTCTCTCTCTCTCTCTCTCTCTTCCCCTTCCCTCCCTCTCTCGCTTCTATCTCTCTTCCTTCCTGCTACCCTTTCGCCCTCTCTCTCCATCTTCTTTATCACTCCCTCTCTCTCTCTCTCCATCTTCACCCTCTATGTCTTTATTCTTACCTCCCCCTCTCTCCCTCTCCATCTTCATATCCCTTTCCCTACCTCTCTTCACTCTCTCTCTTCCTTTCTCTCCCCCCCTCTCTCTCTCTATCTCCACCTTCCAACTTTGTTACCATATGCCTCTCTCTCTCCTTCTCTCCCCCCTTCTCTCCATATATCCTTATTTTTCTCTTTATCTCACCCCAAAACATACACACTACCTCTTCATCTCTCCCTTGTCACTCCCCCTCTCTCTCCACTACTCACTCTCTATGTATTTCTTCTTCCCTCCCTCTCTCCTCATCCAGCTCCATCTCTCAATCCCTCCCTCTCTTCCCCTCCAAATCCATATTTCTATCCCTCCCTCTCTCCTCCTCTCTTTCAAGTCCCCTCTCTCACCCTTTCTCTCCTACCTCCCTTTCTCTTCCCCCATCTCTCTCTCTCTCTCTCTTTATATATATATATATATATATATCAATTCCTCCCTCTCTCCCCCTCCAAATCCATATTTCTATCCCTACCTCTCTCCTCCCCTCTCTCCTCCTCTCTTTCAAGTCCCCTTTCTTTTCCTTCCTCTCTCTCCCTTTATCTCCTACCTCCCTTTCTCTTCCCCCATCTCTCTATCTCTCTCTCTCTCCCCTACAATCCTCTTTTTCCCCATCACTCTCTTCCTCTTTCTCATTATTCCTCTCTCGCCTCCTTCTATTTGACCCCCCAGCTCTCTTTCTCTCTCTCTCTCTCTCTCTCTGTCCTCCAATCCTCTCTCTTCCCCCATCACTCTATCTCACTCTCCAACTATCTTACTGTTACTCTCCCTTTATCCTTATCTCCCCCTTTGTCTCCATCACTCCCCCTTTATTCTTCTCTCCCCCCTTGTCTCCATCACTCCTATGCATCTTTATCTCACCCATAAGCATACACACTCTCTCTCCATCTCTCCCTTTTCACTCCCTCTCTATGCATTTCTTCTTCATTTCCTCGCTCCGCCTCCAACTCCATCTCTCTATCCCTCCTTCTCTCCTCCTCCTCTCATCCTTTCTCTCTCTCCCTTTCTCTCCTACATCCCTCTCCCTTCCCCCTTCTTTCTCTCTCTCTCACTCTCTACCCTCCAATTCTCTCTCCTTCTCCCTCCTTCTCTCCTTATCTCTCTCCCACCTCCATCTTTATTTCTCCCTCTCCCTCTCTTACCCTTCTCTAACTCTCTCTCTTTTCATTCCTCTTCTCCCCTCTCCTTCAATTTATCTCCATATCTCCCTTGTCACTCCCCCTATTTCTCCACCTCTATCATATATCATGATATATTAATATATATTACAATATAATAAATATAATATTGTATTAATCTAAACATATTAAATTTAATAATATTAATATTTTAATATTAATGTTAGGGTTAATAATGTTTTTTTTTGGCATGGTATTAATAATAATTTGGTCCATGGTATTTGGTCCTTATACTTCATATATAATTAGATGTTGATTTCTAATCGTATTTGATATGTTTCTATTTATTTACCTTACCTCTTTATACCTCTTTTATATTTATTTATTTACCATACCTCTTTATACCTCTTTTATATTTATTTATTTACCATACCTCTTTTATAAATATGTTATTTGGCCCATGGTATTTGCCCATGGTATTATTAATAATTTGTCCCATGGTATTTGGCCCATGGTATTATTAATAATTTGTCCCATGAGCTTCACCTAAATAAAACCCCTTTTTCAGTTTTTGTAAATATAAAGTGGTTTATTAAGTAAATATAAAAATCAGTTTTATTTATTTACCATACCTCTTGAGTAATATAAAAAGAGGTTTTATTTATTTACCATATCTATGGTTTATTTATATTTTTACTTATTTACCATATTTTATTCATTTACCATATCTCTTTTTTCAGTGTTAGTAAACCTCTTCATATTTTAAGTTTATATCGTTTAAATTTATTTTTAATGAATTTTTAATTGTTCATTTATATGTTTATGTAAATTATTGTTCAAGCCGACATTGTTTTTGGCTTCCGACATACTTACACATCGGGGTCATACTGGGCTGTAGAATGCGCCTCTCGGCGCAATAACTTTAATTTTATTTGTAGTAATTATGGTGTTATATTGATTATACAGTATGTGTGGTGCAAGGGACACAATTTTTCTTTTTAGCAGATTTGTGGTACATGGTAATTCAATCCATGGTTTTCAATATTTGTTAAGGAACTATGGCTGTATTTTAATCTAGGGTAAATTGATTGGTGGTTTATGGATGTCGTGGGATATAAATAGTGTATTGTAACATTGTAAATATAGAATATACTAGAAAAAAATTATAGTTTTCCCTATTTGGGTTCCTAACTTAAACATTTTGTGTGTGTGTGTATGGGCGCCATTACATATCTTATGTTTTTATTAAGAACTTGTTTGTAGCAATTAATTATATAGGGTTAAAATCTACATTTAGTATCATACTAGTTTGACTTCAAGGGGATGTCATTGTGTTTAAGGGGTTTGGGTTGGACCTGTGGAAAACCTTGTTACAATGGAAGATCTGCAGTATCAATTCTTGTGGTGGAAGGATATGGCAAGAAATTCAGATATAGAGATTAAGAAATTCAATGGGTAAAGTTTGAGTCGTGGAAGCTCAAAATGGAAGATCTAATGGTGGACAAAGATCAATGGATCGTTTTGGATCTAGGTACTGCACTGATGGGAATGTCAATAGAAGACTGGACCAAATTTAATCCGAAGGCAATGAGCACAACCCAATTGTGTCTCATAGATTCAATATTCCTAAATGTTTCAAGAGAAGCTACAACAAAGACACTAAGGAACAAGTTAGGGGGTGAATAAATAGTTCGTGTTGAAGAATTTATATAACCCAAGGATGAAGGATGGAGACTTGGTGGAAAATCATCTGAATGCCTTCAACATTATGGTAAGTTGGTTATTATTTGTTAATATTATGATTTCAGATGAAGGTACATGTACCAATTTCTTGTGTTCTTTATCAAACTTGCGAGATAGTCTTGTTGTTGTCATAGATAGTAGTACAACTACTTTAATTTTCGATGAAATAGTCTCATCCTTGTTACCAAAAGAGAAGAGATGATAAAACATGGAAAGTTATAACATAGATGCCTTTTTTTATAAGGGGACACTCCAAGAAAGATATAAATCTCCAAGAAAATTTGTAAAGGTATGTTAGAGATGTGGAAAAGAAGGGAATTACAAGAAAGACTATAGAACCAAAATTGATAAGAAAGGGAAAATATCTAATGATGCTCCTTCTACAGAAGCAAATACCTATTGAGATGAAGGAGGGATGTGTACTTGGCTTATTCAAGTACACGTAGATCATGAGGAATGGTTGGTCAACTTAGGTGTATCCTTTCATAGACTTCTCACAAGGAATGATTTTGCGAGTAGAAAGATATGATGGAAATTATGCTTTCCAGGGAAATGAATCAACAACCAAAATCATAGGAGGAGGAAAATTCAAGTTGAAGCTCATGGATGGAAGGATTCAAAACACTCCATGTTGTTCTTCACATCCTAGGATTAGCTAGAAATTTGATTTCTATAAGTGAGTTGAGTGATGCACATGTAAAAACAATGTTTGAAAAGGATACTTGCAGTATGGTTTGAGGAGCAATGATATTGTTAAGGGAGTTCAAATTGGAACTATGTATAAGTTTTTGTGAAGAACTATTATTGATGGGTTCAACAATTCAATTGTTCCTAAGAATGGATCCAAAAAGGGAAAAAATCCTACAATCTGTTAGGGTCCTATAAATTATAGTGATCAATTGATGATTATCTGGTTATTTATTTTGGGAATCTGATGGTAAAGTTTATCCTATGAATCACTAGGTGTCATAGCCTAAAGGTTTGCTTGTCCAAGGAGCCATTTAGTTCTTGAAGTCATGTGGCCAAGAAAAGTATGAATATTTGGGAGACTTTTTGCATATAAAGTCTGGGTCAGATCACGTTGTAGGTTTTTTCATGGTAAATTGCTCAGAAGAAACTTTCCAACAGTATATCTGGTGCTTCAAATCGACTTCCGGATCAAAAGACAGAGCAAGTTGAATTTTTCTCCTCAAAACCACAAAACAAAGAAAAATGCATAAGTGTGAAATTATTTATTTGAATGATTAAAATTAATTAAAAAAATGATTTAGAAATCCAAACTCTAAACTATAGAACCATATTTGCCTCCATGCATCAGCCAACAATAATTTTTAAGTAAATATCAATAAGTCAAAGTAAATTGTGTCCCCACCCCACACTTAACTATTAAGTCACCCTACTCTTCCATGCTGCGAGATATGTGCAAAATAAATCGATGGTTATTGACGGATTTTGGGGTCCTTGCCTTTTCACATTTAACAGGGGGTCCTAAAAGATGTTTTTCACTTCACCGCTTTTTACAATTGTCACCCTCTTGTTTACTTCAGACTCCCCCCTACCTAAACCATTTACAGGTGCACAAGACTGAGGTAAAAAGGAGACATACAGGTGTGAAATGAGGTTATAGGTGAAAGTAAAAGGAGGCTCAACAAAAATGGAATTTGACAAAAGGAATTGAACGAAAGCTAAAAGTCACTTATGTTCATTTATTTTCCTGTATGTTGGCACAAAGAAATATCTAAATTATTTTGAGATTGAAAATAATTTTAATTATTTTTAAAATCAAAACCATGAGAGAAAACCAACAACAATTTTTAGAGAGATGAGGAAGGAAAATGAATTATGAATGAAAAATGTATGGGAACATAATATTTGGATAAATATTTATCCAAATATTTTACACGAGTAAAAGGGGAAAGTAAAAAATATTTTACCCAACTAAGGCAAAACAACACATGGTTTTTTAAAATCCATGGGAAGGCGAAACAACACATGGGTTTCAAAATCCATGGGAAGGGAAAACATGACATGGTTTTTAAAATAAGCATGGATTTAAAACCGAGAGGATGATTTATAAAATCATGTACATAAATATTTTGATATTTATTTAATTCATTTATAAAATCATTTACAAAATTATTTTGAGATGTTATTTAATTCATTTATAGATTTTAAGCAAAAAAAATGGAAATATTATTTAAATTATATTTTTCTCCCCAAATATTTTGTGACAATAATGAAGTATTCAAAATATGATGAAAGGCAGAAAACGACATAAATAGAACTCAAATGGATAGCTAACTGATATAGGTGGCAAAATTAATCATGTTGAAAGGGAAACTAATAGGTTTCTGAAGACAACTTCAACCTCTCGAGACTCCAAGACAAAGGATCAACATTAGTTGACCAATTTCCATATATGAAGGCTAAATATTTTCCAGTAGTTCCATATTTCCTGCAAATTTCCAGTGATTGATGTTATCTTTAGTTTATTATTCATATTTTTTCTAGAAATTGTTAGAGATTATTTTGTAATCAGTTCGTTTTTGGAATATGAAGTTAGTTCAATGATCTCTATAAATACTTTGTAAAATGACTTAGTAAGGGTTGGAATTTGTATGAAGAAAGAGTTTGCATTTTGATGTAAAGTTGTGCACTGTACTTAAGTGATCATTTCATTAATACAGAAAGTTTGTTCCAGGATTCCTTTGTCAAGCAATTGGTGATGTCTCCTCTCATGTGAAATTGCTATTTTCCTAGTTTTCCATATGTTTTTCTATCTCTATTATTTAAAGAAGATAAAGGGTTGAATTTGTTTAAGTACACTTTGCTCTGACTTACAAACAATATTCATGTTTTCACTCAGATGTTAAATATATAATTCATCCTACTATGCTCTATATTTAATTGATTCCTAATATTTTCACCTTATTCACCCCACAAATGCTCAAAAGATCCAAAAGCTTGCCTACCTTTCCCTATTACTTCTAAGCTGATATTTTTGTATTTGATCATCCAAATATTTATGACTCCATAGCCCAATGGACTTTCCTTGTAGTTTCAACCAAATCTTTGGAAAAACCAACCTCTAAAATTCATAGATAGCCTAATATCTCAAGACAAAAATCTAAATTAAATAGAGAGATCCATCTTTGATGCTGGAAGGGCTAGATCCAAGCTTTACAAGTGGTTTTTTGGTTACCTCTGCAATTTCCTCCCAGCCTAGGAAAATTACGGAGTGATAACATTCTGGCGACCATACTGGGGATCGAAGGTTTCATCTTCCCTAGGAAAAACTATCAAGTTTTAGATCTGATTGTTGATGGTGGACAATGATTAGACACAAGAAGGCCGAAACATTCACCTGGCCACTCCAAACTGTTTCAAACTGATCTAAAGACTCCACTGGCAACAAGATCCATATATCAAGATGAGTTCTCAATCTAGAAGGTATGCACCCATGAATCGAGATCATATTGTAGGATTTAAAAATCAAATGCCTTGCATAGATTGAAAAACTTATCTACCAAAATTTAAATATCAGGAAAAAGAGGATATTGCACTTCATTTTATAAGATTTCATATGCATGTGTGTAAGCTAAAGGTTCATTTTCATGAAGACTGCATGATGAAGATGTTTATGATCACTTTATAAGGAAAAATCCAGTATTGGTATGAAGGATTGTCCCCTATTAGCATTTATTCCCATAAAGACTTCTACACAATGTTCTGTAAGAACTACAAAGATAGTTACTCTTCTATAATGCTGGTTGAAACCTTCTGTGGATATTTTGACAGTCTTTTGCAATATTTAGGAATTGATGTTGATGATGAGGATTTGATGGATGAAGAAATTATGGAAGCTTTGATGATGAAAACCCTTTTCATCATCAAGAAGAAAGGTTAGAGGATACTAGTCATGATATTCAAGAGAATTTTCAACAGGCTGTAGATTCTTCTTTGGCTGAAGATGAAAGAGAATTGAAATTTAATGATTACAGTCACGTTCTATCCCCTGAAATTGATGAAAATTTGCAACAAACTTGCAAGTTTTTATGTGATCATGAGATGGATGAAGATAGTTAGGATATTGATGTGGAAACTCATGTTTTATCCCTTGGGTCTAATGAAAATGTTAAGATTTTAAAAAACCAACATATGGATGAGGATTTTCATTCGAGTTTTTCTTCAGGCTTTTCATTTTCTGAATTTTCATTTAAAAAAGAAGCTTGTCAAATTCAGAATTCTGAAGTTGTATGTATGGAAAATTTATATAGTGAGTCTACACATGGCAGTCTTCAAATAAAGTCACATGAGGATAAGCATAATAGCCAACAAATTCTGTCAATTAACTCTTCAATATAAGAAAATTTTATCATTGAGTTCCAAGGAGATGTTGAAAAAGAGAAAGTTGTTTAAATCCTTCGAATGATGAACACTATATTTATAATCTTACATCCCTTGAAAACACAAAGCCAAAAACTTCAAAAAATCACAAAGACATTTTTATTGAAGCATATGAGAAGTCATTTTCAGGTGTACAAATATCAATTGCCTTATTTGAAGTTTTTCATCAGCATCCAAAGTCTTGTCTTTGGAATTATATGAATATAGATTTTAGTAAGAAAACTAGTGTTTTTCCTCTTGATAATAACCATGAGTTTTCTAGTGAAAAGTTTGTAGGCATTGAACAACAAAGGGAAATTCTCCATGATTTTGAGAATCCTTTGGAAAACCTATTGGACAATGGAATCTTCAACAAAACTTTAATTTGTGTTGGTTATGGATTATGAAGAGGGTTTCAGTTGGAAGTTTGAGTTGTCATTTTCTGAGTTTATTTTTTTGCATGGAGGAGTGGAATGCAGGATTCCGTTAAGTAGCCATTTGCTTGATTGGTTGCATTGGAAGTTTGTGATGAATAAGCTCCACTCTTTGAGCATTATTTTCAGTTTCAGTTTGCAACAAAGGTTTTAGTTTTCAGTATACAGTTCAAATTTCAGTTTGAAGAATCGATTTGATTTAGTTTGAGTATCAGAAAAGATTATCAATTGGTTTTTAGTTCCAGTGGTTTGATGGCTTAGCATGTTTCGGGCTTGGGATCAACCCAATGGATCAGGCTACTAGTCTACGGTGTTGTCACGGGGGGATGTCATCCCCATTGGAGCCGATGTTAGGGTCCTACAAATTATAGTGATCAATTGATGACTATCTGGTTATTTATTTTTGCAATATGTTGGTAAATTTTAGCATATGAATCACTAGGTGCCATAGCCTAAAGGTTGCTTGTCCAAGTAGCCATTTAGTTCTTGAAGTCCTGTTTCCAAGACAAGACTAAATGTTTGGGAGATTTTTTGCATATAAAGTCTGGGTCAGATCATGTTATAGGTGTTGACATGGTAAAGTGCTTAGAAGCAAATTTCCAGTGGTATATTTGGTGCTTCAAACTGACTTCCAGATCAAAAGACAAAGCAAGTTGAAGTTTGCTCCTCAAAACCACAAAACAAAGAAAAATGCCTAAGCGTGAAATTATTTATTTAAAATTAATTCAAAAAATGATTTAGCAATCCAAACTAACCATATTTTCCTTCATTCCTCACCCAATAATAATTTTTAAGTAAATATCCATAAAGTCTAAGTAAATGGTGTCCCCACCCTGCACTTAACTATTAAATCACCCTACTCTTTCATGCCTTGAGAGAGGGGGGGGGTGTGGTCAGAATCACTTTACCGCTTTTTACAACTGACACCTATTGTTTACTTCGTACTCCCCCCTTCCTAAACCATTTACTACCTACCCCCTCTCGAAAGGGTCAGAATCAATTTACCACTTTTTACAACTAACACCTCTTGTTTACTTCGGACTCCCCCCTTCCTAAACCATTTACTACCTACCCCCCTCCGATGGTTCCGTTTGATTAATCAAATTCCTCTGGAGTTGGATCTTGGATTCCTCTAAAGCTTCGGTGATATATTTATGTTCTGTTTGATTAATCGAATTTCTCTGGAGTTAGAGCTTGGATTCCTTTGAAGATAGGGTGATATATTTATGTTCTGTTTGATTAATCTAATTTATCTGAAGTTGGAGCTTGGATTCCTCTGAAGCTTGGGTGATATATTTATAAAATGACTTTACTTACAGGTGTGAAATAAGGTTAGAGGTGAAATTAAAAGGAGGCTCAACAAAAATGAAATTTGACAAAAGGAATTGAACCAGAGCAAAAAATTACTTATGTTCATTTATTAACCAACAACTGTTTTTACAAGATGTGGAAGAAAAATAAAAATGAATTATGAATGAAAAATGTACGGAAAGATAAGATTGGATAAATATTTATCCAAATATTTTACAAGAGTAAAAGGGGAAAGTAAAAAATAATTTACCCAACCAAGGAAAAACAACACATGGTTTTTTAAAATCCACTGGAAGGAAAAACAACACATGGGTTTCAAAATCCACACATGGGTTTCAAAATCCATGGGAAGGGAAAACAAGACATGGTTTTCAAAATAGGCATGGATTAAAAAAGGATGATTTATAAAATCATGTAGAGAAATATTTTGAGATTTTACTTAATTCATTTACAGGTTTTGCCAAGTCAACTTCTATTATATTTATTTTAATTTTTGTTGTTTGTTTTTATTTCGAAGAACATATGGACGTGAATACAATATTATTACACTGGGATATGGAAGAAGAAATATATATGAAGTAGCCAAAAGGACTTGTAGTGAAAGGAAATAAAAAGTTGGTATGCGGGTTTAAAAATTACATGCATGGGTTAAATCAATCACCAAGAATTTGGTATAAAAAAATTGATACTTATATATTTGGACTTGGCTTCACAAGAAAGAAAGTGGATTACTGTGTGTATTTCAAATCAATTGGTGATGATGTTATTTATTTGGTCTTATAAGTGGATTATATGTTGTTAATTGGAAATGCCAAGGAAATCATGTAGGAAGTGAACTTAGTTGTCCTCCAAATATGACATGAAGGATCTTGGTGCTACAAAATTCATTTTAGACATGGAAATTAAAAGAGATAAGGAAAATAGGAAACTTTGGTTAAATTAGATGAAGTATGTTGAGACAATATTGTAGAGGTTTAATATGTAGGAATGTAAATTAATAAAGATACGTATGCTTGTAGGTGTAAAATTATTTGTATATCGGTGTCCTAAGACACTGGAAGATAAAGAGGACATATCTTATGTTCCATATGCCAATGCAATTAGAAGTTTGAGATATCCAATGGTCTGTACTATACCTAAATTTGCACATGTAGTGGGAGTATTGAGCAGGTATATTTCAAAACCAAGGAACAAGCATTGGACAATTGTAAAGAGAGTTTTCAGGTATTTGCGCGGAACTTCTAGCTACAGATTATGTTACCAAGGAATTCTAGGATTGGATAGAGTGTCAGACTTACATGGCTTTGTTGATCCATATTGGGCTTGAGATCTGGATCACAAAAGATATGCAAGTTGGTATGAGCTTAACCTATTTGAAGGAGCAATCAATTATATGAACAAGAGACAATTGTAGTGGCACTCTCAACTATATAAGTTAAATACATGGTAGCCATTCATGCAAGCAAGTAAGCAATATGGTTACAAAAATTGTGTTCAAGTATTGGGTTATTACAACAAGTTATAAGGGTAGATTGCAACAATCTAAGTGCAATCTTCTTGGCAAAGAACCCAACTTATCATTGCAAGACAAGGCATAATGATGTTTAGTATCATTTTATGAGAGATATGATTGAAGATAAGAAGGTGTTAATGGTATAGGTGATAATTTGAACAATGTTTCATGTCATTGAGAAGTTTTCTTGGTGTAGATGAACAATGGGTATTATTTCCCTATATTGTTGATCATGTACTCATGTGACCCCCTGTATGCAAAGAAAACAACAAGTGGTATAATATTAGGTATGTGTTATATTATTTGCACAATTAACCCCATGCGTTGTATGTTGCATCGAGTGCAATTGGGGGGGGGGTGTCATAGGTGGGTTGAAGCCCCCCTACTGGGGTGTTCAAGGGAAATGCCCCTGAAATTTATTTTTAGGCAATTATTTTGCATCTGTTTTTAGTGATTTTCAGATATGGTTTTTGCTTTTAGAGGTTTTGTGTTGCATGATGGTTCAACCCATGGTTTTGTAATTCTACATAGTGAACTATAATTATATTATAATCCAAGGTAAATGGATTGGTGGTTTATGGGTGTCGATCCAAGGTAAATGGATTGGTGGTTTATGGGTGTCGTGAGATATACATATTATATTGTTACACTATAAAGATAGAATATACTAAAAAAACTTATGGTTTCCCAGCTTTGGTTTCCAAGGTAAAATCTTTGTGTTAATGTTTGTGTGTGTGTGTGTGGTGTCATTACATCGTCTTTTATTTTTATTAAGAATCTATTTGCATCAATTAATTGTTCAAGGTTAAAATCTACAAAGAATGCTCCTAGTTAGATATATGTAACTTATGTGATGAATTTTTGGCTCGCGTCTAAGACCATCAATAATGATTCAATGTTTGCCTCTTCAATATAGATATAATTAATCTAGGAGTTCAACATGGGATAATTAAGAGGGAAAATATGATGGGTAAATTGATAAACAAAAATGCCAATGCCAACAAAATGTTATTTCAACAAAAGTTAATGTTTTATAAAATATAAATAAAGCAATATTGTGAGTCATTTTAAAGTGAGATTTAGAAGTGACATGTGTGAAAAAGAAAAGCAACATGTGTAATTGATAAATGAAAGTTGTTAAGTAACATGACATTTGTTAAGCATGAAAATAGGTTGATGTGAATGGGATAGCCAATACTTGTCTCTAAGAGAATATAGTAACACGATATATAAATTTAGGGCTAATCAAAACTTAAGAAGGGATCAACCTACCAAAATAGCTCTAGGCGGGGATATAATAATATTAAAATCATGGGATCATATCTCAAACATGATCATAGTTCCATTGGAACTATATGGAATTTGGGGTGAGGGTAGAGACTTGTGGATTTTTCATGCACGTTACTTATTTATGTTGTGTCTTGTGTTGAATGGTCAAATGGTGGGTCACGTAATTATGCAAATAAACATTTTATGGAAAATCCATGGCAATTTTGAGTGATTATGATTTAAGAGTGCTCTCGGGTGATTGTGTGTGACTCTTATAATGACCTTTAGGTTGATGTCTGAGATCATTGATAGTGATTTAACGTCCACCTACTTGATCTAGATGGAATTAACCTAAAATCTCACATTAGGATCATTAAAAGCAAAAAAATAATGAATAAATCCATAAATAAAAAACAACAAAGTCAAGGAAACATTATTTTAATAAAGAAATATCTTTAATAATTTACATAGAAAGTGATATCATGTGTCATTATAAAATAGAATTTTGAAAATGACTCAAAATAAAATAAATTTGACACTTATAATTGATAATTGACACTTGTTAAATAAAATGACACTTTCTAGGCATGCAAATAAGTTGATGTGAATGGGATGCTCACAACACATGTCTATTTGAGAAAATAAGTAATATTAAAAGAAAATTATTCCCATGTGATATAAATTTATGGCTAGTTATACCTAAAGAGGGAATCACTTAGATGCTAGTAAAATAGCTCTAGGGAGAAGATATAATGATAGGAAAACCAAGTGATTGTATCTTGAGCACAATCGTGATTATGTTAGAATTGTGTTAAAAGTGGAGTGAGGGTAGATTGTGGGATAGGATGGGGAATGAGTGGTTAGATTGTGATAAGAGTATGGAATAGTTGTTGGATGTTGTGTGATAATCATTCACTCTCCTTGTGCATGCATGACATATATGTGGCATGGTGACAACTATGTTAATGACACATGCCATGTAGTGTGTATGTGTATTTCTTATGGTGCAACTATTGATTATGTGGTTTTTGCAGTGCATGGGGGACATTGTGTGTCTATGTGGTGTTAATTACACACGTTTGTGTTGTGCGATGGGTAGTTTTAAGGGTTGAATTATTCATCTCCTTTGTTATATTGATTCAAAGAACACTAATGCTTGTGGAGTTGACATGCACGTTACTTAGTTATAGCAAGTCCCACACTGACATGGTGAGGTGACAAGGGCCGGCCAATGATACAAATAAACATTATGTAGAAATTCTTTGCCAACGTTGATGGCTTCTGAATCAAGAATGATCCTAGGTAGATATGTTTAACTCTTATAATGACTTTTTCTCATGTCTAAGATCATTGATAATGATTCAATGTTTTCATTATTGATATAGATATAATTGACCTCGAAGTTCAAATTGGGACCATTAAGGGAGGAAAATGATGAGTAAATTGATAAATAAAGGACAATATCTCTTATTAACATATGCAAAATCCAACCTAGTCAGGGACTTCCACGTACCACCCAACCATAGAGTGAGTTGAACCAAATCTTTCTTTCAACCAATCACCCTCATGTCATATTCCAAGCATGAATGTGGGATCTCATGGGATAAACCAAGACATATTCAACCAAAGGAATCCATAGGTTGAACCATCTCCACCCTCAAACTACCGCAATCTCGCAAAATCAATCAAGAGATCACAAAAACAAAACAAGCTTGGATGCCTCAGAATTTCTTCACCATACCTTAAGGAATTTGCCTGTCTCCACCCACATGTTGAGTGATTCTTGGAGAAAACCATATCCACCCCAAACCCTTGGTAATTTTCCTGAGACCACCTCACCCAATTCCAAAACCTTCAGGAAATCCAAAGCACAACCAATAAATAAATCTCATCACACCGTGGCTATAAGGTTGAAACCACCGCCAAACTCGACAAAACCCATGCCAATGACAAATGAACAAATGTACGTATCATGAATTCACACCTCAACTAGTAAATCACACATGAAACCTGTTATCGGAAAAATATTCCTGTTGAAGCAACTCATCCAACCTTCTCCTTGATTTCCTTGCTTGTCCTTCTCCTTCCTTCGCTCACTTGCTTGCTTTCTCCTCTTAGCGCTGTCTCTCTCTCTTTCTCACTAATTCCAAAATCTAACTGACAAAAAAGAAACCAACAAAAAAATGTGAATTGATCCTCATAATCCTTTTTATCATTGATTCCTCTATTTTCTTCATTTTCCTTCTATTTTCCCGCACATGCGAATATGTGTCTCTTCACCTTCATTTTCTCCTCTTTTCCTTTATTTTCATAAATAAAATGTCAATTATGCCTCTTTTCCTTTGCCAATGCCTTTGTCAATTTCCTTAGCCATTAATAAACTGAAAGTGATGCCTACTATAGTGTTTTTCCCAACATTCAACTTGGAATACGTGTCCTATAACCTTGTTCTTATTTTTCCTTTATTAACCTTTATTACATGAACTTTTAACCAGAGGTTGTTACAAATCCCTCCCCCTTAGGGGAACACCGTCCTCAGTTTTCTATGACACCTAGAACCAAAAAACAAAAAAACATACTACCCATGGAACTTTACAACATAGCTCTATGTAGTATTTACAATGAAAAACTACTGCAAACCACGACTAACATGACAAACATGACAATCATATTTCTTATTGGAGCTTTATAACACAACTTATCACAATATATACATATATACCAAAATTAATTTGCTTCGCCAACGAATAATGAAGGATACAAAGCCCACATATGATTCACCATCTCCCATGTAGCTTCATTAGGCCCAAATTGCTTCCACTGCACTTTAAATTTCTCAGTTTTAAAGCATGATTTTGTTTGTTTGATTGTTTGTTTTTTTTTAATCTATTTTTTCGCTGCAATATGCATTGTGGTTCTGGCTGGAATTATCCCTTTGGTTCCACCTGCAATACAGACCAATCAATCACATGATCATCATCCTTTACATATCTCTTAAGCAATGAAACATGGAAAAAATCACGGACTTTCAATGTCGGAGGCAATGCAAGTATGTAGGCCACTAGTCCAATCCTCTCAAGGATCTTGAAAGACCCGCAATACTAGGGTGTCAAATTAGCAGATGATCCAATCCTCAAAGATATTCTCTTGGGCTTGATGTGAAAGTACACAAGCACCCCAAACTGAAACTCCTTAAATTCCTTGTGATGATTTGCATAACTCTTATGCCTGTCCTATGCTTCCTTCAAATTCTTCTTAATAACCTGCGTTTCCTGTTCCATTTCTGCCAACATGTCTAGTCCAATAAATACCCTGTTCACTGGATCACTCCAACTAATATGAGTATTACAACTCCTCCCTTAAAGAACCTCAAACATACTCATCTTCAAGGACTCATGTTTCCCATTATCATACGCAAACTCTACCAGTGGAAGATACTCTTCCCACTTCCTCTGTTGAAGCATGACATACATCCTCAACATGTCTTCAAGAATCATGTTAACCCTCTCTACTCACCCATATGTTAGTGGATGATAAGTTGTACTGAAATCCAACTCTATCCCCAAACCTACAAACAACTCTTTCCAAAACCTAGAAGTGAACTTGGCATCTTTTTCTGATATGATATTCTTGGGAACACCATGAAACCTCACTATCTCCCTGATGAAAACCTGAGCTACCTCACTAGCTAAATTCATAGACTTAAAGCAATGAAGTGAATTACCTTGCTTAAATTTTCAAGCCACAACCATGATATAATCATGTTTCTTTGATGTCCTTGACAAACTTGTAATGAAGTCCATGGAAATTACCTCTGATTTCCACTCTAGAATCAAAATCGTTTGTAGTAAACCACCTTGATGCTTACACTCTGATTTTACATGTTAACAATCCTAACAATTCTCAACAGACTTAACCACGGCTTTCTTCAAATTTGGCCAACAATAGAATTTCGTAATTTTTGTCAACATCTTCTGATATCCCAGGTGACCTGAATACAACTTAACATGAAACTCTCTCAAGATAATATTCTTGAACTCATTTTCATTTGGTACATAAATCATGTTCATGAATCCAACCAAGCCATCTGTTGTGATATGATACTCCTCACCCCTATCACCTCCACCTTGCTACTTTAACACATGCCTCAACTGTTGATACCTGTCATTATGTTTTCCTTCCTGTAAGATCTGTTCTGTAAATTTGTGTTAATTTTTCATAGGACTACATTATTCTTTGCTTTGATAGTTGCATTCCTTCATTAGCACATTAAGTTCACCCCATAATATTTTATCATTATTCATATTTACATTATTATCCATCAACATATGCAACTATGTAGAAAGAACAATATCATCATCATCATATTTGCAGTAGAACATAAAGGAACAATGGAAGACAAGCATGCACACATAAAGACACCAGGATTGGTCTGAGACTAGGGAAAACCCCACTATGGGGAAAACCCTTGCAAATTATTCTTCTTATATCATCATCACATTTTTCAACAAGAGAGAGTACAATGATCCATGTCTTCATAATGCAACAAAACAACTAGAACATCTTAAACATACTTATGCTCAAAGATCATGATTTTGAGGACTGTAGTGCATTTTCACTGATTGTAGTTAATTGTTGGATATTTTTGTCATTGTGATGAACACTGCTAAATACTGTTGTATACTGATAACCCAACTTTAGGTCCTGGATGCATGCAGAGATATTGTGTGCGTGCATCTAAGACATGTTTGGAAGCTACCAAAAGAACTGGATGGATGCGTCTAAGAAAAATCACGATGCTCCTAGGAGAACTACGTGCAGGCGTCCCAGATCCAACTGCTCTGCAGAAACTCTAGCCTCTCTGAAACTCCCATAAAAACTATGTGCATGCATGTATGGCAGATCTGGACACTACCAGACCATACTGTGTGTGCGTTTGGGGACCAAACTAGTCTGCGGAAGCTTGAGCCTCCTGGATTCTCCCATAAGGACTTTGTGTGTGCGTCTATGGCATATTTGGACGATACCAGACCGTTTTGTGCCAATGTCTAGGGATGAAAAAATTTAGTTACGTGCGAGCGTCCCAGACTCAGAAACCCTAGACAGGTGCGAGCTTCGACCCTGTAGTTTCAAACCCTTTACGCAAGGTTTCCTTCGACAAACCTGTGCGAACCAAACAATAGAAGAGAGAACAAAGTGCTTAATGATTTTGTCCAAATGAGCTTCAAGTCTCTTCTATTTATAGGCTTTCATGAGGGTCCAATTAGGGTTGGGGTTGACTTAACCAATTTCACATGTGCTTAGGACCGACCCATTCCTTTATACAGGTATGAATAAAATAATTCAAAAATCAACTTCCTCTTAACCAAACAGGGTGATCTTTAGGTCGATTTTGGTCCTCTCGAAACAAGGAATATATTTCAATTATTATATTCATCAGATGAGTTGTCCAAAGTGTAATTTTACCTAAGTTTCGTAGTTTTAACACCCTCTCAACTAGGGAGAATTCCACCTGCCAATATATGTTCATGACATTATGGTATTTTCAAGTGTCATCATGTATCATTACTGATCATCTCTGTCATGTAGTCATCATGGTATGATTGTCTCATAATCACAAATCATCAATGTACTTCTCTTTCTTATTCCTACTTATCTCTGGATTGTTTATGCTCGTATGATGAACATTCTCGAATATAGAAGAATAGTTTGTTACCAGAGGGGATATTAAGCTACCACCCTTTATCCACCAGGTTAATACTTGGAACCTCTGCCAGTGGGATACTACCTAGAATATCATCATCAATCATCATCAGAGAGCATTTCATCAAGGAGCACATCTCAACCTGTAACCACAACGGGGAGTACATCTTAACTTAGAATCTCATGGGGGAGCTACACATCTACAACCCCATATCAAGAAATAAGATATCCAAGCACGTAGGGGAGCCCGTCTCGACCCTGGTATCACATCAGGAAGCTCAATCTCAACCTGGAACCACATAGGGTTATCTCAACCCATCCTATTTCATGTTGATCTTCCCATCGATGACCCTGAATAATCACGTGGTAGAAGACCTGCATCATAATCGACTTGGGTTGTACATCCCAAGTACACTCTCAACCCGTTGGAAAAATGGGGAGCGATATTCTCGACAAGCCCTGCTTGTGGGTATGATGCCAACTAGGGTATACTCTGCAAAGACTAGACATGTGAGTAGCATTCTCTGACCCTATGAAGATAGGGGAGAAACATATCTAACCCTATGGGTAACAGATAGGGGTCATACCCTATTGTTCAGAGTTCCCTCAACCCCCAGAGCCCCTTATTTCAATTCCTCACCCTGGGGGCTCAGACATGGAGGAAGAGTTGGATCAGTTTCCTCGATCAGCGCGACTCTCATCACACTTAAATATGGTATCTGCTTGTCTCAATAGCAGGTGATTCCTGTTCATACGGGACATCAAATTAAATATTATCTTAGAACATAAATAATCATATAAATAAAAAAAAGGACACTATAATCATCCTCCCTCTTAAGGAGATGTCAATCACAAGCTTAATATTCTCGAACAGCTACACTATATCAACATATGGAGAAATCTCAATCCCAAATATATATATGGGATTCTCTAGCATTGCAATGTATCTATGTCATATTCAGATCCTGATCAGATGGATCATCACAACTAGCCGTACTAGCAACATCATACTCAATCTCAGTCGTGCTATAGATCTCTCATCCAAGATATCATGAAAAATGTCATATTAAAGCAAAATCTATAATGTTCTCTTCAATAATAATCTCAAATATCAACAATAGATCCATGCAGTCACATATCATAGGAGAAATATCTCAGCCTTACAAATAGAATGTTTCATGCAGATATTTCAAAGGATGTTTGGTGGCAACTCTATGCGAATGAAGCAGATCAATCATGAATTTATTCAGGTTCTATACACATCATATATATACAGATGGATGTTCAAAATGAAACATCAATGCTTCAATAAACTGTTAGATGCCATGAGAAGTTCAACAACATTTTGAACTTTAAATTGGAGTGTCCAAGGATTTACATTTTCATTATTCAAAAACATTTTTCAACAACCTTGCACTATAGGATTTCTTTCCCAAATTTTAGAAATATATTAATCATGCGATGATACTTCATTTCGAGCTTCTCCCTCTTACTTAGATCATTATAGTCTCATCACCTGTCAAGAGTAGACCATCAATATGTAAAACCAAATCCATAATCAAAATCAAGGCCATACCCTGGAACTCATGATCCTGACTTCATCAGATAACTGTCAAATATGGACATATATGGATCGGGGAGCTTGCTTCATGCAATGCTCTCTACAATCATAATGCCTTACCAAGCCAACATAATCAATCTTACATAAATCAATGTTGAATCAACAAAGTAAGCTCACCAGAGTTTAGAACCCAGATCAAAACTATTATCAAAGTCATTGATATCATAGTATCAATTCTTTCAACCATGTGATAGGTAGAGTTGATATCAAATCTTGACTTCATTTATCATCCTTTTACCAAGTCTTTCATCTATCATGCAATTACAAGTCATTTCTGTTGGTAGATGCAGATGCTTACACCAGGATAAGACATGCAGGTTCCATATTCATACTGAATCACAACTATCAATACTTCAAATCAAATCATTAGTCATGAGGTCAAGTCCAAATGTGTTATCCTAGAGAGATCAAAAACATGTCTCAATCATCAATTCAAAGTTCTAAGTTTAAGCATCGTGTCAAAGTTCCAAACACAACTCATATATATCAATCAACCAAATCATGTCAAACTTTTGTAGCACAAACTTCGAACATAATGACATATCCATATGAATGTACCAGTAAATTGCAAATGCAAGATCAATTCAATCATTCAATATTTTCCTTCTTACAAATCTTACTGATCTCTGCAACGCATCTGTAGAACTGATTTCATGCACAATCCTTCATTTTTTTGTGATCAACAATTTAACCCAACAACTTCAGAAATCAGTTTATAGTGGCAGGACATGTCAGATATCCCTTGATTAAGAGTTCAGACAACTTCAAGAAACTTTGGATGATGGTCAACTATAGTTAATCCCCTGGACGCTCCCTTTAGGTTAGCATGAGAGCGTCTTTAGCTTCTTGGTTGCTACCTTAGCCTTAGCATGCATGTGTCCAGGGATGAAATCTCCCAGTTCTGTGTTTGCGTCTAGAACAAGAACCCTAATTTGTGTGAGATTTCGTTCTGAGACTTTGTCGCAATTCAATATTTTCAGATGCACATAGATCATACTTCAATAGTACAAAAAGAAAATAGCAATATGAGTAAGAATCTTGAGAAGAGATTATCCCTCTGACTAGGGATCCAATGAATCTATCAATAGCCTGTCTCTTCTAATGTCATGCAACAAAAAATCTGTTAGATCATAAACACATATCTCACATGGTCATCAATATCATGCCAAAAATATTTTATCAAGGGTTAGACTTGAAATATTAGGGCAACAGACAAATGTGACATCATGAACACAATAACACATTCTATCGAGATAGTTCATCAAGTTGGGGCATTCAGTTTCACCATATGCTATCAAGACATGACCACATGTAGTAGGAGATCTAGAATTTCAATCTCATAGGTATACCTCTATCATCATGGTTACCTTGATTATAATGATCAATATGTTCAAGTTAGGTCCGTCAATAAATATTTTACCAAAAGAGTGCCAATCTCTCTTTCCACGAGCTTTCATCATGCTTATCACAAGCATTATCAATAATATAATGTATAAGAATTAATGAGCTAACCTTCTATGTGGAATCCATCATCAATAGTATCATATACTAGAGTCAAGGTGCTAGCTTTTGAGATTCAACAAGATGATGAGCTTAGTGAAAAGAGTCGCCTTCACTAAGTGGGCCCACATGCTATTTTTGGCGCAAAGTCTATTTTTAGACTATGTCTATTTTTAGACATGTCGATCATATTCTATGAGTTGCAAGATGCTATTTGTGGATGGTTGGTCAAGTTGGAAAATAAATGGACTTCTATTTTTAGAAATATTGGGCAGAATCTATTTTTAGATTTCCAATCTAAAACTAGACATGTCGAATATTATTAGCTCTTAATAATATTTGGACTCTAAACATTATCTTATTCTCTTGGAGCACTTCAGTTAAGTGCACAGATGTGGCACAGTAGTTGACAGAATGAATTACGCTATTCCTGAGGGTTTAATGGAGCTAATGCATGAGGACTTTAGTTATAACTCATGTGACATAGTTTGGTGGAATTATAGAAGTAGTTGATGGAGTTGTGTTTAGTTTAACTCAATTAGACTCAGTTGAGCTAGTTGTATCTAGTATAACTGATCGATACACTAGTGAGAGTGGAGTGAATTAATTAGTTAATTAATTCACAAATAATAACTCATTAATCAACTGAACAATACATCAGTTAACTACAATGCATGGATAGTTTCAGTGGAGACCAGTGGAGAGGTAGGTGAAAGAGCAAGTTGACTATCAGTTGTGACTATAGTGTTGCATGAGTTTGCACCACCCATTGACGAAGATGCCAATGAGGATTGCGCAGTGCAAGCCAGGTGGATTCGAGTTCATTCAGAGCCATTCTTCAGTAGGGATTGCGCAGTAGAGGCAGGCTAGCAAGTGGCAGAGATCGGTGCATGGATTTGCTAGATCAGGACCTGATTAGTGTGTAGCGATTGGATTGTACTGAGAGCTTGATATGATCAGCTTTGTATGAGGATTGTTACATGATCCCTATGACATATATTATATACAAATAGTTGGGGTTTTTAGCTTTAGGCTTTCCCGTAAATCACCGTGTTAATGTGTGTGAATTTTTATGGTTTTAATGTGTGCATGCAATTGATTTAATTTCCACAAGTAGTGATCAATGGTGGAATAGATTATGTATTGTGCATGAAGTCAAATAGTGTGTGATCAGGAGAATATTGGATATATAACACATAAGTTATAATTTATACACTAGCCTTATTTATAGGATCAACAATCCAACAGATAGATGTTCTCCAAACATCAAGTATACCATTATGTCCAAGACCAACAATAAGTAGCCTTCAAGAATATCGTCATGATCAAAATGTTCAATACCAGGGGAACCATTTCATCATAGGAACCATATTTCCAAATCACTTTCATATGCATGCATGAGCTATATGAGGAGGAGACATTCTCAAAATACCACAGGGCTAACCTTGCCATTCAATATTATAGCTAAAACATAACATTGAAATAGTATACCATGTGTACCTTGTAGTATTCAAATACTTGTGCACCTTCACATGTGCATCTTGTCATATTTTCATCGTGTGTCTCTTACCTTTTCCAGTCTATATTTTCTTCCCCGCATTCGGGCATGCATAAGACAGTCAAGTATAGCTCAAACCCGTACGTAAATATCATTGAAATATTGCTCGCGTGGCTCTCTCTCGCGATGCCAATGGGAACCATCGTTGTCGGCCGGAATGGAAATCAGGTCACTGTCTCGTGCTCGTAAAATTCTCGTTTTTTAACTACGGTCGACTCAAGACCCACAAAACTCACGGGTGGTTTTAAATCCCGACCCCATAAAATATCCCCTCGGGCTTGAAATACCGTCTGGGGAAATCGCCTTCCGGATGAAATGCTATAAAATTCCCCAAGACTCGTCCAAACTAAATGGTATGAGGTGGCGAGCCTCCCAAATCTTCCATCTCGAATCTACACTCGTTCTCGCTTCCCAACACCTGTCCTGCTGACTGCCAGAATTAATCACAAGAGTCGGATGTAGGCCCTTGTATGTCCCAGTATCGTACATGCACTTGAATGTTTCCTTACAAGATTCTCCAAAAACCGATGATACTACTCTCCCCCGAGGCAGAGGTTGAGATCTCCTTTTGGAAATCTCTGTGTTAAACAACACTGCAGTCTTGGATAAACAACTCAAGTGTGTCACCATTGAAGACAAACTGTGAGGATGAATGAATGAGGAATGAGTCGCTTCTCATTCTCTTTTGTATAAAATGAGCCTCCAATTTTCCCTCGTCGTGGTTTTGAGCACCGCCCTCCTTCGGCTTTGAAATCGGGCCGCCTCCCACACAGCCACCTAGGACACTGCTCCATTCATTGGGTGGCCACATGGACCCCACTTCAGCCACAATATTTGTCTTTAGGAACTATAGGGAAGAACTTTAGCTGCTTAGTTTTATTTTTGGGTCCCCTTACCCACTTTATTTCTGAATAACATTAGAAAAGAAAAAAATAACTAAAAATTAATATTCCAATTAGCTGTCCGCTAATTTGAAATATTACATAACCATTCATATTGTTTAAGTCTTGCACACCAAAAATTAGTACTAGAAAAAGTGTTAATCTATTAGGAATAAGTAAACGAAATGAACTATTTACAATTCCACACATTATGTGCGATATAATAGTGCTATTGTTAGTAGGAAAGTTTTTCTGAAATGATTCCTCCAGCCATGCTCCTAATTTTTCATGAAAATCATTATTTAACAAGCTCTCCTTCATCAATCGCTCTTCCAACCGAAATTGAATTGAGTTGCTAAAATTAGTTTGAAGAGAAATTGTAGATTGGAAAGAGATTTTGGGAAATTTTTTGGCTTAGGAGGAAATTTTTTAATCATTTTTAAGTTGTTGAATTTGTGTTGGATCATACAAGTTGATTCCAAAGAAAAGCAACAAAGATGATGTAGCATGAAAATAAATTGAAATTGCAATATTTTTTCATCAACTTGAACGATAATATTGAGTCACTTAATTATTTTTTCCATTTTGTTGTCGCACTAAAATGCCAACAAAGATTATTAGAGAAATAAAAATAACAAAGATATGTACATTACAACTTAGAAATAGACATTGAATTAAAAATGAGACTAAAACCTCTATAAAATTGACTCTAATAAATACAAGAGAAGTAAATAAATATTTATACGTAATGTACAAAAATTGGTGTGATTATGCTAAGAACAATTAACGTTGGGCTTAGAGTTCAGGTGAAAGACAGGGGGTGGGAGGGAATATTGGTACAATCGATTTCAAGAAGATCATGAAATTCACATAACCAATTGATGAACTTGAGGTGTCTCATCATCTTGATAATTCTTTAAAACATCAAATTTTAAACAATCAACGTGTGATAAATGAGAAGAATTAAATCTTGCATCTCGACTATCATTCTTCAATGAGAAAGATAAATTAGTATTATGAATGATACAATTAGCATTTCTTTCTACTAGCTTGATTATTTAATCAAGTAAGGCCTCATTGATCAGAAATGAGACCGAATCATCGAGAGTTTTTTTCTGGGGATTGTGCTCACAAAATTCTCTTTGTCTCATAAAGGAGATGAAGAGATCTCGAAAAAGAGGGAGGGAGATGAATTTATTTTTAAACCTGTAAATTAATTTCTGATCTCGCACTTCATATTCAATAGAATGAAAATCTAAAGATTTTTTGGGATTGTAGTCAAGTACAAAATTCCCTTTGTCTCATAAAGGAGATGAAGAGATCCTGAAAAAGAGGGGAGGAGATGAATTTATTTTTTAAACTCCAAATTAATTTATCTTTTTGTACTTCATATTCAATAGAATGAAAATCTAAAGAATATGAAATACCTGCTGATTTAAATCATTGAATAAATTGGGATATAGAGAAAATGAGAGTAAGAGGAAATGAATGAAAACATCTACTGATGG
This sequence comes from Pinus albicaulis, assembly GCA_034641835.2. Taxonomy (NCBI): domain Eukaryota; kingdom Viridiplantae; phylum Streptophyta; class Pinopsida; order Pinales; family Pinaceae; genus Pinus; species Pinus albicaulis. The sequence continues at coordinate 1,163,937,340 of CM076572.1, forward strand.
GCATTTTGAACTTGTGCTTTTAATTCTTCTTCACTAACAATTAATTGATCAACTGCTTCAATATGCTTTTTGGAAAATCCGAATTGTGGTTTACCGTTTAAAAAGCACAAATACAATATTGCGACAAATAACGATGAGGACAAATCACAAGAGAATTTTTAATTGATGGGAAATTATTAATGAAATATTTTTTAGAAAATTTATCTTGAACACGATCAATAGATATATGAGAAGATTGATTCGAGCTTTGAGCACAAATTTTAGACTTAATGCTTGCTTACTCTGATTTTGAAATAAAATTATTTTCCTCATATTTCATTAAAATTCCCTCATTGTTCCGTTTGTGGGAGATTGAGTTCAGATATCCTCACAAGAAATCGCTTCTTCAATAAATAAATATGTAGGAAAATGAGAGAAAGCACAACTTTTGTGTTCTTCCTTCAAGTATTATTCATAATTTTCATATTCAAAATTCACATATAAGTCTAAATCATTTGTGGATTAGAATGAATATATGATTTAAAATTATTATAAATAATTTATTATTGATTGCTAGGAAGATAAATAAGATATTCAAAATATCTCGCAATAGAAGGTGAACCCATTGTAGGAAATCTACAATAAAGATAAAGAAATCTGATTGAAAACTTTTCCAACTGTTCAACAAGTCTAATCCTAAGATTATTGATTTCATCACATTATCTATGAAAATCATAATATTGAAAAGCTGATAAAGACTCATCAATAAACTTATCTCAGAAATGAATTGTCACGACCAGCAACATCTCACACCATTTCCTCATGCAACCTTTGAAAGTAAGTGTAAAAATCCTACATTTAACATCGTCATAAAACATATCATGAGAGATACAATTTTGAATAAATTGATAAATATGTTCATATGTAGAAATATTATTATCACCATTTTTTTGTTGATAAGATTTTGATTATATTCATTGTATTAGTGGAAGATGGGCATGTGGAAATGTAACTCCATATAGGGATTTTGGAAGGAGCCATTGAAAAATAAAAAGAAATAAAAAAAAACAACCCCAAAAGGGTCAAATTTCCGGTCTAGCTCTCCTTCAAATGCCAAAATGTTGATGGCAAAAATTGACCATATTAAACGTTTATGAAATCACCTGGTTAGGGCTCCAATTAGATCCTTATCCATTTGGGATAATGATTTCACTCGTTTATAGGCCGAATGTCTCAACCTATAACTAATTTAAACTAATCTAATATAATATAATCTCATCTAAATGCATGGATCAACTTATGATATTGATTTATTATGCTAATCTGTAAAGGGAAAGAGTTTCCCTTTTGCGGCCACTCCAAAAGGAAATATTTTGTGCTAGCTGAAATGAGGGCTTAGCCAAGCCACACGGATGTTTGCTTTTTTGTATGGAAACTTTTGAAAATGAGAATTAAATCTAATACTAAATGCATGCCAACTTACTAATGCACAAAACAAAGAAACTACTTTAACTCGACACATAGGAAATAGTTCCTGAATACCAAGAGTAAGGATTAAAATATAATGGGTTTAACATGTGTTTACTGTTCAATATTAAGTTGCAAAAGTAGTTCTAACAACTGATATTATTAATGTAGAACATGCTATGTTTAGATATTAAAATGATAAAAGATGAGCCATTAAAAAATGGAATTAGTTTACACACTTTTAATGTCAATTATATCAATTTATGATAACACATTTTAAAGTAAATAATTACTCAAAAATCGGTTTAAATTCAAGAGAAAATAAAAATATTAGTGGCTGATCTACGTAATTATTGGATTATATAATTGATCAAATAAACACAAATTTTCATATAGTGCTAAAATATGGAAGCCACTGCAAAAAGTATGCCATAAAAGAATAAGATTGTATTCTGGCAAAAGAATAGTATTTAAAATACAATCTTAAACCTCCGTGTATCTCATACTTTGTATTTACATTGAATTTCTCCAACACTCCTCCCAAGACATTAACTATGCCAATAGAGAATGGAGCCATAATAGTGCAAGATCGACCTCCACAACAAAGATCTAATCTTAGAAAGAAAAACCACCAAAGCTCGATGCGAGTATTCCTACTAAATCTACATGAAAAATCCTCCTTACAGTAGTGCAAAGAGTACCCTACTTGTAGAAAAAATGAACCACTGGTTCATCCTTTTGGCCCATATTTTAAATTTACAAAATCAGATAAAAAAGGAGCCTATTACAAAGTAGTTTTGATCTTTGATTTTCAGCTGGGAAAAATCTCTCTTTGTTCTTTTGTTGCTCCAATCCTATTACTCTCGAAGCTCCAGGTACTTATTCCTTGAAATAAATTCTGCAAAAGTAACAAAATTAAAATTAAAAACCAAATAAAAATGGAGATAAAACTCAAATTCTCAAATCTGTCAAACAAAATAACAAATTAAAATTCAATTTAATAAATTAATAAAAAATAAAATCCAAAATTTCCATTGCTTCTTGTTGAAATTTCACTAGCAAATAAATGATTGGAAACAAAATTGAAACAACAAGAAACTCCGGGCCAATGAAATTCCTAAAGTGGTATGGAAGTACTCACCGTCACACATGTTTCCCATCTACCATGACAGGACTTGCTATATGTCAAGCAGGATGGTATGGTGGCGAATCCCTACCCCAATCCCCAAGTCACTTTGATTTGCCAAACCCATTGGGGAATATTTACATATTAATTATTAAAAATAAATTATTTAATATATCTAAAACTAGTACCGTAGACTGGTGCAAAGGAACGCCGAAAGGAGAGGAATGGTGTATCTTCGGTTTCACCGTCAGACGAAACCTTTTTGCGGGGGCAGTCTGTGTCATAAGTATACAGATCTGTGAGAGGGGAGTTGAATTAGATTATATGTCAGTTTTGAAATGGATCTGGTGAAGGAGTTAACTGTTAATGAGATATATGTGCATTTGTTTAACCCACAACAATATTAAAACGGAAAATGATTTGAAAGGAAAATATAGGGAAAAAATGAACTGTCCGAACAAAACATGAGCATATTATGAATGCAAATGTGCTCAATCCAAATGTAAATGAAAGAAAATAAATAAACGGAAATAAAAGGAAAGAAATCTCCTTAGCATAGATATGGCAGATCCGATTCAACGCAATGTTTTGTTATCTTAACACAATCATCAAACATGGAGAGAGACCTGTTGGTGGATTGGACGAGTCTGCATTGAGCTACATGGAGAGACACTTGTTGGTGGATTGAGCTACATGGTTTGAGCAGTGTGGAAAACATTTCTGAAGATGTTCTGAGCAAGAGTCCAAGCTTTGAAAATGATATACTTGTGGAGCAGCAAATGTCATGTAGATCATAAAGGTCAGCAGAAGAGACAGAGGATACAGAAAATTTTAATGACTGCAATGATGATTCAATCATGTTTGAAAGATGAAACTCAGAGCGAGAGCAATCTTTTGACTTTGAGAACAATGGTGCTATTTGGGTATCACCTGAGCCTGAAGATGTTGAGGATGAAATAGAGACTAGCATGATTGATGAAGATGACGATGATGAAGATGGGAGTTGGGGTTTGGCACACTGATCAGGAAGTTTTAGCAGCAATGAATTTAAAAGCAAGGAAAGGTCAAGTGAAGATGATAGAGAAGCTATGAGAACGGTTTTGGATGGACATTTCAGAGCTCTTGTAGTACAGCTACTAAAGGGAGCAGATGTATCTGTGGGTGAGGAGAATTATAATGAAAGCTGGCTTGAAATAGTGAGTTCAGTGTCATGGCAAGCAGCGACTTTTGTAAAGCCAGACACAAGCAAAGGAGGAGGAATGGATCCCGGGGGCTATGTTAAGGTCAAGTGCATAGCTTCAGGGCTTCGAAGTGACAGGTAATGTTTCCTCTCAATTGTTTGTATTGTAATAAGTGGCCTCAGGTATCTCATATGTTGTTGATGTGCTTTAGTTGGAATCTCTGTCTTGTTTTCGATGTCTTATATTTTATTTACTACATAGATACATTGTGTGCTACTGCTGTTGGTATTGATTAATGAGCATATGCATTAACAAAGAACGATATTGTTCACAGCAAGGTTTTTAAGGGAATTGTCTGCTCAAAGAACGTAAAACATAAGCATATGACACAAAGGCACAAAAATCCAAGGATGTTGCTCTTGGGAGGGGCACTTGAATATCAACGTGTCTCAAATCAACTGTCATCTTTTGAGACTCTGTTGCAGCAGGTAATATTAATATTGGCCATGTTGTTACTTCATCTTTCAGTTGAGTGTGATTGTGAGCATGTAAGCATCAAACCTTTTGATCCCTTATTAGTTTGTCATGCAGGAGATGGATCATCTGAAGATGACTGTGGCAAGTATAGAAGCACATTGTCCTAACGTGTTGCTGGTAGAGAAAATTGTTTCTCATCATGCACAAGAATACCTGCTGACCAAGGAAATATCGTTGGTACTGAATGTGAAGAAGAAGCTTCTAGAGTGTATAGGTCGGTGTACTGGTGCATAAATTGTTCCTTCTCTTGACAACCTTGCTGCACCAAAGGTGGGGCATTGTGAGATATTTCATGTTGACAGGTTTGTAGAGGAGCATGGGTGTGTTGGTCAGTCAGGGAAGAAGCAGGCAAAAATATTGGTGTATGCATGTTAATATTTTGTTTGAGGACTACGTGAAACATAGCTGTATTCTCTGTGTCTTTATTAACACTAACAGAAATGCTGATTAGTTATCAGTTGTTATGTTTTTTGTTTTTGTTAATCACATTGTTTAAAAACGCATTTCATGGGGTTCGAAAACGGTGGTAAAGTTTCTCTGCTTGATCTTAAACAAAGATGTTTTAGAAATGTGATGTGAATATGAACATGATAGGCTGATATATTTGATGCTGGATGTTGCTAACACTCATGTGTAATTAATGGCACCTGATTTGCAGTTTTATTTTGCAAGAAAGAATTGCTGATAGGAAGGATGTTATCTGTGTCTTACAATTTTTTTCTTTTATCAGGTTCAATGAGTCTACTAGATTCAATATTCAAGCAGTTTTGGTTGCATTTTGGCAAAACCAACCATTATCACAATATGTATATGTTAGTCAGTCACTTTCTCAAGTTTTGCCCTACCTGATTCCCTATGGACAGGTTTTTAATAAATGACCCGACAGGACGCCGAAGGGGGACGACGCGACAGCAGCACGGACGAAGAGAAGCCGACGTGCGCGGGAAGAAGTTGAAACCATAACAAGAACGGTAGAAGTCATAAGACCATATCTCAAAACATATTTTTCAAATACTTAATTTGAATTTTAAATATTTATATTTATTTTAATAAAAATATTAATTTTTAATTTAATATTATTAAGTTGTAATTTATGTAATTTTATTTTTATTTTATTTTATTTATTTATTTATTAATCTTTGTTTTATTTTGTTTCTATTGATTTATTTATTTATTTATTGTATTCTTATTTTTGCAATTAAGATTTTTTTTTGTATCTATTTTATTTTTAATTTTAATTATATCTTTATTTTATTTTATTTCTATTTATTTATTCATATTTTATTTATTTATTTAATTATTATTATTATTATGATTTTTTTTTTCTCTTTTTTTGGTTTGGAAATACACGAGAGTGATTTGCCCAGCGTGGTCAAGAACTAGGGGAAGAGTAGAAATATTTCATTTCCGAAAAAATAAGATTCGAGGTTTAATTGACTTTGGCCACTCGTAGGTAAGGCTGAAGTATTGACATAAAATTATTTATAAGACTTTACGAGTTAAACATTATTTTAAAATATAAATTGTGACATTGACATCATACAATTCTCCACGTGGACACGAATGACTTGCCTGTAAGAGCCACATATTCGTATTCTTACGTTTGGTATCCATCATGTGTAACTGCGCATAAGTCTTACATTACTATTTAGAACGGTGTTGTCGACAGAGACTGAATTTTGCCAAGTTTCTCGCTGGAATCTGGATTATTTTTTTTCAAAAATCTGATTAACCTAGGCGCTGAGTTCATCCAAAAACCTGAAACTTAAAATCTGTAACCCTAATTTTCAAAATTTCATTCCAGATTTTTTTTTTTTCAAAATATTCATTCTAGATTTTCTCAAAGTCTTACTGGAATTGCGAAAATTGTGGCACTCTTTAAATTATGCGAATAAGAACTGTTTAAATTATGCGAATTAGAGTATCATTTTTACTTTCAGTAAAAAGCTATATTCCTGCGACCTCTAATAAGAAAAACCTATTACTAATTCTTTTTTCCCGCTCAAAAGGTTGCTCATGATCGACAAGCCAAAAGGCAGAGGGAATACCAAAGAAAACCCCACCTCAACAAGCCAAAAAAATAAAAAAGAGTAAAATTGATAACTACTTGCATGCTGGAAATCGTATTCCCATAGCTTCATATCAATCTACATAAGATGAAAATTTGAGAACACCTATTAACAGGTCAAAATTCTAAAAGTGCAATTCCTCATTAACACAATTGAAAAATAAATAGGTAACAAACCGCCTCACTCACCACAAAATGCCAAAATTTCAACATCTTTCCACCAAAACAAGGAGCGGAGGTATCCACTTCCCACCATAGCTCCAACCACTATGTCAGTCCCAATTGCTCATAAAATCAAATTTATTAGACAACATTCCAATTGCAAACAAGATTTCATACCATATCAAACATTTTAGAAAAAAAACCCCAATTGCATGTCAGATTCCATATAAAATCAAAACATATTGAAAAATCCCAAGCAATAAAAAACAACATCCACCCAGTTCTTCATGTCATTACAGTATAGAAAACATGTTTAATACAAGTTTATTACTTTATAGAAACTAGAGTATCACCCCTGGTGCAATAAACAGAGCATTACAATGAAGTTTTTTGAAACACTCTTCTTTTGACCAAATGCTACAGTCAGCCCCACTTACTTTGCCAAAATAACCTAGACTTACAATGCCTAGACTTGTAAGTCTATCACTCTGTGAATACCAGAGTATTATCCCCGTGCAAGAAACATGGCATTATCCCATTTACAACATTGTGAAGCTTGGATTTTAAATATATTTAATGCATGAGCACTTTTCATAAAATTTGCGCATAAACAAGCATACAAAAACCCAAAATTTATACACCATTAATGCACAAAACTGTTTATAATCTGCATCTAATTGGTACAGAAAGTGAGATTTTGAAGCGAATGGGCAGAAACCCTACTTTCCATATAGTAAGTTACGAGACCAAACCCCTTAATTCAATTCATGAACTGCTCAGGAAATGAAAAAATAAAAAACCCCAAACCCAACATAGCATGGAAAGTAAAATATACAAGGCTATAATGTTTCTAATTTTCTACTGCATTTTACCTCACCAAAACGTTCGAATCCACACTCATTTGTGCCACAAATTACCCTAAACAAACATTTTCAGACCTGTAAGCTCAATCACTGTTTGAGCATTGAAATAGCCAAAACCGGGTTATATGTGTGTGTTTCCTTGGTGAAATAGCGAAAATG
>CM076572.1:1165779387-1166003782 GCA_034641835.2 Pinus albicaulis
GCCAACGCCAATTTCTCGACATGTGCATAACGTGTTGTTTGGTAAATTTAGTGTGTCCTAAATTGTTTGCGCCAAGAGAGTAAACTGCTGTTTATAGTCAAAATATTATTAAGGGTAAATAATATTTGACTTCCATATTTTTAGGAGATCAGTCTAAAAATAGCCTGGGTCCTAAAAATTAGGGTCTCATCTATTTTAACCGACATGTCGCATACTCCAAGAATCTCCAAGTAGAATTCCCAAATTATGCTCCGTATGTCTAAAAATAGACATAGTCTAAAAATAGACTTTGCGCCAGAATTTGCCTGCGGGCCCACTTAGTGAAGGCGACTTCATTTCACTAAGCTCCATCATCTTGCCGCATTCTCAACACTCCCTCTCAGCAAGATATGGATTATCTGCAATCCCTATCCTGCCTCTGTGGAATTCGAACTTGCTCCTGGTGAGCGCCTTCGTCAGGATGTCGGCATCCTGATCCTCCGTGGGAACATATGAAAGCATCATGATCCTCCGCTGAACACAATCTCTGATGTGATGGTACCCGATGTCGATATGTTTGGACCTATCATGAAAAACTGGATTAGCCGAGAGCTTGATGCAGCTCTGGTTATCACAGTAGATCACTGTAGGCTCCAAATGCAACCTGAATAAACCTGCGAGGATCTTCCTCATCCAAATAGCCTCACATGCAGCCAAGCTTGCTGCCATGTACTCGGCCTCTGCTGAACTGAGTGCCACGGATCTCTGCTTCCTGCTGTACCAGGAAACTGCTGTCGACCCAATGCTGAAAACTCCTCCGGAAGTGCTCTTCCGGTCTGTTGGGCTCCCTGCCCAATCTGCATCAGTGAAACCAGAAAGCTTCACTCCATCCTCCTGTCTGTACCATAGACCATATCCCGATGTGCCTCTGATATAGCGCAATACATGCTTGCCCGCTTTCCAAAAGAGCTTGGTAGGCTTAACCATAGCTTGCGAAAGCTGGTTAACTGCATAGCATATATCGGGTCGAGTATTGACCAGATACATCAACGACCCCACCAACTGTCGATAGACAGTGGCATCCACTACCTCCTCCGAAGTGGCATCTCCCTTCCTCCAACCTCCAGGAAGAGGGGTATCAACAGGCTTGCAGCCTTGCATGTTGAACCTCTCCAGAATCTCCCGGGCATACTTGCCCTGAGAAACAAACAGTCCTCCACTGCGCCGCCAAATCTCCAATCCCAGGAAATAATGAAGGATGCCCAGGTCCTTCATCTCAAACTCTCGTGCAAGATCCTCCTTGCATGAAAGTATCAACTGCTCGTCGCCAGTCAAAATCAGATCATCTACATACAGTACGATGATCAACAGCTTCCCCTCCACCACAATCTGGTACAGGTTTGGATCCGCCTCACTCTTGGAGAATCCAAACCCGGTGAAGTAGCTGTCTATCCGAGTGTACCAAGCACGAGGTGCTTGCTTCAGCCCGTACAGTGCTCTCTTGAGTCGGCACACATGCGACTCACTGCTGAAGATCTCAAAACCTTCAGGCTGCTCTATGTACACCTCCTACTCAATAACTCCATTGAGGAACGCAGTCTTCACATCCATCTGATGAATGTGCCACCCCATCTGCGCCGAGAGAGCAAGGATCGTCCGTATGGAAGAGTACCTTGCGACAGGTGCAAAAGTCTCCTCATAGTCAATCCCCTCGATCTGTGAGAAGCCACGGGCGACAAATCTCGCTTTGTACTTCTCCACACTCCCGTCAGCTGCCTGCTTCACCTTGTAGATCCATCGCGAACCCACCACTGATTTCCCAACCGGTCTTGGGACAATCTCCCATGCACTGTTCCTGATGATCGAATCATATTCTTCGATCATGGCATCAACCCATGCGGGTTCCTCCACAGCTTCCTCAAAAGAGGATGGCTCCGTCACAACACATTGACTCACAAGAGCCATGTATCCAGTGTACCGATTCGGTGACTGCCTCTGTCTGCGCTGTGCTGTAGGTGGTCCTACAACCTTCTCTACATCTCGAGCCAGTCGCTCAGCTTCTGTAGTGCGCATGCGCCCTCTGATGGTTGGCGCTGCATGGGTGGTTTCTTCCACCTCCTGAACTTCCTCTTGTGGCTGATCCACATCCGGAAGCTCCTCTTTAGGAACTAACAGCTCCTCATCTGCATGCAAGTGTAGCTCCCTCTCAAGCGAACACTGCATGGCTTTCTCCTCCTGGAATTTTATATCCCGTCGCACAACAGTCTTGCGACTGTCTGGCACATACACCCGATAGTTGTGAGGTGTATCAGTGTACCCCACAAATATTCCAACTTCAGCAGTTGGATCCAGCTTCCTTCTTGCATCCTTCGTCACATGCATGTAGACAGGAGATCCGAAAATCCGCAAATGGGAAATATCAGCCCTCTTGCCAGAATAAGCCTCCTCTGGTGTACTCATGCCAAGAACCTTGTGAGGACAACGGTTCTGCACATACACTGCTGTATTGCATGCCTCAGCCCACAAGTGAAGGGGTAGGCCCCGATCATGCAACATCGCCCGTGCAGCACCCACGATCGTTCTGTTCTTCCGCACAGCCACCCCGTTCTGCTGTGGGTTATGGGGTGCGATGAGCTCTCTCCGAATCCCTTCTGCACTGCAGAACTCCTTGAATTCAGCCGAGATGAATTCACCAACGTTATCACTCCTTAGAGAAATCACCTTCTTCCCCGACTCCTTCTCGACCAGTGCTTTAAACTCACAGAACTTCGCGAATGTATCGCTCTTCTTCTGCATGAAGAAGATCCAGCACTTTCGAGAGAAATCATCAACAAAGATCACATAATACTTATGCTTTGCTGTCGAAGCAACTGAGAAAGGACCACACACGTCTGTGTGAACTCTCTCAAGGATCGTCGTGGCGCGACTATCCTTCTCGTGAAAGGTGGCTTTCACATACTTCCCTTAAGTACACCCCTTGCACTGATCTGACTGCGCAAGAGTGCCCTTAGGAAGTCCAGTAGAAATCTGCTGCAGAATATTCAAAGCTCCATGGTGAAGATGGCCCAATCTTCTGTGCCATAGTTCGCCCTCATCATCCTGGCTCACCACTTCTCCCGCTTTTCATGCCATAGCTGCGCAGTCATCTACCTGCAACTAATAAAGGTTTTGAGTTCGAACCCCTATCTTTCGGGTCTCTCCAGTAGTCTTACTACGCAGGAAGGCTTTTCCTTTGCTGAAGACCACATCATACCCCTTATCCTCCAACATCGCTACTGAAATCAGGTTCTTCTTCAATCCAGGTACATGCATGACATCCTTTAATACAAAGGGTTTACCAGACTCCCTCTGAAAGGATACGGTACCGATACCAGTCGCACTGTATCTACCATCATCGCCCATCTCGATGTGCATGCCCAAATCCTTGTCCTCCAGATCTGAGAACAACTCCCGATCTCCCGTCATATGAAATGACGCACCGCTGTCCAAGAACCACACCGATCCCATCACACTTGAAACCAAGCATGCACTCAGTGAAAAGTCAAGCTCGAACTGTGAAGCCAAAGCTTCTCCATCTGCAGATCTTCCCGCTTGCTTGTTCTTCTTCTTCTTTGGACAATTGGTAGCATAATGTCCGTGATCATGGCAATGAAAACACTTCACTTTCACCATATCCTGCTTCTTTCCCTTTGCACCAGAATGAGAATTTTTCTTACCCTTCCCCTTCTTTGCTTTGGCAACCAAAGCGCAATTTTCTTCATCAGCTCCCTTTGATGAAGATCCATCCCGAGTAGTCCTCCTTATCTCCTCCTGCATGAGATCCGCCCAAAGGCGATCCCATCCCAGTAGCTTCTCCCAACCATTGACACTATCTTGATATGAGTGCCAAGCCTTCGGAAGACCAAGGAGAGCCAGTTCGACCATGTCCTCATCTTCGACAGTCACCCCCACACTTCCCAGCTCATCTCTGCATTGAGTGAACTTCGTGAGGTATTTGGCGATACTGTCGCCTTTCTCCATCTTGATGTTCCCGAGCTTATCTTTGAGCGCCAGCTTCCTTTGGTCACTCTTACTCTGGAATAGATCCGTCAAAGCTTTCCACATTAAATATGGAGTAGCCTTACCATGAAGGCCGGATACAATATGATCCTTGACGCCCTCCAACAGGATCCTTCGACATTTCGCGATCTTCTTTTGCCATGCATCGACCAAAGCTGCATCAGTGGGCTTTGGGACATCCGCATCCATGAACTCCTTCAGACCATTATCTTCTATCGGACCATTATCTTCTAATACGCTTCCGTACGATCCTTCCATGCAACATAGTTCGAAGTGCCTTCTTGAGCATATTCGAGTCGCAAACCATTGAAAAGAAGACATCTTTCAACAGCACCAAGAAAACAATTCTTGCAAAATTCGAATTCCAAACTCGAAGCTCTATAAGCAGAGTCTACACTTAAAAACAAATTATTTCCAAATCGGTGTTGTAAAGAACTGCAGATCTTTCACCTTACGAAGAAGGATGAATATTAGGAGAGCTACATGGCCGCATACGGACTGTCAGAAATAAGTTTGCAATCACCGTAATAGACTTCGACAATTAACTTCCCTCTGATACCATGTAGAAATTAGCTGAATAAATCACTTATTCAATGAAGATTAACCCGATCATACATCAAATTCGAATTGCATGCATAACACATAACCCTCTTCTACAATTAATTGTCACATGCGGAAATAACAGAAGCAATCTCACATCAAATCAATCACACATTAACTCAGTATGTATGGGGAAAGCCTATAGCTGAAAACCCCGCAGCTATTGTGTATATTATAATGGAGAAATCATGTAACCAACCAAGTACAATACTCCTCATAAGTACTCAGTACTTTCTCATAAAGTCACACAATCTGACTCAGTTTTGAACAAGTCACTGGTTCAAAACTCCCCGCCAATTGCCTTGCCTCTATTGCGCAATCATGGCCTGTATATGAAGAGATCCAAGGTTCGAATCCCCTTGGCTTGACTACGCAATTGTCATGGACAATTCCTCCAAGTGTAATGCAAATCCCATGCAAAACTAATCCTCCAACTGATAGCTTTACTCACCCTTTCATCTACCTCTTCCACTGGTCTCCACTGAACTGATCATGCACTGTAGTGAACTGAAGTGTTCTTGAGTTGACTAATGAGTTAATATTTAGTGAATTAAATATTATTTAATTCACTTCACTCATATCTAGTTGATTAGTTAGTTAACTAATCCCAACTAGTTCAACTAAAACAAACAGAACACAACTCCACTATCTGTCCCGTTAACTCCTCCAAAACTCCTGCCACTGAAGTCTAACTGAAGCCAACCATGCAAGATGCCATCGAACCCTAGGAACCACGTGATTCCTTGTGTCAGTTGCATGAGCCACCTCCATGACTCAAACTGAAGTGCGCCAAGAGAGTAAACTGCTGTTTATAGTCAAAATATTATTAAGGGTAAATAATATTTGACTTCCATATTTTTAGGAGATCGGTCTAAAAATAGCCTGGGTCCTAAAAATTAGGGTCTCATCTATTTTTACCGACATGTCGCATACTCCAAGAATCTCCAAGTAGAATTCCCAAATTATGCTCCGTATGTCTAAAAATAGACATAGTCTAAAAATAGACTTTGCGCCAGAATTTGCCTGCGGGCCCACTTAGTGAAGGCGACTTCATTTCACTAAGCTCCATCATCTTGCTGCATTCTCAAAAAAGTAGTCCACGACTACAATAATATAATAATTCCCCCCATCTGAGTCAGGGTTACATGTCATAAAATTGATGCCCCACTTTACAAAGGGACCAATAGTAATGATGGGATGGAGGTTGAGCGGGTGGCGCTCACATCTTGCGCTGGTAAATCTGACAGATGTGAAATTTACGAACAACGACAATACAGTCTTTGAAAATGGTAGGCCGGAAATATCCAGCATGAAGGATTTTTTGTGCAGTAGCATACCCAGACATGTGACTGCCACATGCGCCAGAATGGCAATCATTGAGGACTTTTTCAGCTTCCTCGAGGGTTAAACACTGGTGGAGAATAGAATCTGCTCCAATGCGGTATAGATTATCTCTGACTATGCGATAATTTTGCGAATGATAACGGATACATCGATGAGCATCCTTCGTCAACTCAGACCGGAAGGTGGAATTTTGGAGATAAATGATGATATCACCATACCATGGATCAAGGTGCTAATCAAAAAAAGAGTGTCATCTGGAATGCGTTCCTCAAAATCAGATGGAGCAAAGGTAGAAGGTAAAGAGCAGATCAAATCGGAAAAAACCAATGACTTCTTTGATTTGGCAGTAGTGAACTCCAAATCGAACTCTTAGAGGATAAATATTCACTTTGAGTAATTTTCGAGTCAATATATAAGTCATGGGGTTGCAATTAGAAATCACAGTTACTGTGCGAAGTAGAATATAAGGGAAAAAACATTGGACGGCTTGAACAATAGCCAAAGCCAATTTCTCAACATGTGAAAAATGTGTTTCGGTATCGATAAGATTGCGGCTCAAATAATAAATGGCGTGCTCGTCACCATCGTCGTCGTCTTGTACTAGAACCATGGAAATAGTGCTAAATGTAGCAGCCAAATAGAGGGAATAGTCACGATGATAATTGGGTGGACGCAAAAGAGGAGCATTAACGAGCAATGTCTTCAGTGCATCGAAATATTTCTGGGAAATCTCACCCTATAGGAACGGGATGCCTTTCTTAAGCAATCGTGTGAATCCTTTGGCTACTTCAGCATAGTTCGGTATAAAATGGCGCAAGAAATTAGCTTTCCCTTGAAAACTCTGCAACTGATGTAAAGAGGATGGGGAGGGGAGATTAACAATATCTTCGACCTTAAGAGGGTCGAGACGAATTCCCTCTTTAGAAACGATAAATCCAAGGATTCTACCAGCATCAACGCAAAAGACACTTTTATGTGGATTGAGCCAAATGTTGTAGCATCTACAATGAATAAATATTTGAGGGAGGTGAGCCGGATGATCCTTACGCTTAGTTGAATGAGCTGGAAGGTCATCCAGGTAAGGTTGAACAACGTTCTTAATATCATGGAAAGCGTATGAAATTTCTCGTTGGAAAATAGCACCAGCATTTTTCAGGCCAAAAGGGAGCTTCTTGTATGCGAAGGTGCCCCATGGACAAATGAAGGCGCTCTTGTCATTAGGGGAATTTTGAGGTCTAAAATGGGCCTCCTAAGGAAATTATAAAATAATAGTGGAAATAATAAAGTAATATTTGATGACATCATCAAATTTTAGAGGGAAAAAAGAAAATACTACTTTTTCAACTCGTATTTTCAACTTATCTCCCAAAGTTTTTACTCAAATTTTGAGTGGTAGCACTCGTTGGATGCAATATTTAATTCCTCATCCAAGGAGTACCCATGTTCCATAATTTTGATGGACCCTGCTACACGAAAAAATAGAAATACATGAAAAACGTGATTGTAATCACATTTTTTCATGTATTTCTGATTTTTCGCATAGCAGGGTCCATTGAAAATATGTAACATGGGTACTCCTTGGATGAAGAATTAAATTTTTCATCCAAAAAGTACTCCCACTCGAAATTTGAGTAAAAACTTTGGGAGATAAGTTGAAAATACGAGTTTAAAAAGTAGTTTTATTATTTATTATTTTTTAATCTTTTACCCTTTTACTTAAAAAATGGTGAATCAACCCCCATGGTTGACATCATCATCTTAAATCCTATTGGTTCTTATAAATTTTATTTTGATTGTACATTTTTCTTAGGAGGCCCATTTTAGACCTCAAAATTCCCCAAATAGTTGATCAGCCGATAGGATATTGATCTGGTTGTAACCAGAGAACCCATCCATAAGGGAAACTATCTCACTCCCAGCACATTCGTCAATGATCTGGTCGATGAAAGGAGTGGGATATTTATCCTTAGGAAAATTGTGGTTAATGTCGCGGTAATCCACATAGACGCGAATAGTACCCAGCTTTTGATCCACAGGGACAATGTTAGAGACCCAATCTGTCAAGGGGATCGGATAAATGAAGCCAGCTTTGAGAAGTTTTTCAACTTATCCCTTTATGGCGGTGACCATTCTAGGGTGCACGGGATGAAGACGTTGGCGAACAGGCTTTGCATTCAGATAAGTATGGATATCATGCACAACTATACTCAGATCAATGACGGGAATTTCTTCATAGGTGTTTGGTCAATTTAGTGTGTCCTAAATTGCTACATTAATTTGTTAATCCGGGATTCGTAAGCTGACGAAGTGTGGTGCACTGTATGTGCAAGATAACCTATCTCTTACTTTTTGTCGTTTTTGGGTTTTTATTTATCTTGGTTGGTTTCCTAATGTGAGATGGAAATTCTAAAAGACAAGTATGGTTATGAATGTTCAAGGAAATGATGTCCTTTATAATGATTTCCCAAACTTCAAACTTCAAAAGGATTTTGAAACATACAATGACAAAGTTAATTCCTAAAATAAAATGAAAATGTGCCACTATACTAGTTAAAAAAACAGTGAACTATTGATCATGAAACTCATTACCCTTGTTATTGTCTAAATACAAAAGAAACTGTACTCAAAGAAATCCAAGAATTGCAAGCAAAGTAAAGCTAAAACCAAATTACATCAACTCATATTCTAACCCCTCGCCATTAGTCTCGCTATGGCTTTCGGAGGTAATCATAAACAACTTGAGCAATCTGAGATCTAATTTGCAGAAAAATAAACTAATATCAAATTACACACTCATACTTCAATCCCTCACCATTAGTCTCGCTATGGCTTTCGGAGGTAATTGATAATGACATGAGCAATTTAATATCTAACTTGCAAAAAAATAAACTAATATCAAACTACACACTCATACTTCAATCCCTCACCATTAGTCTCACTATGGCTTTCGGAGGTAACTGATAATGACATGAGTAATTTAATATCTAACTTGCAGAAAAATAAACTAATATCAAACTACACACTCATACTTCAATCCCTCACCATTAGTCTCGCTATGGCTTTCGGAGGTAACTGATAATGACATGAGCAATTTAATATCTAATTAACTAGTAAAGAAAATGTACAAAACTGAAATGAATAAAACAATGTTGGAATTAAAAACTAAGAAAAAGAAATCAGCAGAAGGACAAGATTGATTCCATGTCATTAGTCATTGTAAACTATGTGCAAATGCCCGGGCTGCCTACTATAATCTGGAACAAAACACTGATCAGTTAACAACAGTATAAAGTATGAAAAATTATGAACAGAAACAAAACGTTAATACCATAAGAAATGTAATATATACACGTGAATGACTATGGCACAATGAACGTAAGGAAATGAAGCATGAAACTATACAATAATACACAAAACCTCGGCGTGTGCAGGGGCCCTCTGCACAATCCTCGGGAAGCAGTTATCAAACACGAATTATGCTTATGAACAGAGTCTTCTCATATATTTAAAATGCAGTCATAACAAATAAATAATTTCACGGCACAGTGGGCTTTCTATCCAGCAATTTACATTACAGCAGCTAACTACTATGTGTATGAGAGCGCATTATTTATAACAGAGGATGACATAACCAATTTCCTACATTCTGCGCTGATACAAGACACGTGAACAACCATGTCCAGAAATCTAGCATTATGGCTGCCGTGAATATTAAATATATGGAGAGTGGTCGTTGAATTCGGCTTATGGAGCAGTTCACAGGTGTTGATATGTCCCCTGCGATTTAGGAACGGCCACACAAGTCTTCACATGATGAAAAACAGAGTTCTGTCACCGTGGGAATCTTCGGTTGACCACCGCTTGACTACCTTTGACCACAACCTTCTTAGGTGAATTCGACTGAACCAATAGGACTCGATCCATGTCCATGTCATTTCCAACTTTCCCATGTGGCTCGATTTGCCTGAAGACACCTGCAATATAGACTTTAACAAAATGGTTGCGGAAAGTTGCAGCAGCTGCGGAAAGTGACAAGATTCCGTAGCTCAATGAGAAAAAATCTAATTCAAACAGCAGACACAAAACATAGTTAAAAAACACTTTAAATGCTCTTTTATGATTAATATGCAATGATATTGATGGCTTAGGAGGTCCAGGTAAATGGAAAAAGTCTAGAAAGGTGTATAGGAAAGATGCAGATTTGAGACTCAACAATAGGACCAAGTGAAAATTTCTCGAAACCCTCATAAGAGACTATTATAGACCTCGATCTCATCAAGAGAATAGGTCAACCCAATATGGATGTTCTCGACAATCCCCAGTTTAATAGAGATGTCAATAGGCATCTTCTTCTTAATGTTTCCCATGTTACCTTCCAGGAAAACTTCATGTGTCAAGATGGGTGTTTGAAGTGGATGGGAAGGAGCTTGGGAAGCAAATTTCTCAAGACAAGTAGACATGGCCCCAAGGCCAGGCATAAAGGAGGAACGATGATGACTATCGTCCCAAGGAGGATCCTCAAGAGACATGGTTTCCACGATGGCCTCATTAGTGGGAAATATCTCATCTAAGGGATTGGGGGAATCTAAAGAGCTGACCCAAGGGGATTGAGAATAATTGTCGAGAGATACACTTGAAGGAGTATGATCAGAAAGAGGAGGAGTCGAAGCCAAGATAACTTCACAATAATAAATTTCGATTCGGCTTAACAGAATCATTTCACCAAATAAATCAACCTGCTCAGGCGAAAGGATGATCCATGGACCAGAAGACATGGAGATCATGTTAACCTGAGCAGTGTTGGGCAGAAGAAGAGAAAAAAGACCCATAAGGGGGGGATATTTGAAAAGTATATGCCCTATGCTCTCATAAGGCATAGGAATATGATATACATATGGAACATTGCTCTCGGAGGATGTGGAAGTGAAAAAAGACAACTGATCGACAGGATGATCTTTCCTTCGTGCAGAAATCGAAGAACACGAAAGAGAGTGGATGGTAGCATAGCATGGTGTGAGTCTAACTACGACCGAGGAGAATATTACAATTGAGTTTGGCGTCAATGAATTCAACCTAAACATTAACATTTTTTCCTTCCAACGGTATAGGTAAGCTCACAAGAACACCAAGAAGGTGAGATTCCCTTCTATCGAAAGCTTCTAAAACGTTTGGAGATTGATTAAGGGTTGTAGAACCAAT
Source organism: Pinus albicaulis (assembly GCA_034641835.2). Taxonomy (NCBI): domain Eukaryota; kingdom Viridiplantae; phylum Streptophyta; class Pinopsida; order Pinales; family Pinaceae; genus Pinus; species Pinus albicaulis. Next base: position 1,165,790,569 of record CM076572.1, read on the forward strand.
GGCCTTCCAGCATGCAATGCACATGATGCAAGTAGATGCACCCTCATCTGCAACCGCTCGATGGATATTCTTTCCATTAATCCCAACTTGGATAATCGGTGCAAGCTGGTGAGGGAGACGTGAAATGAAATTTTCCAAATCGAAAGTAATAAGGCTGGAATCGACGGGGTCAACCCCTCTGATGGCAGATAGCAAAGCCTTCCATTGTGACGGACAACTTTGAAGTACTTCCAATGCAGACATAGCAGATGGCGTCTGAGCCAAATCCTCAACAATATTGTCATGTTGAGCAGCATGGAAATTCAAGTTATAGGAAGATTTATGGAGTACGCCTTTAGAAGGTGGTCATACAATGTGCCGAAGACTGGGCCTTTCAATGTGAAGAGGGCCAGAAGCAGGTGGGGAGGAGGACCATCTGCAATATATTTCTCTGCTTCATGACATAGTTCTGTGTAATATTTCAATCTGGTAGCAATAGATATGGGTGCAACACCATTCATCATGAAAACCTGAGAGCCAAAAGGGGCAGAGGACTGAGGTTGCTCCACCATCTAAGTTTGATGCGACAATAATGGTTCTTTAAGAACAACCAGAGTGCCTTGAGTGCCTTTTATCATTCGAATCACCTTGACCCTTCGTGGAGTCAATGGTGTAATGTGCGTCGTCACAAATCAGACAAGGGTACTTCGGCTTACGTTTCAAACCATCATCAACATTAGGTTTCGGAGAATCCTATTTCATGGTATCGGCTTTGGCCTTGAATTTACCCTTTTTCTTACCTTTGGAAGATTTATCCACCAAGGTGGACTGGACAGAATTCACTTTTGTGGTCTTACTAGGATTCAAAGGTGGCTGAGAAGCAGTATTAGTGGAAGAAGTAGATTTTTTCTTTGCAAGATTGGGAGAATACTTACAAGAAGTCTGAGACACAGAACCAATGATACCATCGACAGATGGCGTCGTCGATGCTTTGGTAGTTCCATGTTGCACAACATCGAGCAAGAGTTCATACAATGTGCCTGATTGAGAGTACACGAGATCGAGGTACTGGGCATGAGTGATGGATTTTTCCTCAGTAACACATTCCCCCATAGAAATGTCCTTAGAAATCGGACCGATAAAAGAGTTAGTGAACCAATCAGTCATAAGTTGATCAGTAATCTCAAACTTTATCAAATGAAGACACCGTCTCCACTCATGAATATGATCAGAGATATGAGTAGTCCGATCATGTTTCAAGGATGTTAGGAGGTGCGTCCCAATTTCATAATGAACCGGCATCTGAAAGTGTGTGATAAATGCCATGGCTAGAGAGTTAAAATATTGAAATATTTTGCTGGAGAGTTCAATGTACCACTTTGCAGTGGCACCAGTGAGATTCCTTTGGAAAATACGTAGTCAAATTGAATAATCCTCCCAAGAGTTAGAGGAGCACTAAAGATGGTATGTCATAACATGCACCTAGGGGTCTTCTCCGGACTTGCCTTCAAATTTAGGACAAACACCATGGATTTTGGTAGGAACTGGGGGCCAATATGGATTACGAAGGATAGGATCATTCGTTAACTTTGACACATCGAGCAATTCCAATGTAGCAAGGAATGGAAATTGTGGATTGAAAGGAATTACAGGCCTTTAATAGAGATCAGTATTTGGATTCCAACTAGGTTGGGAGAAATTTTGACCCCATATGTTCTGTCCCGGAGGATTTTGTCCATAGGGGTTATAATTTTGATAATTCTTCCCATACACCTGTTGAGGACCAGGATATTGATTCTAAGTGAACCACTGCGATCTTGTCTAAGCAACATATGGATTTTGTTACGGAATGTAAGTAGTGCCTTGGGGTGGACCTTGTACCATCGAAGATTGACCTTGAGGAATAAAAGGTTGACCCTGAGGTTGCACAGGCTTCCCCTGAGGTGCAGGTTGACCTAGATAGTGAGGTCCACCAGGTTGCCCCTAGGGTACAGGTTGGCCTGATGGTTGAGATGAGCCAGGTTTCCCCTGAAGACCAGGTTGGCCCGGCTGAGCAGTGGAGGGTTGACCTTCTTGTACAAAAGTTGGGCCTTGTTGAACATAAGGCTAGTTCTGTTGCACAAAAGGTTATCCCTGAGATGGATAGGTTTTCCCTTGGGTAACATAAGACGCTTCCTGTTGAACATGAGGTTGACCAGCAAGACTGTAGGGTTGTCCCTGTTGGACAGAAGGTTGTCCCTGAAAGGGTTGTCCTTGTGGACCATAGGGTTGTCCATGTATGTACGTGAACTGGTTGGGGTAAACCGACATTTGATGCGTTTGAACATACAATGGACCTTGTGAATGAGGGCCATAGTGATAGATGTGATTTCCATGCTCATCGTAGTAATGCAGACGATTGATGGGAGCTTGAACCTACTGAGAACCCTGGGGAAAGTAATTTTGTTGTTGAATTGCCATCATATACTGGTCGTACGCCAAACCTCCAGGAATAATATTAAAGGAGATAAGTGTACTACCAATAGGTTTATGAACTCCCAACACATGAGGCTTTGATCCACTCACAATGGGTCCAACAGATATCGCAGAAGCGATAGGAAGCATCCCACGAACAACAAAATATGGCGGTAATGATGGAATCACACTAACGAAAGGTGAGGATGAAGCCACACAAATAGTGTGTTGGATTGGGACAGACGTAACGATCGTCAACGTGATAGGAGTTGAAGGGGATGGACCTGATATGAACGACCCCTCCGAAGGAGCCGATGTACCTGACCATTTTAGATTCTGATACAAAGATGTAGCACCAGAAATCATCTAACTCAACGAACGATAACTAGCTAGGAGATATGAAGGTTGTGAGGAAGGTTGACCCAAGACATAAGGAAAATTCTCCGAAGGGAACTGATAGTCTCTCGTATAAACATAATTCTCTTCACTACTAATAGTACTCATGGCATCCATGTCAGATGAAGACATGTTGTCGGCGAAAAGGTGACGAGCAGTGGCAAGTAAAGCATGGGTTAATGGTGATTCAGGTGGTTGCGAGGGATCTTCCCTCAAAAAGGCCCGAGCGTCCGGAGGTTTCCAATTGATTTCAAATGTTTCCTCAGGAGGAGATCGAGTGGCAAGAGGTTAAACACTCGAAATAATAGAACTCCAGTAGCCTAGAGTCCTAACAGAAGAAACTTTAGGGGAAGTTTCTTCACTAAGAGGTAATGAAGGGGATGACAAAACTAGTGGTTCCGCCACCATGACTTTGTCTCAAAAATAGTAGAGAAAAGAGATAATCAATTTGAGGCTTCAGGACCAATCACTAAGGAATTACTTGTGAACAAGCCAAGAAAATAACTTTAATGGGTGTGTGATCGTGAGTGATAAATTTTATGACACTAAAACAAAACTCTGCCTTTTCATATTTTAAGAGTCAAGAAAAGGACAAAAGGTGACTCAAGTCACTTTCAGTTTGGACGAGCTTGAAAGGACAAGTGCTCGATGATCTTTTCAAATTTTAGAGAGTTACGGAAAGATCAAAATGACTTCTTAGGAAATATAAGCAAGAGCATATACCAAGCTCCCGTGAAGGTAGTCTCCCCGAATGTTGTGTTCGGTGTATCATGGTTACAAGGTGGCAGACTCGACTTCCTATGGATAAAGGATTGCAACCTATATACTCGAAGGTACGGGGAGCACAAGTCTGTGCTATCACTGTCTAATGCCAGATGGTAGATGACAGCTACTAGGTTTAACGACATCAGAACACATCACTATCCTAGACCTCTAAATGTGAGTGTTAAGTTCCAATTCTTCTTTAGATTGATTGAGTTCATTTTAAAGTTTACCTTGAAATTATGTTTCAGTTTCAAGGCCTTACCGAATGTAATCTCGAATCTCTAATGCACAACTACATGAGAAAGAAATCATTCCAATTTGATGAAGAGTTAGCTAAGAGAGGGATGGAAGTTCACAACGAAGAAGAAATCAATCGAATGCGAGAAGAACTTTTCCCAATTCCGTTAACACAACCAATGCGGAAAACGATATGATTTTCTCTTGTTGTTCACTTTTTAATGAGAAATCTACTAATGCAAAATAATACTTTTCATTTTCAAATAGAGATAAAGAATTCAAATTTTGTTCTTTTATATGAATGAGAAGCAATAATGCATTGCTACACTAAAAGGACAAAACGAACCCTAGTTTTGAGCAACTCGAATGAAATGATCAAACACGAAGAGACCAATCCAACACAAATGTAAAACACAATCAAAACAGGCATGCATTCCTTCACGCAGAAAGAGGAATTTCAAATCGACTCAATGAGCAATGTGATATATGCTCAAGGTGAAAGATGGAAGGTAAAATGGACACTAGGATGATAGTTCGACGACCCAACAACAAGTCGAATCGAAAAAAAATACCAAGAAATCATTCAACAAGATGAAAAGATGAAAGAATAAACTGACTCATACACAACTCAGAGACTCAGCAAACATGTGTCTGAATTGGATATCAAAGACACCTAGAAATGCTAGGATGACAAGCCACACTAAACAGATGAGAGACAATCAACTGAAAAGGACGAGACAGGGAAGTAAAAAAAAATCCAAGTGGACTAATCCAGGAGGGGGAAACCAATCAAGAGGGTAAGATGCACTTGAAAACTTAGGGAAGAGGCCTAAATCCAAACCTACAGGATTGGGTGCGACTGTTCGACTGTAATCCGTGCTGAATAGGGGAAATCGCACTTGTAAAACAGGCAACCCATGCCAATCAGCGCGACTATAATGAAAATAGCAGCGCCAAGTAAGGAAACCCAAAAAAAGAGAAAAGGCAGCTGAGGAAAATCCAGGTTTAACACTATGAGAATAGGTCAGATGTCTTGAAACAGTCAGATAAGAAAAATAAAGTAGAGTGGCAATACGACCAAAGTCGGACATACAAGCAAAACTCTAAACGAACAATGAGAGACGACAAACACACTGAGTCCCCAGTATGGTCACCAACTTGTTGAGCAGGCAAATCCCCACTGCGGAAAGAGGTGATCCCTCTAGCCCTAGGGTGGGTCTAGCAACAAGGGAACATGTTGGACTCCTGAATTCCTAGCTTATAAATGAAATATAGACAGGTGGGTCTAGCAACAAGGGAACATGTTGGACTCCTGAATTCCTAGCTTATAAATGAAATGTAGACAGGAACAAATATCCTACCTCGGTCCAATAATTTTTTCGTGTCACGCAGCAGTGATCCTTCGATCCTTGTCTTCACACCTTGCACTCTGTGTTGGTGATGATGTTCACGCATCTGCACAAATATTAAACAAGCGATAACAACATACAAGCATATATATTTATCTAAAGCTATTCAACTAGTCAAGGAGAGCTAAAAACTTTGCATATAAATGGAAACAAAGTTGGAACCAGAAACCAGTCATGTATTATTGATAGAGAAAAAGAATTTTACAACCTTATGCCTTGACGTTGCAGATCCCCTTCGACAAGTTCAATCGAGCGCGTCTCAAGCATTCATTCAGTATTCGACTCAATGAGGCAATGGGCTTAAACTCTCTCTCAAAAATGGATTCTTATCTACTTTCTTCAACACACCAGCTATACTAATGACTATTCAGCTAGCTGAATCAATGTGAGGAGGAAAAATTTATAGGAGAGGAGGAGTTTTGGGATCCCACATAAGGTGGAGAAGAGGTCTATCCGTTTGGGGAGTTGAAAAATTGTAGGAACTAATAAGCCAAAGGGAGGAAATTGACGTGATTCTATCGAAAAAACCATGATGACTCTGCTCACGAAGTTGTTAAGCATGGAAACTTCATTTCTATTTTTTTTAAAATTCCAAAAGCATCTTGACGCGGGTGCCCTTCTGAGACAGAGCACCAAAGGGCGCGGGGGGCAATGTTAATTTCTTCATGGGCGCGAGGCCATAACTGCCTACCAGCGTCGACCCAAAATCATACGCTTTTGAAGGTCTGCTTGAGGAATGAGCAACAAAGAATATGTTCTAGACATGCCAAAGGATGAAATGACATTTATGGCAATGTATGATAGTACATAAAAGTCACTGAAATGGTCCTCAAATTTTCGGGGTGGGGATTGCAGGGACGGTGAAAAAATACTGTGTAACAACTATAACTAAGAAGTTGGTTGAGTTTCCTTCTTGGGAGCATGTTGCTCCTCCTACTGCTCTGCACACTGCTCACACTCCAAGGACTTCCTGAGAGCCCTTGCTTTCTCAAAATTCACATCATGTCTAAGCATTGTTTTTCTTAGTGCTGGAACGTACACCCTGTATGTCTGAGATGGCTAATTATAGCCGATGAAAATACCATTTTCAGTTATGGCCATTATTTTAAAACTTGGACTCTGACTCGAAACCAACCGACAATCAACTCTGACTCGAAATTTGACTTGATATTGACTCAAACTAGTTAATTCCAATGACTCAGTCTTTGTAAAAGGTACAATAAATATTTAATTTTTAATGAAAAAACATATTTTTAAATAATTTCATTCATGTTTCCAAACTCAAAGAATTATAGTAATAGAGAGAGGACAACATATGATCAAAGTATGCTCATGAATGTATCTATTATATCAAAATGGAATCCATTTCAATTTCCAATACATGCGATATATGGAGATCAGAACAAAAACACATAACCAACTGCTCAATGGAAAATGTTGCTCCAAAAACCAACCCCTTAATGTTGCTTCAAATATCGCCCAAGAACCTCCTCAATTCTACTCCAAAAACCAACTCCAACTTCTCACAAACTCCTCACAAATTTTCACACCACTACAAGGAATAGACCCTCTAGCGAAGGTTATGAAGGAGGTTTTTAGTGTTATAAAATTGGCCAAAATTGTCAAAAAAAAAAAAATTGCTACAACATCCGTTTACGATTACGGAGGTTTTGGCGTAGAAATTCAACACACTAAAACAATTGGGTGGCCGGAGGTTATTACGAATGTTTTTTTCATCAGTGTGCTACTAAGGTGTCAACGCACCGGTGCGTGTCATCTAGAAGGTGGCTAGGGGCGGCCGAAGGTGCATGCACTGGGTCGTTAAGGTATAAAACCACACCGAGCGCAGTGTTGATGATACAATGCACGAGGCCGTTCTAATTGGTCTTGGTATTTTTGAGGTGCCCATAGGTCATCTCAACGCACCGGTATGTAGACTTATAGAAACACATGGGTGCGCAGTATCAAACAAATGCACCGATTGTTCTAATTCGTATTGGTATTTGTGCAGTGCCCATAAGTCGTACAAATTCACCGGTGCGTAGTCTCACATAAATGCACAGGTGCGCAGTGTCACACAAATGCACCGATATTTATAATTGGTATTGGTATTTGTGCGGTGCCCATAGGTCGTACAAATGCACCGGTGCATAGTCTCACATAAACCCACCGGTGCACAGTATCGCACAAACGCACCAAGATTTATAATTGGAATTTGGTATTTTTGCGGTGCCTATAGGTCGTAGAAATGCACCAGTGCGTTGTATGATACAAACACACCGGTGTACAGTAACTGACACGCACAGGTGTTCATTTTGTATTTTTTAGAATCATCGACCTGCGACAGTGCACTTATTGTGATTTTTTTTAATTCATTATTCATCAAATGTTGACACATCTTATAACAGTATTCATATTAATTAAATTTTTATTAATGCATTTGAATGTGATGTTTGGATTATTTTTTTATATCATATCATAATTATTGTGATTTTTTAAAATTCATTATTCATCAAAAGATGACACATATATATCTTATAACAATATTCATATGAATTAAATTTTTATTAGTGCATTTGAATGTGATGTTTGGATTAATTTTTTGTATCATATCATCAAATTTCACATCTCTTCATTATAATTTTTAATCATCCATAAATTTAATCAATGGTGCTACATTTCACAGCAACAATGAAGAACGCAATAGAATAAATTAAAACATATTTTATTCTTATTATTATATATATATAAGACAGTCTTTGTCACACAAAATGGGACAGTTATTCCTTATCCCTTTGTATTTTAATTGGGACACTATGTCCATTACATTAAACAAAATGTCTAATTTCATAGACAAATATTTCAAAAAATACAACGCTTTGCTTTGATATCCAAACATAGTGATCATCATTCTTTGCTTGAATTGTTGTCACTGCTAGAGCTACTTCCATGACTTGGGTTATTCTCAGGAATTTTTTGTTCACGGCATTGATTGTTTTCTTCTTCTTCACCTTCCATCTACAAACATAAAAATAAACTGTAATGAGTATATATACATTGATGAGAATAATGAAAATTTCAATATTAAATAACATCAATGTAAATCGAAAAGAAATGACGTACCATAGCAACAATTGACTCATGAACTATACACATTCTTTTAAAACCATGTAGTATGCCATCTTTCAATATTTCATCTGTTGGCACAGTTCCATACTTTGTTTCTTGCAAGTTTTATACCCCATAACAAATCATATATTTAATATAAAAGATTTTTTTGTTCTATTAATTATAGACGGAGCTAAGTAAAACAAGATTGATATATGCTTACAAATTCCACAATTAATTTATGATATGCCAACATATACTCACAACCCATATTTAGCCCAATCTCAATCAATTCGTCTGATGGTTCTTCTTTGTATATTAGCACCTGTTTGAAGACATTCAATGATGATTTTTGTAAAACAACTTAAAAAATACAAAAATGAAATATAGTTAAGTTGTTATAAGGAAGTAACAATTACTCACAAACTTAGATATCAACCCTTTTCTTCCTTGTCATCCTGTTTTATGTGTTGAATGGGTTCCATTTTTTTTCTTTTCTGCAAGAAAATACTTGAAAATTAATATTTAATGCTAAATTATTTATTTATTGTACCTAATGATCGAAAAATTCAATGATTACATATTATAATTGAAGCACGTTGTTATTGAGATGGCTCCTCCTGCGATGCAATTTTGTCCATTTCTTTGACCATCTCCTTGTACACCATTTTGGACATTCCTACTGGCATATTTCTAATATCAGCTCATTCATATTTTGAGATTTTCATAATCTTCCTGAAAATGTAACATGACAATGAACTATTTAATTTTTATATTGATATATGAAAAGTAAATATAACAAAAGTGATATTTATAAATAATTCTAGACAAACATTTAAAGGAATATTACTTTTTCATTCCTTCTTTTTTTTTGTTGTACGTTTTTGCTATTAAAAGTCTGGCATGTCTCATTGACCAATTCTTTGGAAACTCTTCCTGTAGTTTAGATAAAATTTGGTTCTTGGAATCATTGAATTGATTTTTGTATTGTAAGCGGAAAGAGCATCTATACATTCATTCCACTAGATCCCTCAAACTTTTGTAAAAGTTCTTCCCCCTTTCGTTAACCTTCAACACCACTCCAGATGAGCTAAGAAGCAATTCACTTTCATTTTCATGTTCTATTTTTTTCTTTTCTTAGAACAATATTCCTTTTCTGAGTTGTTGGTCCATGTAGAACATTAAACAGATGTGAATTAATAGATTGTTTGACACATGTTATCTAATAATTTTAAGTATATTAAAAAAAAAAACTCATATTGAATCGATAGTATTTTTTTGTTCACCTGATTCATCCTTTTGCAATTTTTCCATCACGCTTTTACGCTCTTTTGGTCCTATATTATAAATAATCTTATCAAGCTTCGTCATTTTGTGGCTCTGCATGATCAGGAGATCATGTCCAAGTTCAAAAATGCTCAAAAATGAAAGTGCTTAGAAATGGTTACAACCTGAACGACCAGAAAGGTATCGTTGCTGCAATTCTGGCGTCGTGAATGGTTCGCAAAACAGAGGTCGTATTCAGAAGTTATGAAGAATTCAAAAGCCCAGTAAACTCCAAAAATGAGTTGACCAAGTTTGATTTTTTAAAATTTGGAAAAATTTTAAAAATAATATTCCTCGAAACATTCCTTGCCCTATAAGATTCCATGGAGGGTGTATCATATTTCGACAAGTGGCAGAATTTGATTCGAAGTTGGTTTGACTTCATTAGTTTTTGGCCAATCAAAGGGTGCAACGTGGCAAGCCCGGAGGCCGCCACGTGGCCCCGGGCTGGAGATGGATGGTTTATCAAAAATATTGCTACCGCACAGGATAACAAGCCCAACCTGGCTACCCGTGTGAACAAGCCCGACCATCTCAGCTACACGATACGACTTAACATGTATGTTTCATAGGTTGCATTTAACATTTGAAAATGGATCCAATGGCAGGGGGAAGGGCTAGCTCCACGTCAAACCTACCACGTGACCTCCGCTCGTGACCAAGGCCTTAGCTCATGGCAGCAATGGTTAGGGCGGTAGTTATGTGTCATGTGACCACATCACATCAAATTTTAAATGCCACAGTTTTTTAAAACAGTTATGGTTAACAGTTTTCCCGGCGGTTAGGGCGAAGGTCACATGTGACCCCGACCCTCCAAAAACAAATTTAACATTTAATTTTTCCGCTATTTATGGAGCGGCTTCCGCATTTTCTGTAGTTTGGCCATTTTTAGCAAGTTCCTCCACATTTAGTGGATATCTTCAAGGGATATTGAGCAAAATTTGTTTTTGCCATAAGTCCTTCATTATTCGACCAAATTGGGTGCAAAAATGGTCAATTTTGGGTATTATCGACATTCTGAACACATTGGCATAGGTTTCAGAGCCATCATAGGTCATATTCAGCAAGTTTAGCTTCGGGAAAGATAAAGGGGCCAATAGGGCCACCAGGGTGTGGGCAGTGTATTGGGCATCCTTTGTCTGTTTTCTACAAATTAATAGTCATCTCTGGCTAATTCAAGCATTCTATAGCTGTTTTACATAGAGCATAGCCTACTAAGTCTTTATTTCACATGTACTTACAATTTTTTAGCAATAATATATGAGGGACATGTCATTGGGAGCTGGACCAGTAGATGTAGCCCAGGAGGGGTGAACTGCTTCATCAAATTTACTGAGTATTGTGCTATGTGATGTTTAGTTCTCTCATATTTACTATTGTACATTTTTATACAAGAAAAAATACATGCTTTAACCTCACACAAAAATATGTTTAACTATGCTAAAACCATTTCTTTAACCTGCAAACTTTAGAGAACATTATGCACACATTTTAATTACTGTTTGGATACTTAGCACAACAAAACTAATACATTCCATTCATATCACTGCTTGATACACAATAAACAATACATATTAGTTAAACTTACATATAGTTAAAAAATAATATTTTTTGTATAGAATTTACAAATAACTTGCCTTTTTTCTTTTCTTGATGTGTTATCAGTATTTTTTTTACTTGATCTCTTATCAGCCATTTATTTATCAATATGAAACCTATACCATATCATTCATTAATATATTTTATAAATAAATTGTCAACTTTTGAGGTAAAAAAAAAAATTCTCAAGAAACCGATGCGCCATTCATGGTGTACGCACCGACGTCGAAGCATGGGGGTCTTATAAACGTACCGCCAAAACGGTATAATAGACCGTACGGTGCTCTATGTCAACAAGGAGAACCAATGCGTTACATGTTAACCACCGCACCGATTAACACAGAAAAAATAATAAAAATCGTCCAATGTTATTTTTTGTAGCATAAACGCCTCGCACAAACAAGGGTCCACCATACGATGCTCTCTATCAACTAGGAGACCTGCTGCGGTGCGTTATATGTTACATGGTGCACTGATTAACACAATAAAACATTTTTTTGCGAAACAACACATGCGCGATGCACCATAATGAAATAGCGCACCAATGCCCTATTTTACATATGGCACACTAATTAAAAAAAGTTGTTTTTAATTTTTTTATCACACAATACTTTCATGGTGCGATGGATAATAAAGTGCACCGGTGTGCTAGGTTACGTCGGGCACACCAAAGGAAAAAAAAAGCTCATGGGTTGGATGTCATAGGCCTATATATAGCAATACAAACCCTATAAATCTAAAATGAAAAGCCTTAAATCTGAAATCACAGAAACAAGGCAAAGAAAGGGAAGCAAAAAAAAAAAAAAAAAATGAAGGGTTTAGGGTTAAAATGGATTTATGTTTTTTGTTTCTGAAAATGAAAAACAAATTGAAATTTTTTCCTACTGCATAAAAAAAAAACTGCAGAAGAAAAAAAAAAAAAAAAAAACGAAGAAGAAGGTAAAAAAAAACAATAAAATTGAATCACGAAATCGTTTGAAATTCTTTGCTACATGGTTTCAATCACCAGAGGTTTGGAATTCTGATTTTCTAAATACTTCTGTTCGAACATATTTCGCTGCTCCATAGTTCTCTCGTGCTCTCTTGCTCCAGGTATGTCTCCTACAAATCTTTGGCTGAAATTTTTTGCAAAAATAGTGAAATAATGAAAAGTATTTAGTATTTAAAGAATTGTTTTATGAAATTAGATTTTCAAAAATATTTTGCCGCCCATTTTTCAATTTACCTCTTTTTTTTCACTTAAAGAAAATAGAGTTGCATTTTTTTTTATTCGTCACCGGTGCGTCCGTTGATAACATGAAACCGGTGCGCAGTAACTAGAAAGCACCGGTGCGGTTATGTGTACATTAGCACCGATTACAAGAAGCCTATTTTTAAGGCGCCGAAATTACTTTTAGGTGTGTACACCAAAATTTATTGTTGATTTTGCTCAAATGCAGGGAGAAAATATCATAATTATATCGAATGGATAATTCTTCAAAATCCAGCTCGTTCCATAATATTCCCCAAATTCCATCGTGGAGTTCTCCCTATCCATCTCGAGACATAATATTTACTTCAAATTTTATTTATATTTTCATTATCTAATTAAATTTATGTTTTTTATCCATGTAAATCATGCACAACTTAATTAAATTTATAATGTATACAAATTTGCAGGTTCATGTAGATTCAAAATCGAGTTTAAATGCACAAAATATTCAAACAGCTCCAAAATGTCGGAAGCTCTTATCATGAGCAGCATATTACAAGGCGCATTTGGTAGATGAAAAATGGCAGCCGCTTCACCCTGCCAATTGTAACAATATTTCATCTTCTAGCCACAATCCTGGGACAATGATGGTAATAATTATAATTGTTTGGTATATTGATTAATGTAATTATTTCAACTTCAAACCAATTATTCATGCAATATTGTCAACGTGCTTACTAATTGATATCATATATTTTGTACTAATCATGTTCAAATAATTTTTTCTTAAATTATTAGGATTCTAGTGATGATGAGAGACCTACCTACCATCTTCCGTTGCACCCCACAATAATTTCAAATCAAGAGAAGATTGAATTAAAAGAAAAAATCATAGAGGAACGATACCAAGAATGGTTGAATCAACCACTGATTCAATTCTCGTTATGTCCAGATTTACCAATTAGGAATGACTACAGCAATAGCAGTTCTTCACAAGCTGGCAATGGAAGCAATCAAATAGAGGTTGGTATGGATAATTACTTAAGGGATACAACTACCATGGAGACAATGTTGTTAGATGCACTCCAAAACAATTATCAGCTAGGGGATGATGCTCATATCGCTGACACATTTCTCGAAAGCCTTAAATTTGCTTCCACCACCCCTCTCTTTGGACCTGGCGGTCAATCAATGTCTACCCAGTTGGGGACAACAATGTTACTTTACAACTTGAAAGAAAAGTTTGGCTTGTCGAATGCATGTTTCTCGGAAATTTTGACGTAAGTTACCATAAAGTCCTCCCTTATATAAATTTGAGAAATATAATCAGTACACAATGAACATTACAAATGGTAAATTTTATGAACGTTAATAATTATATCTGCATTAATGTACATTTATTAATATATTTTTCCATGATCACCAACTATAGGTTATTCAAATAAAAGTTTATTCCGAGTGATAATGTCTTGCTCGGTAGCTGCGAGGAGGTAAAGAAACTATTGAAAATGTTGGGTGTTGAGTACATATCATATCATGCATGTCCAAATGATTGTATTCTATATAGAGGAGAAAATGCAGACAAAGAGATATGTCTGAAATGTGGGCATGACAGGTATGATAAATCAAAAAATAACGGTAAATCATGTATTGGTCCTCCTTTTAAGATATTGAGGCACATGCCTATAATCCCAAGGATTCAAAGGCTCTTTCATTACAAATAATTAGCTATGTTGCAGGGATGGCATGCCTCACAAGAAGTGAGTTGGGAGTTATGCGAATCCCAACTGATTCAATAGACATGAAGCATATAGCGGATACATGGCCCGAAAAATTCAAGGATGGAATACGAATTCTACGACTCAGCATAGCCATGGATGGCGTCAACCCATATTCCCTCCAGAACACCAACTATTATGTTTGGCCTATAGTAGTGATCAATAGCATACCCCCATGGTTGTCCGTGAAGTATGAACATCTTATGTTGGCTCTCATAGTCATTGGTATAATACAAGTGAATAATATGGATGTCTACTTACAACCACTAGTAGATGAATTGAAATAATTATGGGATGGGATAAATGTATACAATGTATCAATACCCATTGCCGCAGAGAGGAATTTTATGTTGTATGGCATATGTTCTTAAACGAAACATGATTATCCAGGGTTATGAGTTTTCTCTAGTAAATTAGATGTTTAATATATTGATTTGTTTATATACATAACAATATTATTTCACATATTAGTTATTTAATTCGTTGTAATTGTTGTGATCTTCATGATATTCATTAATGTGCCATGCATATTAATTTTATACGATAATCTCACAGGTCTTGTAACAAAATGGTATTTTGGATGTAAATGTTGTGGACCTTCTCTGAAAGCTAGATGGTCCAAGGACCTATGAAAGCCAATGTATGATTGCTCCAAGGTATTCCTCCCAGAATAACACCCTTACAGAAGAGCAGCATCCGCTTTCAATGGTAAACGAGAGAGAACCCAAAGGCCTCCAATAACGACACCAGTTGAATGGCTTAGAGCATATGAGAGAGAGAAGCAGAAGGAGTTCATAGAAATGTTCGATTTAAATGGGGAGCCTATGTTCGATGATCCAGAATTCTTCGACACCTATGTTAGGAAATTTCCCATTGGGATGAAAAGGAAATCTATCTTCTATAACCTCCCATATTGGGAGCATCTTAAGATTACCCACTTATTAGATCCCATGCATATATTTAAAAATGTTTAATCTTCTTTATGGAGGAACATATCATCGAAACAAAGTGACACATTGGTTGTTAGGAAAGATCTTATTACTTCAAAAACTAAAAATAAACATTGGCTAAGACGATTAGAAAGTACAGGATCAAAGGCAAGTGTTGGTCCCTCTAATTCATGGTATTTCAAAGAAGGTGATGTCCCATGGATTTTAAAAAAAGATGATCTTTCTTTGGCAAAGGAAGTTATAATGGGTGTGAAGGTGCCATCTTCATACGGGTCTTCACTACAGCGCTACTTCACCGTGGATGACCATTTTTCAGGGTTGAAATCGCATGACCATCTGAATCTTCTAAGAGTACGTATAATGTCAAAATCATTATTTTATTATTTTTTATATTAATAAATTTTATCCCATGCAGGGATCATAAAACATAACTAATTTTGTATATTATTGCATGTGTTTATAACTTTGCAGTGTCATTATACTTTGTTTGTGTGTGGGTGTGTGAAACATGGATTCCTTCAAGACCTAGGATGTGCCATATCTAACTTATCTACATTTGTAAGTTGGATCACGTCAAAGGGGATTCAAGTGGCTAGCATTCCACGGTGGCGTCAAGAGATAGTTGATATTGTTTGTATGTTTGAGAAGGAACTAGCGACGAGTTTCATGGACTTGCAGGTTCATCTTCTAATCCACCTAGTAGATGAGGTTGAATTAGTTGGGGTGGTTTCTTGTCGTTGAATGTTCGTCTTAGAGAGGTACATGAATAAATTGAAAGGTTTTGTTCGACAAAGGGCAAAACCCGAGGGTTCTATGGTAGAGGGGTAGATATTGTATGAGTCTTTCTATTATGCTATTGATTACATCAAGCAGATCGACAACAGACCAGGTGCGGTGATTTGGGACGATGAAAGGGATGAAGACAAAAGAGAAGGGGAGTTACTCCAAACAAGTGGAAAAAAGCGCTTCATAAAGAGTAAGCGACTTATAATTTTTCAAATTTACACAAAGTAAATATTCATGTTGAACTTTGATATAATGTATATTTTCATCTCTATGTATTATATAATGTCGGTTTGGTTTCATCAGCAAATGCAAAAATTGAAGCAATCAATAAATTCGTTCTTTACAATTCTGAAGCGACACAACTGTGGGAACCATTGTACGAACAAAAGAGGATGAAATGGGATAGTGACAGGAAAGAATTCAGACGATTGAATGATAGAAGTGTGCCTTATCCCAATCATTTAAAAGAAAATATACCAAAAATATGCCCCAATAGTTGGGTTTCTGACCAAGTCAGAGAGAAATACGGTGCAACTGGTCGTTACCCATGTGCTAAAGAGGATGCGCTAAACGTAGGGAGTAGGTGCAACAACTCGGTAATAATGTATTTAATTTATATGTACATTTGAAACTTAAGAATGCACCTTTCAAATGTAATTACATCTATATTTCATATTTTAACTATTGGGTTATTATAAGACACATGACACTATGATTTTTTAACTTTTTTATAATAGGTGCATTTGTTCCCATCTATGTGGGCATATGGACACCATTTTCGCACAGAAAATGTTGATGCTAGAAACATCACACAAGATAGTGGAGTGGAAGTCGAGTTCGATAAATCTAGTCGATTTAGCCACCATGATCAAAACCTAGTACGAAGGGTGTTAGGTTACGTCGGAAAGATACAAGAAATCATTGAAGTAGATTTCTCTTCTTTCCAATGTGTTATTTTTAGGTACAAGTGGTGGGACACCTTTGATCAGAATAATATGGAAGATCGCGATAGTAGGCTGATATGTATCAACTCTAGAAAGATGTGGGATGAAGCTAAGGAGCCCTATGTTTTCCCCAAACACTGCAACCAGGTGTTTTTTTACCCAGATGTGTTGGATAGGGGTTGGTGGTTCGTATTGAGACATGACCCTAGATCAAAACATATTTTTTAAAACAATAGTGTTATCATGCCATGCGAGCTGGAAGACAATGAGGGTGATCATGAGAATCGAGAGTGATATGGTACATGTGTTATTTCATCAATATTTATACTTTTTAAGATGGGTTTTTCGAAACATTATAATATGTATTTTGAATTAATTGGTAATTTGCATTGTGTTAATGTTAAAATCAATATTTCACTTGATAATTTGCAATTATGTTGATCTCAAAAACAATGGTGTACTATATGAATTTATTTTCATTATTTTCTAAACTTTATTATGTTACAAAAATTCATATTATTCTAGATTTATTATTTTACAATTATTCAAAATTTTACAAATTTACAAATTTTAATAAAATCATTTCACATTAATACAATTAAAATTTTACAAATATTTTACATACAATTACAATTTTACAATTTCACATACAATTACAATTACAATTTTAGAATTTTACATTCAATTACATTTACAATTACAATCATTTCACAGTAATACAATTAAAATTTTGCAAATATTTTACATAGAATTACAATTACAATTTTACAATTTCACGTACAATTACAATTACAATTACAATTTTAGAATTTTACATATATACAATTACCATCTTAGAATTTTACATATATAAAATTACAATTTTACAAATTTAAAATTTACAATTACAATTACAATTTTACAAATTTACATATATACCATTACAATTACAATTTTTGAATTTTACATAAAATTACAATTTTTGAATTTTACATACAGTTACAATTACAATTACAATTTTACATATATACAATTACAATTAAAATTACAATCATTTCACAATAAATTAAATATTACAATTACAATTAAAATCTTACAAATATTTTACATACAATTACAATTACAATTTTAGAATTTTACATACAATTAGAATTACAAATATTACAATTTTACAATATCATGATCATTTAATATTAAATTAACTATTAAACATCACGATCATGATAACCATCATACAAACATCATATTAGACTAAAAAACACATTCAAATTTTCTAACATCATCATGATCATGATCATCTAACAAAACACAATTAGCATTGTATAACATCATCACAACACAAACATTAGATATACATCTCATGTGAAATAATTACTCGCATCCACATCTATTTGCAAGCCGCACATTAAATGAACATATCTAACATGACCTAACAATATACACATCATGATGATCACCAACATATAAATTAAGTACAACTGCAACATGAACATAAAATACATGGACCATATATATATATATATATATATATATATATATATATATATATAATGTCAAAAATATACAACTGTAATATAAATGTCATATATCAGCTGGTGGTACATGATCAATAGCAGTACTAGTCGAGGCTTGTGCGGTCAATGGTGTAGCCTCGACAAGCTCAGATACATGTTGATCATCACGTTCCTGTTGATCTGGTATTGGTGCCTCATGCTGATCATGATCAACTGTCAGCTGCTCATCGTGATGACTCGACATGGTCGATGGTCTAGCCTGCTCATGATCATGAGTACTACTGGATGTTGCAGGCTGCTGACTCGACGTGCTTGATGGTCAAACTTGTTCTCCATGATGATTGTTGCTCGATGCTAGTGGTGGTTTCTCATCTAGCACAGCGCAAGGTGAAAAATGATCACTCCCTAATCGTGATCATCAGATGATGCGTCGATGCTCGCAGACTATCGATCACGTGTTGCGTCTCAACCATGCCTATAACGTGCAAGGGTCCTCCTCAGCCGCATAACTAAGGTCGTAGCTCCTACGACATGTCGCATCAGGTTGTACATGTCATGTGGCATTCCTCTCCACATATGTATCAGCCTACCATCGCCCTATATGTCTCTCATAGTAGAGGGTGTGACTCCTTCCTCAACAATCAATGCACAAGTTGGTCATCCAACTCCATCCTCAATCTGCTATCAAGCCTACCGCACTTAGCAAAAGGCGGTACCAGTGCACCAGCAGGAGCAGGTCTCTCTACAACGTCCTCATGATCCTCGGCATCTGGCATAGCCTGATCATCATCAAGATCCACACCTGGATCATTTGGTGACACTGGCATGTCCTTGCCATCAAAAGACCCAATGTCTACAAAATATATACAAGTACACAACAATAATTAGAAATTTTCATTACACAATTTAATAAAAACAAGTTAAATAACATGTTAGAATAAATTTAAATAAAACAATAATATTACCTCTATCATTCGGCAGCTCATCATCTGTGAAAAGGATGTTGGCACACCCTCGCCAATCCAAACCAGCATAACGACAGGGGACCATAACAAAGGGATGCTCGTCAACATTAGCTAGCAACTCCAGTGCATCATGCGATATCCTCGCGGAAAACTCAGCCTCGCCCCTCTTGGTCATCATTTGTCCCCACATGTGCATCAGTGCCTCCAACATTAGCCTACGAGGCTGCCAAGAAAAAGTAGGCCTCGTCTTTGGAAACCTCTCAAAAAATAAACAAAAAAGATCTGAAGCAAAAGGGAAGTTGACCCTCCCTTGTGCATGAGCACGACATCTATCTAAGGTTGTACAAAACTGCTGCAAAAAAATGGCAGACCACCTGACAAGTCGTGGCTCCTGTACTAAGGAAACAACATAATATAGAAGCATTCAACTAATGCATTTCTCATCGTTGGTGTTGTGTGAAATGGTCAAAATCAGAAGTGAGAGGCACCTCACCTCCTCACTACCAAATGCTGCAATACGTAACTGACCTCCGGAGACCTGAAAATCTGAAGGAGACAGTATATCCGCGCTAATGTATCTCTGGGAGTACACCAATTGACTTCCTGTTGCATTGCCAACTGGAACCTCTGGGAATGAGGGAAAATCCACCCCTCTCCTTGATAGCCCTGTAATGAAATAGATGTCCTCCTCAGTGGGCGCGTACCACTAGTTAGGACCAACCCGGAAAGCCTATAGGTGGGAATTCCACCTATGGATAAGATGTCTCAAAAACAAACCATGGCCCTTCAGGGACCTGCCTTAGGAGCCCCTGGGTAGCTGCTATAATAAGGTGAGGGTACGCATCTCTCTCCCTCTCTCATGCCTCCCATAGGCGAACCATGTTATATTGGTCCACCTGTTGTTCCCTCTCTTCTCTCCTTTCAAGTCTCTGAATGATTGACATATTAAATACAATTTTTTAATTAAATGAGACATGTATTTAGGAATATACATATATACATTTTTTTGGAAAAAAAAACAGTCAATGCGCCACAAAAAACAGGCATGCACCAGTACAGGTGCGTCTTTTTTTGTCGCGCACTAGCAACGGTGCACCAGAAAATATTTAGTGCACTGCCCTCTTGGAATTGTTCATAAGTCAATAGTGCGGTGGTACACATACCGCACTGTTGACTATGGACCAGTGTCGAGAGGGTGGTGCGTTGACCAAACTATATGCCCCGGGGCGTATAGTTTGTTCAGCACATCGACCTCCTAACATCCTTACATAGTCAACGGTGCGGTCTTTTACTAGGCCGCACCGTTGACCATGTCGAAATTCCGGAATGCGGTGCACTGACAAAAATACCCACCCCGAGGTAGATATCTCAGTCAAAGCACCGCATTGCCGCTATTCCACAGGGTGAATGATGCGGCCAGGTAACCAACTGCACTGCATTACCGCTATTCAACAGGGTGAACAATGCGGCCAGGTAACCAACTGCACCACACATTTTTTAAATTTTAAAATAGCACGACATCATTACATAGTCAATGGTGCGGTCTTTTACCAGGCCGCACCGTTGACCATGTCGAAATGCCGGAATGCGGTGTGCTGACAAAAATACCCACCCCGGGGAGGATATTTCAGTCAACGCACTGCATTGCATCGCCCCGGAACCGGTTTGGATACCTTTAGCACTGGTTGCAGTGCAGGCTGTAAATTTACAGGCAACACCGCGAACAAGTGCGAGCCGAACGGCTCGAGCACACCGCTCGACCGAAAAAAAAATAAATAAATAAATAAATAAAATAAAAACAATATATATATTTATATAATTAATAATAATAATAAAATAAAAAATACAAATACAAATAAAATAACTAAAATAAAATAAAATAAATAAATTTAAATTTAAATTTAAAATTTAAATAAAATTCAAATTTAAAAAATATATATAAAACAAAAATTTTAAAAAAAAAGGGGGAAGGGTTAATTTTAAGGTAATTTACAATTCTAATCTGCTAAAAGTCTTAATTATGGAAAAAAACAAAAAAACAAAAAAACCTGTACATTTGGCCGTTGAGGAGGCATATTGACTATAGAATTTACAAAAGTAAATTTTCCCACCGTTTTGCAAAATTCAAAATGGAGATTGGTGGGCAATACACAGTAGCGTTGCATGCAATGGGTGCAATGGGAGCACCAATGTCAGGGTGGCTCAGACAAGGATAAGTTGCACCGGTGCTTGAGAGCTCTATAGCACTGAGAAAAGTGAAAAATGCGGTTTTTTTGTCATAATTTTTTTTTTATTTAACCATGTTCCGATGTGCAGGGTTTTATAGGCGCACCAGTGTAGTTTCTTAAGACTGCATCGAGCGGTTTCATATTTTTGTGTGGGGTTTTAGGATGCACCAATGCGGAATCTTTGTAAAGCACAAGTGCACTACAGTAATAAGACGCACCGGATGGGTTTATACGGAGGGCACGGTGTCCGATGTGCCATTTTTTTGTGTGCACCGGTGCGGTTTAGGATGATAAGCGCATCGGACGAAAAACATCCGAAAAAACCTCCACCCGCCAACCTCCTCTAGTAACCTCTGCTAGAAACGGATGTCTGGGGTATTGTTATAAGGGGTTCCTCAAAAACATCCACTAGAAGGTCTTCTCATTTTACTAATGCAATGAGATATTTGTGAAGAAATATGAGTGGGTTGGGTTATCTTTACATGATTGGGAGAGGGGTAGAGGGGCTAGGATTTAGTTTTTAAAAAAAAATTAAGAGTTTACAGCCCGCCTGTTCTTTTTCCGCAACCAAGCCGGACCAGTTTATATCGGGCTCAGTTGGTCCGATTGGTCCATTACCGAACCGATCGAGCCGGGGACCAACTCAATCGGTTCAGTAATGGACTGATCCCCAAACCTGTTTAAGAGCCTAGTTGGACCGATGAGGGGTTCAGACCGGTCAACAAGGTCGAGTCTGAGTCAAACTGACCCAGTTTAAAAACTATGGCTACGAGCTACAGTTTCTTCCTGTTATCCTCAGACACATGGCAATACACCAGACTGCCAAAGATGTGGAAATGAGATAAGTCATTTTTTTTCCTGTGAATTCCTCTTCTGGCCAAAATTTTGTTTGGACTCCTATTATGTAGGAACATTGTTGTGTTTCATGCTTCCACCCACAAAAACATAGGCAGACCCTGGTCATGCAACATAGCTTTGGTTGCTCCAACAATACTGCAGTTCTTTTGTTCAGCAACCCCATTCTGCTGAGGAATATTGGGAGTTATGATTTGACTCCTAATTCCTTCCTTAGCACAAAGGTCTTTGAAGGAATTTGAGATATACTCATTGCCATTGTCACTTCTCAAGGCCTTGATCTTTCTGCCTGACTGGTTTTCAACTAGGGAATTAAATTCTACAAATTTAGAGAAGACTTCCTGCTTTTTCTTCATGAAAAATATCCAAGTTTTTATAGAATAATCATCAACAAGAATGACATAATATCTATAACCTATGAGAGAAGGAGAAGAGAAAAGACCACATACATCTGAGTGTACCCAATCCAGTATAGTTGCATCTATGCAGACTCGGTTGGAAAAAGAAGTCTTTGTGTACTTTCCAAGTATGCAGCCCTTGCACACATCATGCTAGTCCATTCTGCAACTCGGCAACCCTGTGGCTATCTCCTGAAATATCTTTAATGCCCCATCCATCTATGCCAAATTTCCCCTGCATCCTTGTTCTACTCACAGCCAACCTTGCTGGTCAACGGTGTTGTTGATTCAAACTACAATTTGTAGAGCCTCATCACCCTTACTCCAATCTTCTTGGCCTCTTCTGCTAAGTGAGAGGGTTTCAAAATGGATTTTCCTTTGCTAAAAATGACACCATACCCCTTGTCTTCAAGTGTTGAAACTGAAACAAGGTGTTTCTTTAGTAATGGTACATAGAGGACGTCCATGAGAAAGAGAGGATTTTCTGACTCCCTTCAAATTTCACTGTACCCACACCCATGGTTGAGTACGTGCCATCGCTCTATGGTGATTCTCTGGTCCTTTTAAGTAAGTTGGTTGAAAAAATATTTACACTCGGTCATATGACATGGATCCCCGCTGTCTAGGAACCAAACACTACTATACGTTGAACTTTCCATTCATGCAATCAAATAGAACTCCTCCACAAATTTGGAGTTGAACTCACTTATTTCAGCAGTAGTTGCTACTTGGTCCTTCTTGGACCCTTTATTTTTAAGTTTCTTCCTGTGTGCAATCACTCCATAGTTTCTCCCAATCTGGAAGTTTTCCTGAGTTTTTTTGTCTGTCACTATATCATAAAAGTTATCCCATGACTTGTGAAGCCTTGATAACACAAGATGTTGGAAAATCAGGAGAATTATGTATCATAGATTATTTTTCTTAACTTGATAATTACTTGTGACATATGTTGGACTTTAATTACTTTATTAGTTCTTGTTCATCAAGCAATTACCAAAAAAACGAAGATCACAAGAAGACAAGGTACACAAGATATAGGTTCCAAGCCAGGGAAAA
Source organism: Pinus albicaulis (assembly GCA_034641835.2). Classification (NCBI taxonomy): domain Eukaryota; kingdom Viridiplantae; phylum Streptophyta; class Pinopsida; order Pinales; family Pinaceae; genus Pinus; species Pinus albicaulis. Next base: position 1,165,814,487 of record CM076572.1, read on the forward strand.
ATCCCTCCAAGGGGAAAACCCAGAAAAATGCTTCTCTTATTCTATATAATTTGCTTACAAAGGGACTTCCAAGACCCAAATACAAATTCAAAAACCCAACCAAGCATCAAGTCAGCCCCTAGCAAGATCTTCTCCAAAACAGCTTCCACACTTCGACCTTCTGCAACTTCGTCTGAGAATTTTGGCCCTGCAACTGCTTCACATAATTTCGGCCCTGCAATTTTGACCTCTACAACTGCAGCTTCACAGAAACCCTAACTTCACGTGTGTGGAGAGAAAGAGAGAGAGATTTAACCCAAGAAACTGTAATATTCCCAAATGGGAAATGCAGCAATTATAAATAGTTATGCAGAGAAATAGCGCAGATCATATAAGTAAGAGCAGGAGGCCAATATGGAGGCTCTTAATTCACATTTACATCAGCAAAATATATTCACAAGAGATCCCATGAGATGTACAATAGGAAATAGAAGACTTTTATTGAAAGGTGCAGCATGTAGAAATTTGCTGAATAATGATTAATTATCCACCGAGACTATCTTGGTCACATACTATTTGAACTTCATACACAACACATAATCTCTTCCACTCAGATCAACTCAGATCATCACACATGCGGAAATAAAATCAAGCGATAACACATCAAATCATCATACACATTAACACAGTATGTATGGGGAAAGCTTATAGCTGAAAACCCCGCAGCTATTGTGTATATTATAATGGAGAAATCAAGTAAAAAACTCAGTACAATACTCCTCACAAGTACTCAGTACTTTCTCATACAGTTACTCACAATCTAGCTCAGTTTTGAACAGGTTACTGGTTCAAAACTCACCGCCAATTGCCTTGCCTCTATTGCGTGTTTTAATGCTATGGGATGGCCTCTTTATATAGATAAACCACCAGCCTGAACTGTGCAATCCTCATGGGCTTACTCCACCTATCTGTGTGTTGCAAATAGCAACAGTATAGTCACAACTGATAGCTAACTCCACCTTTTCATCTACCTCTTTCACTGGTCTCCACTGAACTGATCATGCACTGTAGTGAACTGATGTGTTCTTGAGTTGAATAATGAGTTACTAACTAATGAATTAAATAATATTTAATTCACTCCACTCATAACTAATTGATTAGCTAGTTAAACTAATCTCAACCAGTTCAACTAAAATAAACAGAACACAACTCCACTAGATGTCTCATTAACTCCTCCAAACTTCTGCCACTGAAGTCCAACTGAAGTCAACCATGCATGATGCCATCAAACCCTTGGGAACCACGTGATTCCTCTGTCAGATGCATGAGCCACTTCTGTAGCTCGAACCGAAGTGCTCCAAGAGAGTAAACTGCTGTTTATAGTCTAAATATTATTAAGGGTAAATAATATTTGACTTCCCTGTTTTAAGGAGAGGTAGTCTAAAAATAGACTTCGACCTCTTTGACCTCAAAAATAGAGTCTCATCTATTTTTACCAACATGACACATACTTCAAGAATCTCAAACTGAAATCCCCGAACCATGCTCCATATGTCTAAAAATAGACATAGTCTAAAAATAGATTTTGCGCCAGAATTTGCCTGCGGGCCCACTTAGTGAAGGCGACTTCATTTCACTAAGCTCCATCATCTTGCTGCATTTTCAACACAGCAACCATGTATTAAGATAGAAAGGAGTTGGACAATGTTATTTTATTGGTTGCAACTATTGTAGATTACACTTCAGATCTAGAGCAGATCTGTCTACAAAAATTTAGATGCATATCATATTTTTACACTAGGTAGGCTCTTCTTCAATTCCCCCTTGGGGTTTTCAGCAAAACATGAAGTACAAGGAGTAGATCTGAGATCTAATGCTGCAGATCTGTAGAAATATTCAGAAAAACATGAATATTCAGATCTGATCTGATATATGCAATATGACGATCCCCTCCAATTGGATCTCAAATGTGAAGGGAAGATCCCTAACACATGAAAGTCACTCCTCCAAAAAGTGTGCCAAAAGACCCTGCAACAGTACCCACAAAAATAACGCAGTTCTGGAAGTAAGACGGTGTTTTAGGCTTTAGAACAAGTTTGGCCACAAGCCAAGATCTGAAAATGTAGCTCCAATCATCCAATACTCTCTTGCCAATGAGATAGAAGCCTTTCCCACTGAAAAGTAGTACTAGAATGGCCTAGATCTGAGTAGATCTAGCCTCCACTTGCTGCAGCTTACAAAGACAACCAAACTCTCAACAAGATCTGCATTGTAGTTAGAAGAAGAAGCTTGGCCTTCAGCCTGATAGTGTACAAGAAATGAAAACTCTTCCAAGAGGCCTCTCAAGGAAAGAGGTGGGATTCCTAATCAGGAACACCCAATGCTAAACAATACTATTCTCAGCTAAACAACTAGAGAATGAGAAATGTCTAAACAAACAATATCTTCAGAAATAACATAATCATCAACAACCTTCTCATGTTGCCATCCTCTTCCTTTTATCAGATGAGATCTTGCAAACCCTAAACCACCTTGAATGAAATAGCTCCTTTCCCATGAGACACCTCCATCTAAAACTGCGTTGTGCCTCATTGATATAGCCTTCTTATTCAGCCAAGATATAGCCTTTTTCACGTTTAGCATTGATTTATTTTGTTGTTTAGGAGTTTTATGATCCCCCTTTACAATTTATTCATGAAACGGGAAAACAAAACAAAAATGAATATTCCCATTAGTTTAGGACTAATTGGGAATATTACAGTCCTCCCCTCCAAAATGTTGCTTGTCCCTAAGCAACTGATAAGGTGAGTGCTGCAACTCTTCTCCTTCTCCATTGGTGACACAAACATGTGATAAGCTTCCTCCATAAGCTAAGTGTTCACCAATCCATCCCTCTATGAATTTCTCCTCCAAAGTTCTCATGAGATGCAAATAGCTCATCTCATAAGGAGACAATAAATCACATGAAACAAACATGGTTTACCCAATGTTTTCCCTGAAATATGTAACATAAGATACATGGATAATATCCATCCCATAGGGCACATACATACCTTCCCTCCTTCCTCCACACATCCCCAAAAAAATACAAGTACATCATCAATGTAGGGGAGCAAAACAATATATATGCAAACAAAAATTTGTGCATATGGAGGTGGGTCATAGTCCCATATGTGGAACCAGCGCAGTGCATCTCCTGCATGCATCAGATCTAGATGTGGTAAGTGGTTTTCCCACCACTTTCTACCCATACCATCTCACCATAGCTAGAAGTGTGAGATATATTTGGTGCCTTAGGGAAGCACCCATCATGCTGCAAAATCTCCCTTTGCTCATCAAGGGAGTGGCCAAATTCAGAAATTTTTGTGGCTCAATATTGGCCATGAAGTTTACAAGATATAACACTCCTCCTTGAAGCCATGGCCTGCATAAACATGGTGAAATAATGCATACAATCATAATATAAAACATGTTTTACAGGAGCATGTTCTTCACCAACAATCCTTTTCATATAAATGGAGTGGTGCATAGGTCTATCCCCTTCCTCAAAAAGAGAAAGAGAGGGTTGATTTAACTCTTCCATAGAGTTATATTGTTGCTCCATCTCCACATGGTACGTGCATCTTTGACAATGCTGATATAGTTCTTCTTCAAAGCCCTCCCATTAGTATCTCCTCAAGATGATGTTGTTGAGCTTCATGGAATAGGTTTGGCTGAAACATAACTCTTAATAATCTCCTTGTAGCAACTTCTCCTTGAGCTTGGAGGTTCTAGATAAGAAGATCCTACCATGATCATAGATGACTCCATCTTGGATTGAATAGCCTCCATCATGTAGCAAGTCATCAAGAATTATGCATGTGTGAAGATCCTTGGAATAGTCGACCATAGTTGGGATTTCCAATATGGATCTAATCTCCCCAACAATGACAGCACTGATAATGTGTCAACTGAAATGTCTGTCATGTTTCAGCTCTTCTCCTTGACATCTCCCATGCCAAAGGTGTAAGATGGAAGGTTGATATTCCTTCCTTGCTGCCCTTCTTGCATATGCACATGCTCAATAGAAAATGGAAGTTCTTGGAAGTTAGTCTCCCATGGAAGGCTATCATCTATCCAAAACCTCCCTGGCCTTGCCAAAGTATGCATGTGTGACCACCATCTCATATCATGTATGGAAGCTTGTTCTCCAAATGAAATTATCTTCTGATTCTTCACAGCCAAGGATTGCCTTCCTTGCTCCATGATGGTGTCATTCTTCTTCCTTGCAGCATCTTTTCTCAGCACAGTATGAGATGAGAGAATGGATAATGGTGATAAGGGAAAAATATTTCCCCTCTCCTTGAGCTTTCCCAATACTCTCAGCATTGTAGTATGGTCTTCTAATGCTCCCTTCCTCTTGCATCTATGAATGGAACATCATTGCATGAAACATATTTTCCCAAATTTGAATCAGGTGGTCTCCCAAGTGGTTTACCACAAGATAATGATGTCTCATGGCTCATTCCCATGTGCAAAACAGATGGGACCATCATATCATTGCTTCCACTGTGCAAATCCATCTCTGATTTTTGTGTGTAAGTCTCATGATAATCGGGTATCACTCTTAAGGATGCAAGAGTGCTTTTAGTTGGAGCAATTTCCCCATCTTTTCCCCCATGTAATAGTGGATCACCTCCTATCATGTCGGCGTTGTGATCCTTCCTCTGTTCTTCTTCTCCTACCTTCTGCAAGATTTGACAGTCTAAGGTGCTTCCTTTAGATGTAGTTAACGCATGAACACCCAACATCTCCTTGGTGTTAAGAGTCTTGATCACAAAGGACTGATTTGTCATAGAGTGTGTTCCCAAAACTATATGCAATGTTGGAACACATCCCCTCCTTTGTTTTGTCTCATTGCCTATCATCATAGACACATGATGCTCATTTTCCTCATGTGTAAGATCCTTGGGAGCTTCTTGCAAAGAAACAAGAGCCCCTCTAGTGGAAGCAATTGCTTCACCTCCATCTCCAAATAGAAGTAGATCTCCTCCTGTTGTCACAGTGCTAGAGGACCTTCCCAGCTCTTCTTCTTCCTTCTCCTCATCAATAGGGAATGCCTCATCTTTAATAGATCCTTTCTCTTGATCTCCTATTGAAAAAGGAACCTTCATGTCTTCTTCTTGAGAAGAATGTTCTTGCTGAAGTGGGCCCTTTGCCCTTGGAAAATCATGTAGCAAATCTTTAACCCCCTCAAAAATGTTCTAAAATGGATTTATATTCATGGATCCTCCCATATCATGCAAATTTTCTGACTTCTTGGGCTTGGTTGGCTCTCCCAAAGAAGTTTCAAATGGCTTAACATCAAATCTTTTCACTAACCTCCTAGTGAACTTTGCATAAGTAGAGATATTTACATTTTTCAATGAAGAAGATTCAAATAACCACCAGGCATAAGCCTTACCTTGGAGATGCAGTGCTGCTACTCTAATGGCTTCTTCTTCTGAAACTTGATGCATCTGGAAATACTTGTCTAGCTTCTTTACCCAAGACTTGGCTGAGCTCTCAGGTGATCCATCAAAAGTAGGTAGAAAGATCCTACCCAAAGTGTGCCGCATGCACCCTCTTCTTCTCTTGTATATGCTAGATCTTCTTTCATCTTTAAGTTGAAAAAACTCCGGGAAGCGTAGATTCTCTTTGAATCTTTTAGACTAAGATTCATATTCTTGGAGATAGTCACCAAGAGTCTCCTCTTTTGGTGTCTCTCCTTCTGCTTCTTCTCTTGTTAGTAATGTAGGCATGCTACAACGTTGTAGATCTTATTGTGTGGCTCAATGCTCACACACATGATATGAAGAACTGGGGCTTTCTTCATGTGCAATTCTTATTGAGGGATCTTCATGTCTTTCCCTCCTCATTCCCTTGATTTCACTTCTCAGCTCATGCATAGTTTGGAACAGAGTTTTTGAGAACTCCTTCCCTTTCATTCTTCCAGATAAAGGGGTTTGACCCTTGTCTTCTTTGTCTTCTGTGTAATCAATCTTCTTCTTCTGTATTTTCTTTTCTTGAAAAGACATATTGGTTTCTCAATAAGCACAGGTTGTGCCAAGATGATGCCCCGATACCACTGTAATATTCCCAAATGGGAAATGCAGCAATTATAAACAGTTATGCAGAGAAATAATGCAGATCATCTAAGTAAGAGCAGGAGGCCAATATGGAGGCTCTTAATTCACATTTACATCAGCAAAATATATGCACAAGAGAGCCCATGAGATGTACAACAGGAAATAGAAGACTTTTATTGAAGAAAATTCTCAAAATGAGGTGCAGCAACCATGTATTAAGACAGAAAGGCGCTGGATAGCGTTATTTTATTGGCTGCAACTATTGTAGATTACACTTCAAATCAAGAGCATATCTGTGTACAAAAATTTAGATCCATATCAGATCTTTACACCAGATAGGCTCTTCTTCAATTCCCCCTTGGGGTTTTCAGCAAAACATGAAGTACAAGGAGCATATCTGAGATCTAATGTTGCAGATCTGTAGAAATATTCAAAAAAAAATCTATATTCAGATCTAATCTAATATATGCAATATGATGATCCCCTCCAATTGGATCTCAAATGTGAAGGGCAGATCCCCAACACATGAAAGTCACTCCTCCAAAAAGTGTGCCAAAATACCCTGCAACAGTACCCACACAAATAACGCAGTTTTGGAAGCAAGACTATGTTGTAGGCTTTAGAACAAGTTTGGCCACAAGCCAAGATCTGAAAATGTAGCTCCAATCATCCAATACTCTCTTGCCAATGGGATACAAGCCTTCCCCACTGAAAAGGAGTACTATAATGGCCTAGATCTGAGTAGATCTAGCCTCTACTTGCTGCAGCTTACAAAAGCAACCAAACCCTCAACAGGGTCTGCATTGTAGTTGGAAGAAGAAGCTTGGACTTCAGCCTGATAGTGGACAATAAATGCAAACTCTTCCAAGAGGCCTCTCAAGGAAAGAGGTGGGATTCCCAATCAGAAACACCCAGTGCTAAACAACACTATTCTCAGCTAAACAGCCAAAGAATGAGAAATGTCTAAACAGACAATATCTTCAAAAATAACATAATCATCAACAACCTTCTCATGCTACCATCCTCTTCCTTTTATAAGATGAGAGCTTGCAAACCCTAAACCACCTTGAATGAAATAGCTCCTTTCCCATGAGCCACCTCCATCTAAAATTGTGTTGTGCCTCATTGATGGCCACTCCTCCAAGACAGCGTTGTAGATTTGGTCATGGTTGACCCAGTCAAAATGTTTATCCCCTTTCACACCTAAGGGTGCCTTCTTATTTAGCCAAGATATAGCCTTTTTCACATTTGGCATTGATTTATTTTGTTTTTTAGGAGTTTTATGATCCTCCTTTACAATTTATTCATGAAACAAGAAAACAAAACAAAAATGAATATTCCCATTAGTTTAGGACTAATTGGGAATATTACAGAAACTTAGATTCTTCTTTCTTTTCCTCGTCCTTCTTGCTCTTCTTCTTCTTCGTTATTGCAAATCGAACTTGTCTTCGATGAGTGTCTCAAATGAGGTCGAGCTCCTTGAATTTATAGCCTTCTTGAGGGGTCGAATAGCCCTCCCTTAGGCCAACTTGATCTGCTCTCGGACCGACTTGGTTTTAGGATACAAAATGGCTATTTCTTGATAAAATACATATCTTTCTTTATTACAATGAGTCAAAATGGGACTGTGACACATGACCAATATTATTCTTTATCCTAAAAATAGCTAGAAAACCTAAAAACATGAAGAACATGTTTTTGACTCAAACTTGTGTATGAAACCCATACTCTAAAAGAAAATATAATTTATTTCTTTCTTTTTTCTTTCTTTATAAAGAATATACAATGTCATGATTACAATTAGGTCATTATGAAGGCCGAACCTAGTTACAATTTTCAACACAAGGCTCACTAGGTCATTGTTTGAAACAATCTCATTCACCCCAACAAGCACATCGCAAATTTGAAAGTACCCACCAAGCTCTATGGTGATTCTCTAGTCCTTTTAAGTAAGTTGGCTGAAAAAAACTTTACACACGGTCATATGACATGAAGCCCCATTGTCTATAAACCAAATGATACTGTACGTTGAACTTTCCATGCATACAATGAGTGAGAACTCCTTCTCAAATTTGGAGTTAAACTCGCTTATTTCAGTAGTGGTTGCTACTTGGTCTTTCTTGGACCCTTTATTTCTCTGTGGACACTTGGTAGCATAATGTCCACACTGATGGCACTGAAAACACCTAATTTTGGACAGATCTTTCTTCGCTTTCTGACCTTTGGAGGTTGATTTAGTTGTTCTTGGATGTTTCTTTCTTTTTCCCTTGGTCCCCTTGCTAGTTAGGGAAAAAATATCTTCATCCTCTTACTTGACATGAGTGTAAAACCTTGACTTCCTCCTTATTTCTTTATGTATGCAATCACTCCATATTCACTCCCAATCTGGAAGCTTTTCTTTGCTTGTGACTATGTCATGGAAGTTATCCCACGACTTGTGAAGCCCTAATAATGCAAGGCTCACTAGGTCATTGTCTGAAACAGTCTCATTCACCCCAAAAAGCTCATCCTAGACTTGGGTGAACTTCGTCAAGTAGGATGCCATGGACTCTCCCTTGGCCATGTGTATTTCCATGAATTTTTCTTTTAGCACCAGCTTCCTTGCTTCATCGGTATCTTGGTACAATTTTAAGACTGTTGTCCACATCTCATGTGTTGTCTTCTTTCTTTCTATGAGAGGAATAATATGGTCTTTGACCCCCTCAAGGATTATCCTCCTTGTCGTAGCATCCCTCTTGCCATGATGAGCTAATTGTTGAGGGTCTTGTGGTTGAACCATGATATTTTCTGAAACTCCTTGACCCCTTGGTCCTCCAACACCGCAAGCATCCTCTCTCTCTAGGTACAAAAGTTGGAGGGTCCCTCCAAACTATGTTTTGGTCTCAACCCCTGATATGCCATCTTCCTGGTTAACTTTTTCTCAAACCCTTGCGCAAATCTAGTTGATTAAGCACACTTTTAGTGGCTAGAAATTGACTGCGCCTCAAGCCTTAACGTTATTTCCTCTTCCATGTTGCTCTTTGTCTACCTGGTGACTGGTCTTTATACAAAGCCTCGCTCTGACACCATGTTAGTTTCTCTAAAAACCTAGCTAACTAATTTCTAGAAATTGAAGGCAAATAACTGAAAGTGAAATTTAACTTTTCCACAAATATGTTGAGTTTTATCTAACTAAACATGCAGCGGAAATTTAACAAGAAAACTAGAAATGAAAACACAATCACATCACCATAAAGACACAAAATTTACCCAGGAAAACCAAAACGAGAAAACCTACTTGTCTAGTGGCTTCTATTAGGGTGGCCTCAGCAAAAATTCTTTAGAAAAAATTACAGTGAGAAGGAAAAACTTTCTTTTTTATAAATCTGACTCAAGAAAACAAATTGGCCCAGTTGAACGGCCTCCCTGTGCGGGTTTCTCTGTACAGGTTTTGTACATGCTGTACAGCCCCCCTACATGCTTGTTATGCACTTTTTTTTCCGAGTGTTGGGCACTGCTACTTGGTCCTATAGTTGTTATTCCCTCTTGCTTTTGTGCCTAGTGTGTTGTTGAAGCCCTTTCTTTGTCGTAGTTGTGCTTCCCTAATTTCTGAAACGTTCACTAAACAATTTGATGCATAATGATTCCCTTCAGCGCCTTTTTCCCTCTTCTAAGTCGGCTTGGGCCCAGCAACAAGATTTATGGGGAGATGCCAATGATCCAAGGGTTGAGATCAACTTATATTTAACTTAAATAAATTCAAATATTTCCAAATTTAACTTTAGAGAGAAATATTAAAAAATTGTGCCTTTGTGAAATGTGGGTCCCTTGCCAAGTTTGTTGCACCTCCAAATCTGGTTGGACCACTTTATCTCTAACTTCAACAACATGCTCCTTTAAATTTCAATTCATTAATTAAAGAACCTTCGAAGTTTAGCATTAAATCCTTCAAAAAGGAATACCCTACTTTGGTAGTTTTTCATATAACCTTCTCACATCTAGGGGATCTTCTAAAATAACTTTACTATTTAAAAATTGTATTTCATAATATTATCTCTAAAAATCATGGATGTCATGACAATATTAGAACTTTTATTTTTTTTTACCATGGTGAATTGGTAACTTTTTAGACTAATCTAAGGGAGGCCAGAGATACCATATCTTATGATTTAGCAAGAGCAGAGACTCATGGAAAAAGAGAGTCTACTCCCTGAGCCGAGATCATAGCAGACCATATACTCAATCGGATTTGAACCATGGTCTCATTGGTTTCACCCAGCAAAACTTACCATTAAACCACATATCACTATATGGCAATATTAGTGCTTCTGTTAACAAATGAATACAGAATATGCTTTTGGTTGTCTTTGTGGCAATTCGTTCAATTAATCACACTCGACATCCCTTGGATCTTCACAGAAGACACTTTAGAAATGTTTAAATTAAAAAGCATTGCAGCCATGTTTAGATGAAATCCGTTTGGTCAGCTCAAAACTGTTATTTTAAATGTGATCTCTGCACTCGTTTCATATTCAAATATTTCATTACAGACACTCCAGCTGGAGAAACAAAATTTTCCAGGTAATTGAGAGGTTGTACCTATAAACTAAGACAGAAAATACCTCCATATAAAGACTATATCCTTTTTTAATCTCGGGACTCAAACATTGACTTGTCCTTCTTAGATGCCAATATTTGGAAAATTAATTAATGATATAATTTTAGCCAGCTAACTAACACAAACATTGAAAATGGTATTATTTTTAGTTTGGCTAATCAGTTAACAATATATTTTTGGCCAATTAACTAAACATATCCAGTGAAAATAGTATATTTTTAGTCTGGGTCCAAGTCAAATGAATTTGATTTTGATTTTTATTTTTTTATTTTAATTTTAATTCCTAAATCATTGCTCAGACTTCATCACATTAAAGAGATACATGCCACATCAATCATAAACATGAAAAATGTGAAACCCCATCATAACTTTGACGAATAAAAACTACTACATTAATCTTCTAATTTACATATCTTACGATGGAGAATTTCTGACAAAACCCTGAACAAATGCCACTACTCACAAAAACGCTTCTTTATCACTGAACAGGAAGATTTATATCAATTTTCCCACCTTCGTGTAGAACTTTGTTGTGTATTTTCTTAATTCCATAGTTTTAAATCATTGTAATTTTAACCTTGAAATATAGACATGAAGACAAATAATACTAGTATCACTATTATTTAATTCAAAGGTATATTTTAAGGATTATACTTAGCAACATTAAATATTAAAGATTACTTATCAATTAAGGTTTGTGGAGGCCACTTTTGCATGCCCTTATGGATTCAACATTTTTTATTTTATAAATGGAGAATATGTTAGCATAAATTTTAGGAAGATAATAAACACATCTCAATGTTCCATCAACATATTCTCATATTCAAGTATAATAAGAGGATTGTGATCAATTAAAATTAACATTTTGTGTTAAAGTCTTGAAGTGAAGAATAAAATGTTAATTTTAGCTATACATTATGTTGATTTTATATCTTAAAGTTTTGTTGTCATTAATTATAATGGTAGTAGTGTTTAAAAGGAAAATAAATTTATTATTCTCAAATCCAAGTATAATAAGAGAAATGTTCTGAACCAAAAATATCCAAAAATATCATGTCATGTTATAGTTATGAAATGAAGAATCAATTATTAATCTTTAGCCATATGTTACGATGTTCTTAAAATTTTGTTGTCATTAATTATAATGGTAGTGCTCAAACTGAAAGTAAGTTTATATCTATAAAATGACGATTTTACATTAATAACATTTTTATTGTCCTCTTCAAATCATGTATTCATGTATTTTAGTAAGACTTTTTCTTTCATGATAACCATATGTACCATGACAAGGACACACTTTACAAGAATTTTTCCCCTTATCTTATTGTGAAGATAAACCTTTAGCTCTTTGTTCAAAAAAATCCCTTGGTAGAAATAAATTCCATTTAACTCATTAGATCTTGGGAGAGTCCTTAACTTTTTTGTTTTTTAGGTATTGTGAGCCTTGAGATGACTAGGATGCCTAACTTGTGGCTTGAGCAACTGCGACTTAGGGGCATCTATGCTATCAAAATCACCCAGGGATTACCCCTGGCTTGGGCACACTAGACCTTAGCATGGATGGATTTTTGCCCACGAAGTTTCAAATCGATAACATTTACACCACGAATTGATTTAATGTGTCACCCTATCACCATCTTCTTTATGCCTTATTTTTTGTATTTTTTTGTCCAAAAAAAATTAGTAGAGTCGTGAGAAACAATGTTCTTAATTTATTTGATAATTAATTAATAAAATATATAACACCAATAATTTTTGCAAATCCTAAATGATAACACTTTTCTTTAAATGTATTATGTTGAAGATATAACAATCATCAATAACAATCATCAATACCTTGAAAATATAGTAAATGGTTTCATTACATTTATTCACTTAATAGTTTTTTTCATTATAATCATGGTTTTAATTATTAAACCATATTTATTTAGATGCAGTATATTGCATATTGAATACAAGGTAATTATTAATAGTTGGAAACTCTCTTCACTATTTTCATCACATTCATTAAATTATTAAACATATTTTCATTCTCATAATTTTAATTATTAGATCATATGAATTATATTTAATTATAAGAGAGATTGGAAAAAATAAGTTATATCAATCAAATTTAAATTAAAATAATGTTATTTTAAGTAGAATTTAAAATTAATATTATTTCAAGTAATTTTGGGAGATTGGATAGATCGAATAGAGTTATTGAAACAATCTTTTGTGGATATCTCTTTCAAGCATGGGTAGGGAATTAAATTCAGTGACAAATGGATTATCAAAGAGAGGATTGTTGGTTACTTCAAGTTCTCTACAGTACAAGTTTTTATGTTGGAAACAGAGAGGTTAAAGAGAGAAACCTTTTTGGCCTCAATTTTACATATTACTCATATTTTCTAAGAATGCTGGTAATATAGATAATAATATGGACAATATGTATCTCTTAATAAATATTTCAGTCTTGTTTTCTTCTTTAAAATAAAAAAAGAAAAGAGAAAATATATAAAGTTTGTATAATAAAATTATGAATAAAATAATATATTATTTTTGTAAATAAATAAATTAAAATATATATATTAAAGATTTTTTCAATAATAAAAAAGATTGTTTTAATAATATTTATACAGAATGATTTTTACAAATTCATATGTTATTAACTTTATTGGAATGACAACCAATAAAGTTCGAACATTGGCCACTCTATTCCAATTGATGACGTGTCCGTTCCGGCTATATTCTGCAAAAGGTGTATGTGATGACGTGTCCGTTCCAGCTACATTCTGCAAAAGGTGTATGTGATGACGTGTCCGTTCCTGCTAAAACAATATATGTGATATTATCATCAGTATATATCTCTATTTGTTTGGGGAAGTTATTGAAACTGAACTTTATATTTAACCTACAGCGATGACAAATATTTCAAGAAAATCTGACTGCGAGTTTGAATTTTAATTTGGTATGAAATTTTTCAAGAAATTTGTACTGTGAGAGTTTGAATTTTTAATTTAGTTTTTTTTAATGATGGAAATAAATTCAGCTTTACAACTTTAACCAATTGGTCATTCAATCTGCTATTATACAGCTGCTTTCATGGGTTGCTTAAGCTCATTCCCAATCTCGGATGATAGGGTTTATGGTTTATGGTATGGGGACTCGGCAAGACTTCTTTACTGAAACTGGTCTACAGCCATTTCAAAAAGGTCAAAAACACAAAGGTAAAAGGTACTTTTGATGTGGTTATTTGGCTTACAAATTCTCAGCAGTATCAGATTGAAAAATTGCAGGCCTCCATTGCTGAGATAGTGGATCAATGGATTTAACAGATTGAAAAATTGCAAGTCTCCATTGCTGAGATACTGGATCAATGGATTTAAAAGCTGGAGGGTAATTCTGAAAGATGAAATTGTCAGAAACGCTCCAAAGAAAGAAATTTGTTTTTGATGATAGATGATATGTGGAGTCAAATCCATCCCATTGAACATTTTCTCAATAGTTTTGACAATTTTAGCAAAGAATATTGATAATTTTTCAAAAAATTTAACTGTATTTAACGAGCATATTGCCCATCAAATTCCATCCCTGCCTGCAGGATATAGGAATTTTCCCTTAACTGAAACTCGTCTACAGCCATTTCAAAAAGTCAAAAAAACAAAGGTAAAAGGTACTTTTGATGTGGTTATTTGGCTTACAATTTCTCAGCAGTATCAGATTGAAAAATTGCAGGACTCCATTGCTGAGATAGTGGATCAATGGATTTAACAGATTGAAAAATTGCAAGCCTCCATTGCTGAGATACTGGCTCGATGGATCTAAAAGCTGGAGGGCAATTCTGAAAGATGAAATTGTCAGAAACGCTCCGGAAGAAAGAAATTTGTTTTTGATGATAGATGATATGCGAGTCAAATCCATTTTATTGAACATTTTATCTAACAGTTTTTACAATTTTAACAAAGAATCTTGACAATTTCAAAAAATTTAACTGTATTTAACTAGCAAATCACCCGAGCATATTGCCCATCAAATTCCATCTTCAAAAAGGTAAAAACAAAAAAAACAAAACACAAAAAACAAAGATAAAAAGTACTTTTGATGGGGTCATTTGACTTCCAATTTCTCAGCAGTATCAGATTGAAAAATTGCAGGCCTCCATTGCTGAGATAGTGGATCAATGGATTTAACAGATTAAAAAATTGCAAGCCTCCATTGCTAAGGTTAGGGTATTTGTGCGCCATCCAGAAGGCAACGAAGCCACCGTAGCTATGCCCCACCACGATCACGCTCTTCACTGAGACACTCTTCCTGGAAAATCTCAGTGCGCTCAGAGCTTTTGGTTGTGGAGTCCCCGAAGAAAATGAGATCGGGGATGAAGAGATCGAAACGCTTGGCGAGAGCGCCGATCTGGGTATCCCATCCCGTGAAGTGCCATTGTTCAACTGTATTTGCTCTGACTTTAATCCGAGCGAGATCCATTGAGATCTCTTCCACTTTCTGAAGAATTCTACAATACTGAATCCAAAGAATCCTTTCATTTCAAGCCCGGTACAATGAATGTTGTGGCGAGAATGGATTTCGCTTAAGGAAGGAAGGTTAAGTAGGGTCGGGTAGCCTCGGCGTTCTCCCATAGCACAAACCCCCATCTATTTCAAGGTTTTCCATGCCCTAAACACAGTTTTCCATGAGGCTGAAAAACACTGAAAAACACTGACCACTAGTGGAGCGCTGCTTTGACCCTCATCAGAAATGCTGATCCTTCCTTCCCAACCAGTCACAGCGCCATTGATGCGGAGCTCCATCAGAAATGGAGTAGAAATGCAGATCCTTCCTTCCCAACGATTTATTGCGTTCGGTAGAAACGCAGAAAATTGGGTGGACTATCTGCTATCTGCTACAGGCTTATCAGTTTATATGCGTATCTGCCTATAAGTTGATAACGAGATAGTCTTATATTCTTATAACCCTATAAGCTTTTCAATTTATAAGTCCCTGTACTTATCTAACTATAAGTAGATAAGCATATCAACTGAAACGTAGATAAGCTTATCAATCTATAAGCAATCGAACTTATCAAATTATAAGTACTTGAACTTATCATCTTATAAGCAGATGTGCTTATAATCATATAAGCTAATAAGTTTATCATATTATAAGCACGTGAGTTTATCAGTTTATAAGCACAATAAGTTATCACTTTATAAGCGGATTGGCTTATAATCTTATAAGCAGATACGCTTATCAGTCTTTAAACTTATCAAATTATAAGCATATCAGCTTATCAATTTATAAGCAAGATAACTTATCAAAATTATAAACAGGTTGTCTTATCATTTTATAAGTCGCTCTGCTTATCAATTTATAAGCAAAAGGGCTTATCAAATTATAAACAGGCTGTCTTATCACTTTATAAGTCGATCAGCTTATCAAATTATAAGCTTATCTTATAAGTACAAGGCTTTATCATCTAATAAGCTATCATCTTATAATCAAATAACTTATCAATTTATAACCTAATGAACTTATCAGTTTATAACCTGTCAAATTATAAACAGATAAACCCATGTCTGTTATCCGCTTATCTCCACATGATCAGCAACAGCCGAAGAACGCTGCGGCGGGAGACGGCAATCGAAGGTTGCAAGTCGGTCTGAGGCGCTGCAGCGGACAGATATTGAAAAATGCTCATTCACAGAGTTGATTGAATCTGTAATCTGAGCAAGCAAGCGTTTTGTTCGGTCTGGTCTGGCCTGGGTTTTGTCTCTGTCTCGGCCATGGCCACGCCTTCATCATGCCTGGGTTTTGTCTCTGTCTCTGTCTGGATGGCTTATGACCATTTGCTTTCAATTTAAAGACTAGACTCCCTACTATACAAGACTCTGCTTCTGAGAAATTCAATCTGGATTAAGGGACATCAGCTTCATGTTGACATCCTGTGTCAGGGAACAGGATTGAACATCTTCTCTTTTTGTGAAGAAGACATTGCCATGTCCCTGAAACAATGACTCCATTGGAATTCAAAGACATGCAAAACAACCCATCAGTAAGAGCTCGATCAGATACTATGCTAGCTTACAAGCTCCTCTTCTGATGCACAGCTTCATCTCCGTTGCAAATTTTAAAATTATTGTCATGGCATTCGTAAGAATCTATGGTTACTCATCCGCTGTGTTGACAGAAGGCCTTACCTTTTTCTTCATCCGCATCAATGACATCGCTTGATGTCATCTGCAATTTACCATCTGCAAATCTGTCTTCAGAACAACAAACAGAATAGAAAGAGCACAAGCAATTTGGGCAAATAGTAAGCCATAGCACAAACCCGCAAAACCAATCTTGTACCAGAATGCCCGAGCCACGGCGACAGGAGTGCCAAGGAAGTATAAGGAGCCCAGGTTGATCCGGACCGAGATAGCAGGCCTTCCGCTGCCTCTCAGCACACCACAGCCTGTTGTTTTAGGGCAGTTCCCCAGCTCACAGAGGCCCATGATGGGCATAATTGCCACTGCCAAGGCTAGGACACTCTCATCCTCTGTAAAAACATTAGCCCATCTATCCCTCAGCAGAGCAGCCCGAACTTTATGGCTTAAAACGAGGGCAACGCGTAGATTTCAAATTTCAATGTCATTTGGGTTTTCAAATTCTGAGAATTACGATATTGAATTTGCTATGGACCCAAAAATGTGATCCAGTATGTAGAGTATGCTATGGCAGAGCACACTTTTTACCAAAAATTCTGAGAATATCTAAATGTATTTTCTCTGTAAGGAAATTGTCGTCTGAGAGGGCCTACTGCCAAATTCAATTTCTGTGCCCTCTATGCCGTTTGTGCCTTCCCTGTAGATCAACTGTCTGCTCGATCGGGCGCGGCTAGAGGGAATTCTGTGCAGATAATTTACTCCAGGAACCCTAGATTTGTTTGCTGAGAAATTTTCTGTCACAGCTTTTGAATGGAATTGGGCCTGTAAGCTAAAAAACTATTTATTACTTCGCGCTCTAATGGTGATGCCATGATTATTTGGAGTTTGTATCAATGGTGAAATTATGGTAATGTGAAATTATTACTGCAGTAGGCAGCAATTTATGTCTGGGAAGTCTCGTTGCAGAGTGCAAGATATTACAACCAGGAGTGTGGCGTAAAGGTTTGTTCTATATTGTATTACAGATATGCAAATTGAAAGGAGGCCCAGGAGGAACTTTGGGAAAAGGAGGCAAAATGAACTAGGGCTTGGACGAATTTCTCAGTTGGTGATAATGTTAGTTGATATAATTTAATTTAATTATAAATATGTTAGCATCAGTTTCTTAATATTGTTTTTTTCCCGAGGGGATTGTTGGAAGGTTGGGCCAGTGCATCATCAATTTGAATAAGAAAAAAATTAAATTGCAAAAGGTGAAAAATATCATTTCATTTCATTTTTCACTAGAAGGAACTTTTCCTCCTTTAGGAAAAGGAGGCAAAATGAATGGAGGGGACTGGAGGAAATATGGGAAATCTGAATTCAATAGTGAAGAACTTATAGTATATAACTGATAATAGAAAGCAAGTCCAAGTCAAATTTGTTCAATTCATCTAGGTGAATTTCCCAGTTGGTGCTAATAATGCTAGTTGATTTAATTTAATTTAATTAATATTAAATTTTTAAAATTATAAATATGTTAGCATCAGTTTCTTGATATTGTCTTTGGCTAGGGGATTGTTGGAAGGTTGGGTCAGCCCATCATCAATTTGAATAAGAAAAAAACTAAATTGCAAAAGGTGAAAAATATCATTTCATTTCATTTGATATTGATTTTTCACATAAAATTATTTGTAAACAATTTATATAATAAGTCATTATGTGAAGTATATATATATATATATATATATATATATATATATATATATATATATATATATATATAATTAAAGTAATAACTTATAATAACAAATTTTGATATCATAATTGATATTATTAAATTTATTTTTATATTTATAATTTATATTTTTAAAATATATTGAATTATAAAATATAATTATTAGGAATTAATTTAGGGAAATGTCTTTCTCATCAATCACATCGGTGTTTTGGAGCGGGAGTAAAAGTTTTGAACCATTTATCATCAAAGCACGAGATGGTGAACCTAAATATTTTCTACTAGGATTTAATATTTTAGATTCAACCCTAGATATAAAATTAGAAGTTGTCTTTAGTGCGATTTTTGAAGTTTCAGGTGCCGGAATCCGATGAAAATTTTTGAGGTAAAATCTTGGTTTTTGTTATTCAAACTGGTTTTTTGACTCCATATATGGATTCAACACCCTCAAAAACCTCTATGGCACTTCGATTGTGCAAAGTTAGCAATCAAACTTCTCTTTTCAATAAATTCCTGCCTGAATTTAGAGAAATTACATCGTCAAAAATCACCATAAAAGCCTTCAAAAAGTCGCACTAAAGACTACTCGAACATAAAATTATGTTGGGCTACCTTTGAATTGTGTTGAAAAGTGAAATCTTTTCCACACTGATTTAATATATATTTTAGATTCAACCCTAAATACAAAAAGCTCACACCTAATAGAACAAAGAAATCTCAAGATTGAGGTGAAATTTCCAAATTCCCGTTATTTTTCACATATCAAAATTTCTATGATATTGCCACTCCTCTTGGCCTTAAAATGAGACCAATGAAAACAAGTCTTCAATGATCTTCTATTGCAAGTTATTTATGGAAACCAAAACCTATGCTATATAAACCTTCTACTATGTAGCATTTGCATAAACTACAACTTACACTCTCTTATGATCTTCTACAACATACACCAAACCCTTTACTATAGGCTCCCAAAAACCTAACCCTTTACTCTACGATCACACTATAGCAATATCAACACCTAACTACACTAATAAAAGGTGCTCTCTCTTATTTCCCATTGACACTCATTTGTATAATAACAACTCTTCTAACAAATCATTATTGAAGCATAGGTCACAAAATTTTAGATATCTTCTCATTAATAACATTATTTAAATGAATGAATTATTGAGCGCACTGCAACATCTAAGTTGTTGCTTGCAAACATTCTTTTGTTTGATTTCACTTTTGTATGTCTAATGCTCATCACATATGATTCTTTCTTGTGATTAATTGTTCATATCAACCAAACTTTTCGTCACGTTTTAGGGCAATACTTTTTTTCTTCCGTTTTGCATGTGTGGAGAAAAATGTTTTTATGAAGGGGAAATCACCCCTATAATGTGATGTTTGAAGCACTTGTCTTCTCACTTTGAAGTGCTCTTGTTGTTCTTCCCCTAATAGCACGTGCATCAAATCTTCTCAAAGTAACTTTGTCTCTTGTTTTGTGAGACTCAAGCACTCCTATTCTTTGACACTCTTTGCGTAATAACATCATCAAAACACTAGTTTATAGTGCACTTTGGCATCCATCATCATTGATATTTTATAGACTATTTACTCCTTTATTGTGTACTTTGTCATCCATCATCATTGATATTTTATAGACTATTTACACATTTATTGTGAACTTTGTCATTTATTTATGCAAAGATTTTTAGAAATTGAAACTACCAATGTAAGATCTAAGACTTTTGTAATCCACAATTTAGATAAATGTCTTTCGGACTAATCACATCATTTGTATAGATTAGATGTGGTTTGGATTTAACCTCAAACCCATTAAAAACCAAGAGAGGGAGAGAATATAAAGACAAATATCACAATTGAGATGAATCTACACAAAGTGCATATTAAGATCAAGTATATATTAAAAATTGAAATTCTATACTAAGATCGAGCACATATTAAAAAATGAAGTTCGAAAGATTGAGAGTATACTGAAAAGTGAAATTGTATGATAAAATTGAACATATACTAAAAAGTGAAGCTAAAATGTAATAAATACTAAATCAAATAAATTGAGGGGTTATTTATGAACACCTTTGTTATAGTCTTCTACTTTTCCTTCTTTATGTCTCTAGTGATCCAAGTTTGAGAAGGTTGTGTTCATGTTACAAAGATTCATCTTATCTTGTTGACTTAACTGCTTTAAAAGGCATCTTCTCAAGACATCAAGTTTTGAATGTGCACATTTTTTACCATATTTTAAATTAGATTTAAGTTGGTCAAGTTAAATAAGGTGATGTTAGAGTCATTGTGGCGCATCTTATTTGGTTGACTAATAAGGTAGTTTTATAATTTTAAATTAGATTATTTGGGTTGGTCAAGTTAAAGAAGGTGATGTTATTGTCATTGTGGTTCATCTTTTCTTGTTAACTAATAGCAGATTTTTATCATTTTGAAATAGATTATTTGGTTTCATCTTATATTGTTTAAGAATAATAGATATTCATCATTTTGAATTAGATTATTTGGGTTGATCAAGTAACAAGAGGTGATGGTGTCATTGTGGTTCATATTGTATTGTTGTGTAAAACCCATTGAAGGGGCATCTTATCATATTGTGTTACACATGTAAATATTTCCTACCAAATCAATTATTTTTATTATTTTGAATAAAGATCATTTGGATTATGATGCTTATGAATAGTTCCATCTCCATGATTTTCCAATATTAAACTTGTTTTCAGATAATAACTTTTACTGTTTTCAGATAATCAACTTTAACATTGTGATTCCAAATAAACTGTTTTTATTTTCAATCAAATACAATTCCCCAAATTTCCAAATCAAATCTAATTCCCCAAAAGAAGAGCATGAATAAAAAAATTATAATTTGCTAAAACTACTTTCTCCTCATTTATTGTGTTGTTTTCAGAAACACTTCTAATAGAATTTTGTATTTTTCTTGTTCCCTGTTTTTCCATAATTAGTCCAAAAAAACATCAAAAACATATAAAAGCCCTCTTGTCTACAAATCAAACTGATAAAAGCATGAATCAAAACATGCTCATCATACAAGGATGTATACCTCTTGAAGAGTGTTAGACATAGGAAGACATCTGAGTGAAAACAAGTTCATCATACAAGGATATAGGGAGACATCAAAAGATAGCACCTATCATAATTCGCCAAAACTACTTCCTCCTTTATCATGCAGGTGTCTCTATTTCATATGCTAGTATAACTAATTCAACTCTCATACAAGTCAAGCGGAATAGGATTGGTAGGCGTCAATCGATCCATGGAACATATCAAATCTTTTACGTATAAGTTCTTTATGAGATTATCCCGCTCATCTCATAATGATATAAAATCATTGAACAAGTCACTTCTAAGTACAATTTCTTTTAGATTCATCAAAATGTCATGTACTGATTCTTCAATACCTATTATCGCAGAATATTCATGTTTTATGTTCTCTAATTTCTTCGTTTCTCCTCGAATAATTTCTTGATCAGGAGGAACGCATAAGGTATTTACCTAAACCCGGTAGGTCCTTTGGGCACACCCCACACTAGCTCCAAGGCGTTGGTCATGTGCAGGCACAAAGCAAAGATTTGGATGAAGCGGTGAATGGCTATCGACAGTACCTTACTAAATAACTAGTACTTATATCGGGTATCAATCTAAATATGCCTATGGCGATATCATATATGAATAGTTTGGTAGTAGTAGGTATGGCCGCTATGAGGTCTGCTGGTTAGGTTTCCCAGCTAGTATTAGGCAAGGACTTCTCCGTGGCGATATCGTGGTGAAAACCTTCTCCATGTGATTGAAACCTGCCATAGCATTGCCAGGACGTATGTATGCAACATCGTCTTTTCAAAGATATTTTGGTAAAGGGAACAGAGGAACTATTGCTGAAAAATAGGTCTACATCGACACTAAATATTGGAATGGCAAAAAATAGGTCTACATAGTTACGAACGGTCCTTTTGAACATAGCCACGGGCGGTTCGTCCTGCACTGCAGACGGTCCTTTTTAGCCATAGCCACAAAGCGGTCCTTGTCCTACGCAGGCAGTCCTTTTTAGCCATAGCCACGGAAAGCGGTCCTCGTCTTTCTGCCACAGACGGTCCTTTTTAGCCATAGCCACGGAAGCGGTCTCATAACTTCCTCCTTTATCATGCAGGTGTCTCTATTTCATATGCTAGTATAACTAATTCAAACTCCCCTAAAAAAAATACCAAAAAACTTCCTATCTACAAATAACATTGATGAACATGTAACCAAACATGCCTCTTTTGCTATTACACAAGTTATATCCAAAATTTACACAAGTTATATCCAAAATTAAATCAAGCAAAAGATAGTCTACAACTACGAAGTATATAAAAAAAAAAATAGTCTACAACTACAAAATATACATTTCAATAAAGAAAGTCAGTGTCTATATCAATTCCCAAATTTAGTGTCACTGCATTCTTTTACAGTATTTTACAGTACACAACATTCATACAGAAAATAAAATTAATCTTTTGCAGTACACAACATTCCTACACAAAATAAAATTAAATCAAAATATAGTTAACAGTTTTATGTATAAAATTAAATCAAAAGATAGTTAACAGTTTTATGTATCAAATTTCGATGGAAATTTTGTTAACAAAAATAATATCACAATATAATCAATATATGCATTTCTCTTTTTCCATACACAAAATTAAATCAAAATATAGTTAAATTAAATCAAATACACAAAATTAAATCAAAAGACAGTTAAATTAAATCAAAAGATAGTTAACAATTTTCTGTATCAAATTTCGATGGAAATTTTGTTAACAAAAATAATATCACAATATAATCCATATATACAATCTGTGCCCTCCCAATGGAGCAAAAGAATTCATCCCAGAATATCGCTTCTTGTATAGAAGTATCCCAATTATGATGATGAGCAAAAGAATTCATCCCAGAATATCGCTTTTATATAGAAGTAAACAAATGTGACCCAAACAAACAGTGATTTTGGTAAACTGAGAAAAAAATTGCAATGACCATCTTACAAATGTGCCACTCAATCATTACATTTTATAAATGACTTATTGATAATTCGACAGATCTCCAAATATGAGAAAATGTGGCTGTAAATAATATTTTATAAATGACTCATTGATAGCTCGACAGATCTCCAAGTATGAGAAAATGTGGCTGTAATTAATGTATCCATAAGATATAACTAGCACTAAAAATATTAATTGCACATTAATAACTGTCTTCTGTACAGTTGACCAGATGTTCAAATTTTGCATCGCTCATTACAAAACATGAACCTGCTGCATTATTCTACACAAAAAAGGGAAAAGCCTTGCATTATTCTACACACAGAAAAGGGAAAAGCCTTGATATTATTAGGTGCCTTGTGGCAATTTGCACGGGCCCGGCCAATCTGATTTCTGGCATTGTCGTAAACAATCAGGTGTCCTAGCAAAGAGATGTCTCCAATTATATTTGTGGCACCATTGTTCAGTTCATTGCCATTGAGGATTCGCAGACAAACATTGCCTTGAGAACGGATGACCAAATAACCTACTGGGGGAATGTCAAACTGTCTGGTCTTAATAAGCCATGGGTTGCCCCCAAAACCCAGGGTTAATTGTTCCCATCTGCTATAGACCTGATAGGATGGCTCGCCCGCCAACACAATGGTAAAGTTTTATCTGACATATCCTGTACTAACCCTCCTCCAAAATGATTCTCTTTTAACTGCTGAGACAAACGCCAAGTGAAGGAGCTATGTGAAGGAGCTACCATTATCAAAAACCACCCCTCCTAAGTTGTTTTTTATGTCATTAGCAACAAGCGGTCTGTTTCCGAGTTTCATATTTGCATTGCCCACGTGATATAATTTCATTGCAGGCTTGCCAAGCATGGGAACCCTGTCATTCCCCACCCAAGTACAAGATCATTGCCAAAGAACATATACCCCCACCTCTTTCATCTCAAGCAATGCAATGACCAATCACATTCTTAGATTTTGATTCGCTAATTGTGATGGCAGACTAACCTGAGCACTGCTAAAGCACATTACAACATCTTTCACTGCAGGAGAAATTGCAAAAGAACACTGCTGGTCATATGCACATCCAAACACAATTTGTTCGAGCTATAGAGCCATTTGTCAGTAACACTCTAACATTGTCTCATTCTTAGTTAGACTCTGATTAGCTAATTGTGATAGCAGACTAACCTGAGCACTGCTAAAGCTCAATATTCCATCTGTCACTGCAGGCAAAACTGCAAAACAACCCTGCTGGTCATATGCACATCCAAACAAAAAATTTGTTCGAGCTACAGTCATTTGTCAGTAACACTCTAATATAGTCTCGCAACAACTCCCATAGAGGATCCATGATCAGCACACTCTATCTCAAAGTCACTGTTCAGAGGTACTCGTGCATTCATAGCCGTGACCTGCTTGCACATTCACACACATATACTCCCTACATGATACAAGTTGGCTTTTCTTGGGTTTGTACAGAGGGTGTGATCCCTTGGCACAATTTCTGATAGGAGCATCACACTGGATACAAGTCAAATCACTTCCCGTGTCAACATCAAGGTGATAGGCCTATGGTGCATTCCCAATGAGCATCGACACGTAATAAAGTCCATCTGGATAGACATTGCCTTGTATTGTAAAAGCAGTAGAAGAACTAGTAGAAATTGCAGGTGACACATTATTTCTGACTGTCTCCACAAACGCCCCCAATTTCAGAGCAGGTTTGTCCTCCACAGGCCCGTGATAATTATTCCCATACTTTGGATACAGAGTATACACGCCAACTTCACTGTCATCCTCATCCTTGTTGGGACTGCTATCAAATCCAGAATAAGGCATTCAATGCCAGATTGCCAGGGCCAGTGCAGCCACAAACAAGATAGCAGCGGGCATTAATCAAACGCACCCTCTCCTGATCCATCAAACACGCCCTTTCCTCTTGCTGAGAAAGGCCCTGCTGGGATTTGGATTGGGTATCTGCTGCTGCTGAACTGAGCCTCGTCCTCCTCCTCTGACCATGAAAGCTTCACACACAGTTTTTCCCTCATTTGGGTTGCCCGCCCCCTGGGATTTGAAATGGGTATGTGCTGCTGCTGAACTGAACCTCCTCCTCCTCTAACCACGAAGAAAGCTGCACAGACAGTTTTTCCTTCATTTGGGTTGTCTGGGGGGTGGTGGGGGACGCCAAGGAAATTATGACCGCGCCTTTCAATTCAGGCTGCATTGATGCAGTAGACATGGAGACCTGCTAAAACTCGAGAATTTCTAGGTGTCCCATATGAAACAGGAGGAATTTCCAGATCATTTCTTTCAGAATTTGTTAAAGGAAAATAAGGAAACAATGTTGGAACTCCACTGAAGTCTGGCACATTCAGAAACTTGTTAAAACCATTTCCTCCCATGGAAGCCAGGCTGTTGTTAAATCTGCCACACAACTCATTCACCCAACCACTGATAACAGAGTTCATGTAACAGAAATACTCATCATCTTCATAATCCATTTCAAATTAAAATTGTTCGGGCAAATATTCCTCTTCTGAAGAAGGTTCTGAACAATTTTCCTCTCCCTCAGGTTTAATGACACATTTCCTGATCAACCTCCGACTTTACACATCACTTGACTAACAACAGTCATGTAAATCTCTTCAAGCTCACTGGATTCCTTCTCTACTCCATTAAACTCATGACTCATCATTGCACTGATTTCTGCAAGACAAACACCGACTTCAGCAGCCTTTTCTAGGAAAATAGTGCACAGCATCAAAAACCCTTTTCTAGAAAAATAGTGCACAGCATCAAAACCCTTAAGCCTCTTGTACCATGCGTTGTTGTCCTTTAGTTGACAGAGTTTTGTAATGTTAACAGTGTAACAGATACCTGAAGATGGATAAAACTTGAAGAAAGACACTCCACCAATATGATACTGAAACCTGGCCAATTAAAAAGAGAGTCCCTTCAGGTCTACAATAGCGTATTTTTTGAGGAAAAGGAGTTTGTTAAAAGAAAATGGCAAAAAGGGCAAGCATGCATATTAACACAATTGCTTATGCACAAATATTCCCATATCACAAAAGAAACGAGAAGCCCCTGCAAAATAGTTGGCCATGCTATGAAGAATCAAATATAGATAAAAAAAAATACCTTGACAATCCAGCATTTCCCTTCGCTGTTATGAAGGGCATCTATTAAACGAGTGTAATTCCATTTCATTACGGCATTGTATCGTACATCATGATTTTTGATCTGTACAGTGTATCCCCTATTATTAATCAGAAAAATGATAGTATTCTGCCCTTGTCAAAGCATGGTAGACACATCCTGGGCTGTGACCTGCTCAGATAAGGAAGACTATATTTAGAGATAAAACTGGCTAATTTCTGGACAAAAATCGATAATTCCAAGGAATTAAATATTTCAAAATCTTATACAAGCCTCTCATACTATGGGTAACTCCCGTCTCAACATTTCTGCATCCTTGATGGGATCAAGGATATAAATGTATTCCAATTCATCCTCTGAGAAGGGTATGCAAGCCTGAGGCCAATGGAGCCAGTCAATGTAAGGATCCTCCAGATTTTCTGGGAGGCAAAGAACATGATAGATAGGTGTATTATCAATGGATTCTCCTCCAACTCAGGGATATCTTCCTATTCTTCACTAGAAGATTCTGCATGTTTGTCAGTATTAAGTATCCTAATATCTCGTATTCCAATCCTATGTACAGCAACCATTCGGAAACTATTCCAATCATATGTACAGCAGCCACTAGGAAACTAGATGTTCCATGGTCATTGGCATCAAAATCATGTGGGACAAACTGCTGAAAATTACGTAATCCTACTGATATTTTGTCTCTTATTTCGTTTCTTACTTGTAGTCGCTTTACATTAAAATTTAAGGGGCTATCTACTTGTAGCTACTTCTCTGATACCTGTTTTTCCAACTCTAACCCGTCTCTTTAAGCCAGGTTGCCCTAGAACTTTGCCAACAACGGCTTTTGGATTGTTGGGAGCAAAGGGATCATCATCTGTTGGTTTTATGATAGCAACAATTCCACATCTGTAATTTCTGAAATAGTAAGCCCCACACAGCCCACCTCGAATAGGGATTGGATCTTCACTATGGTACTCAAATCATTCTTCAACACAGTCTCCAAATGTGAGAGATCTTTATTCAGTGCGTACATTCAAGGCCATCTGCATCTTCTTTCTAAGAGTGTGTGCATTGTCTTCTCTGTCCAGTGCACTGCACTGCTGAATACACTGCCGACGCCTGTTGAGGCACCACCTAGAACAACAACAGCCATTTGTGCTTGTACCGGACTATCCTTGTCGGAATGCATAAATTATAATCTACTTTCTTCGAAAATCCAAAATTTCTCAACAGTGGAGATCAACACCAAATTCCAGCCTTGAGCATAAAACCGACCAGGTAATTATGCAACGAAGAACTATGAAAATCAATCAAACTTGACAACAAACACAGCTGTAGCTCTGTTGCACATGTTCTCTCAAAGCCTTTACATTTGTAAGGTACTTCAAACAGCCAGGCTCACAGTGGTAGCTGCATACAAGAAACATCTGCAATTCATAAACAGATTGCAAACCAAAAAATTGTTAAAAATATCAATAACATACTTTAGTAAATCTTTGCAAGCAATTGTTGAAGCAACGCTTTATCCTCTCCACACATGTTTGGCTTTCATGATTCGCTTGTACCTTTTGATATATTTCTTCAATTGTTGACTCCCACAAACTTCACAACAAACACGGATGTAATTCTGTTGCACATGTTCTCTCAAAGCCTTTACATTTGTAAAATAATTCAAACAGTCAGGCTCACAGCAAACAACCTGTACATATGTTGTAGCTGCAGAAAATAAACATTTGTAATTAATAAACAGATTCAAGTCTTTTAACTAGGGGGTCAATGCTTCAAAGTTCAAACATTTAAAGGAACCCTACAGCACAAAAATTACCAGTGCAAGAAAAGCTTGGTGAAGTACATGCAAAAGTGACATCAATGATATTGTTCTGAAACAAACCTTGGACACAGTCTATGTGACAACAAGCATAAATGATATATTTCATTCAGCACTAGATTTCACCAAGTATAGCCAGGGTTGTTGAACTACAATGCACAACTTCAGGTTTCAGATTTTACATCTTTAGACTGTTTCAAATAAAGTTCATCTCTCGTACATATATGATAAAATCATAGACACCCGAAACATTATTATTTCGTTCAAGAGATTATTTCCTTGCCATCATTATTTTCAATAAATATTAAAGCAAGAATACCTGCAACAAAGCCTCACCACAAGAAATGAATTACCTTGTTAAAGGATGATGGTTGAAAGAGTCAAATGCAAATTTCAATAAGAAATAAGAAAAAGCAAAAAATTGAGCAAGTGATTTAATCTGGCACATTCGAAAATTTGAGAAAGCAGTTTAATCTGGCACAATGAAAAAATTGAGAAAGTGATTTAATCTGGCACATAGGAAATTTGAGAAAGTGATTTAATCTGGCACACTGGATTTAGTTTTGTTACAATTTACTTCCAAAAAAGCCACTTAAAACCAATTAAGATCGAGTATATTTGATATTTAAAGCCTCCTAGACATCTTACAAGACAAAGATAAGATAATACATTATCATGAGACTACTTTCAATGCAATGTATATGTCTTTCTCTGATCGTCCTATGAAGCACCTATACAGTAGAATCCATTCTGTGACACAACTTTATGGTAAAATCTTTCATCAAAAGGCCATTTTCCTGCAATCATAGGCTTATTTATCCAGATTTACTTCTATTATTCCAAAAAAAATAAAGATTGAACATACACATGTTCGGTTCAAACTCCCCCTCCACACAAAAAGTGAGGGAACTTGTAAATACCCATGTTGATTGACGGCACCCATGGCTTCATGATAGATATAGTTTATGCACATTGTTTATGCTGGCCAGGGTGTTGGAATTTGGGTAGCTCAGAAGGTATTTCCTAGAGAAGGAAACCCACCAAAAGTGAGTTGGTTGGGGGAATTTACCCAAAGTTGGGGTTTTGGACCCGAAGCAGTTGGTTTGGAATCTAAAGAAAATAATTGCCTATTCTAAAGGGAAAAAGAGTGAAAACCCTAAATATCTAGAGTTTTCCTAAATGAACCCAAGAGAAAAGTATAAATAGAGAGCCTAAGAAGAGGTTCAATGTACACACTTGAGATATGACCTCATGTGTGAAGCAAGATAGCCCTAAGGAGGCCGCAGGTCTAAGAGAGATAGACGAATATCTGAAGAAGATGAATCTGGTCCAAGGAGGCCGAGTGGACTATCTTGCAGAGAAAGGCTGCAGACATGGACACTAGGCAAAGATCCTTTTATGGTTGGAAAGAGGTCCAAGACTACTGGACCAAGTTTTGTAGTAGACGTAGGAAGCCCAAAAAAGGTCGAGAAAGTGTTATAGACCAGGCAGAGGGTTGGTTGTAGGCCCTGTAGGCTGTTACCCACCACTAGTTGGTGACCCCATACGAGAAATTTTTCTCTTAGATTTGTCTACAGTCGAAAGCCAACAACCCTGACAGCCACCAATGTAGCCAATATTGTGCTAGTTGATCTTCGCTCCCTAGCCATTCATATGTCCCCTTGCCCATCTGTCAAGATCATGTTTGAAAGTGGGTCATCCAATCCTAAAGGTATCTCTTTCATTGTGTAATCAGGTGCTTATGTATGTTTTTTTGGGCACACTTAGGTATTAATTATTGGGTGACTCGGAAGGAGGAAGGGTTTCAATTGTAGTCTTGTTCCCTCATCTTAAATGGGGGGTTAATCCTCAACCCTAGTCCTGTGGGACCCCCCTACTAGCTTATAGGTTTGGGATGGGCGCTACTTGGGAAACCTAATTGGTAGCACGATCTTGTTTTCTAGTCTCATATTTTTACTCCCCTCCGCACATTACATGCCCTATTTCATCAGCTTCCCTCTCTGGGTCCAAAGGGTTCTGGTACTCCCCTCCCCTTGTCGACATGTCTGGTTCGAGCTTGGGACGACGCACCGGAGGTTGATGCAGCTTAAAAAAAGAAGATAAAAGCATATCATGGTCACATACAAAAGGAAATCATACCACAAAATGCAAAAGATGGTCGAGACAATGAAATTTAGCACGTGGGAAAAAGCCAAGCATGAACTCTACCCCTTATCATTATGGCTATCACTCTAGTTCCTAGGGGGGGCCTATGAGTGCCCCATGCATCATTATGGCACCCATGCATGTCCCAACCCTTGGTAGGCAATGAACTACCCCACCTAAAGCGGGTAAACACTACTATATCCAACACAGTATGCTCCATCCCATGGAGCCCCAAGCAGTAAAATAAAAGAAAAATCAATAAAAGGCAATAGGCAAATGAAGAAGGGTGGAAAAACAAAGATCGAGGTAACTCATGTACCATGATTGCTCCCTCCTACATTCATACACCCAAATATGTGGACATCCCTCATCATTACCACCCTTGAGCCCATGGTATTTGGCCTTGAGACCCCTATGTACCACTCTAGCTCATCATTATCCACATGACACCTACCAATTTAAGGATGTACCTTGGACATGTCATTCCCTTTATGGGTTGGGAACATCGAATAGGGTTGTTTATTAACCACTCCTACCTAGGGAGGTAACACAATTACATGCTCAAAGCCCCAAATTTGGAAGGCAAACCCACTATGAAGTCTCATTTCTACCCTTGACTAACAAGCTTGATTCTCTTAGATGCACTAATGAATTATTGTACCTGAAAGTGAGGAGACGCATTGGATCTTATACAGGATTCGCAGGTGGTTTCATCATGTGTCAGACAACTCAATCAAGGCCCAAGCCCACCAGAGGATGATATTGACACTTGCAGGGGATGCGTTGAGAGCCATGAGACTCTGTCAGGTGATATAGCATTGTCTCATCTTATGGGCACCCTCGACACCTTCAGCAGCTTGTTCATTGCCCCACATTATATGCGAGATGATGCACTTGGACCAGCAGTGCCCCCAGTCGGCTTAGCAATACATACAAGGTTTGGCAGCTAGTCTGAGGCCCAGAAGAGGTTTCTCTCATCCTTGAGACATGGGAGGGAAAGCACCATCTTTTGTGCTCTCATTTCGAGCAGTCTACGGGCATATTTTTTATCAGGAGACCAATGAGACCACTACTTGTGCCCCGAAGTCACTTTGGAGCACCGCATAATGATTTACTTAGAGATCAAGTGGCCATCCCCTTGTCTATCATTCATAGAGCCCTCACTCTCATTATGGAACCTTGAAGACTTGATGAGGCCCTCCAACAACCCTTCTACACCATGATTTCATCATTGCGCCTCACTTTTGGATGCCTTATTCTTCACTTTATGAGCTACTTGGTGGGCGTGTCACCAAGGACCTGTTATTTTCACATTATTTAATAATTGTAGGGGCTATTACGCAACTTCAAATTAATAGGAAGATCATATAAATAAAGATGACTCTCATTTGTGAGAGCATAATCATCACTTCTTGGATGTGTTCTCTTGTACGAAATTCACACTTCTTGAATGTCTATTGGAGATCTCTTCATGCATTTCGATATATCTAGAAGCTGAAATTTTCATTCTTTCTTGGAGTTGCTTCTTGATCTATGATTGGCTATATCTCTTGTTATCTTGTAAGTGCTATTTGTTGAAGACTTTTCTTAAATAATATCTAATGTGTGGAATCATTGCAATTAGCTAGATCTTTGTGCCTAATTTCATTGAATATCATTGTAAAGATTGTTGGATTGTAGATTGCACATGTTATTCATTGAATAACGAGTAGATGAATGTTCCTAGTGGAATAAAATTTGATTTTCTTCCATGAAAGTCCATAGATCTTGGATGGGTAAATGCTAAAGAGCGAATGCTAGGGCATCACCTTTTAGCCTCCTTGAAGACAATTTTGGCCAAAATTTTGAATCATCATAGACTCCATAGCCCAAGTGAAGTTGGCATTGGTCCAAGGAAAAATTGGTGGTAAACTTCTTTCCTTCTCTTTTTCTCCTCTAAAAATTTTCAGCCCCTCTCATAGACGGCTAACAAGGGTTGCCTACGAATTGCATTAGAGGTGTCTTTCAAAACCATTTGGATAAGCATCTGCGTTGGTGTCTCCTCTAGTGACCCTCCAAGTTTGGAGCAATTCCCACGATTGGTTTGTGAGAAAACTCAAGCCCTAGCTCTGACTTTAAAAGCCTATCCTGAACGTCATAGGTTGAGAGGTCTTCTTGGGAGTCATTTTCACATAAACTCTGACAAAACAATCATTTTTTACCCTTTCCCTATCCTTGCTTGACCTAGTGATCATATTGGAGGATTTCCTCCCACGATTACTCAAAAATCCCTAGGTTTCACTAGTGGAGCAAAAGCCCTATTTTGAAGAAGAATCATCTTGTAAAGCTCCTAGAGTAATCTTGCCTCACCTTGGAAGTTTTGATCCTAGGCATACTCATCATCATTGAATATTCATAACCCTAGGTCTTAACTCTCCTCTTAGGTCTTCTTGGAGAGCCTTTCCATGATCAAGCTATAATTGAGCCTCTCCTTTGAAGGGGGCTTGGGAATCACTTCAAATTTCTCATTGATCTCATCATTACAAGTGATTTCCTCCATATTGGGACTCCTCCCATTGGTGAAAGCTTGAAAAGGGTAGAGGACACTGACTAAAGTGATAGTGGGTCTTTGTCCCATTGTTGTCATTTGGTCTAGCAGAGGTCCCTTAGGTACCCCTCCTAAGACCCTTGCTAGATTGGGTGGCAACAGGACCTAAGTAAGGTCGCAGTTTGTTGAGGGAAGACACAAGACATCTGAGGGTTGGTTTAGTGTCGACCTGGAGTAGTCACAGACCTATAAATCAAAGAATTGTGGCTTTGTTCTGCTGCAAACGATTCTTTTGTGAATACAAGCCAAAGGAGAGTTGTAGATCCTCAACGGTAACCGCAGGTGGAAGGAGAGGAAGATTATGGTTTGCTTGTGATTTGGATTTGTGCCCTAGGAAGGCAGAGGTTTTGTCTGCCAGATGTGGAGGTTAAAGGGATGTCGAATTAAGGTTTGTCTAACTTAAGGTTGAGCTTCAATTCTCTATACCAAGAGGGGGTTGAAGCCCTAGAGTATGTTACAAGCAAGCCGAAAAGGCCTCAGGGTGCTAAACAGTGCCATAGATCAGGGCGCAATCTATCCATGCTAGGTTGCATGCAGAAGGAAACAAGTCGAGAGAACTCATAACCTTGAGGAGGATGAGCAAAGGTATCTCAGCCAAAGAAAGATGCCAGCGAGAGTTGTATTTTGTGTTGGATGGTTTCTGACAACCATAACATAAGTTTTTTCATAAATGGAGCTTTTGACAGCAAGGTTATGGATGAGTATACAGTAATTTGAAGGGAAAATCCACAGTGAGTAGTTGTTGTTTTGTGTTGATAAACGTAGTGTATTTGAAGGATTAAATGCATTGAGAGTAGTTGGTTGGATAGAGATCTGAAAGGACCCAGATCATTGTGTGAAGGAGGCAAAGGACAACCATGTGCATCATGGGCAGTATGGACTAAAAGATCTAGTTACATCAGCAAGTCATGTTTTTCCTTGTTGTTTTGGGCAGTTTGAAGGTCAAAAGGGATCAGACCTCAAGCCCTAATTTTGTATACTATCTATACTAGTTGTACTAGTGATTTAGAGGGCCATGATCTTGGTACAAGATCCCTAATAATTCTTTTATTAATGGAATAATAAAGATCGATCTTTGGGCTCAATATACCTGTGTACTCAATTGATTTCATTGTTGTAGATTTCCATTGTGCAAAGTGCTTGAAAGTTGGGGGTTCCTAGTGTGTTTGTGTGCTTGGTTAGCCAAAGGTCGGATCTAGGGCCTAGGGAAATTTCAACATGATATCAAAGCGACTTTGAAGGAATTTTGATTAGAGTGTGCAAAGAGATGTAAAGTGGGCCAATGGAGGTTTTGTAGACTCGTCTAGCTTCAAAGGGAGACTACAAAGGAACGCGAACTGCCCAATGGAAGTTTGAATCTTTAGGTTCAAACGAGAGAGGGGGGCTTTTAGCTTATGCAAGGACAGTCGCGATCCTTGAGAGAACATTCATGGTGGTACAAGGAAAGGACATGTTGCATGCAAGGACAAACATGCATCATGCAAGAAAAAGCTTGATCAAGTACAAAAGACGATGTAGCACATGCGAGGACAAATATGGCTACGCAAAGGAAAGTCATGAATCATGCAAGGATGGTCATGGGCATGAAAGCAAATTCATGGAGCTAGAAGCGTGAAGAAAATACCTTCCTCACTAAGAGGGTGTGTTGGAATTTGGGTAGCTCGGAAGGTATTTCCAAGAGAGCAAAAACCCTAAAGATCTAGAGTTTCCTAAATGAACCCAACAGACAAGTATAAATAAAGAGTCTAAGAAGAGGCTCAATGTACACACTTGAGATGTGACCTCATGTGTGGAGCAAGAAATCCCTAAGGAGGTCACAGATCTTAGAGAGAGAGATGCATATCCGAAGAAGATTAGGAGCCTAGTTGAAGGAGATCGAGTGGGTTGTCTTGCAGAGAAGAGGTCACAATCATGGGGCTTGGGTAATCGCCCTTTCATATGTGGAAAGAGGTCCAAGAGTATTGCACCGAATTCTATAGTAGCCACATGAAGCACCAATGAGGACAAGATAGGGTTGCAAATAGGGTAAAGGGTTGATCGCAATCCCTAAGTGAGGTTGCAATTGTTTGAGGGAAGCAACAGGGCATCTGACTAGTTTAGTGTCTGCTTGGAGTAGCTGCAGACCTAGATCAAAGAATTGCGACTTTATTCTACTACAAACCATTCTAGTGTGAATACAAGCCAAAGAAGGAGAGTCGCAGATACTCAAGGGTAGCCACAACTTGAAGGAGAGGAAGATTATTGTTTGTTTCTAATTTGGATTTGTGCCCTACGAAGGCCAAGTTTTTGTTTGCCCGGTGTGGAGGTTAGAGGGCTATCGAAATAAGGTTTGTTTGTTATTTCGAACAGGCCAAGCTTTAGTTGTCTATACCAAGAGGGGGGTGAAGCCCTTGAATCTATTGCAAGCGGGCTAAAAAGGCCTTTTGCTGAAACGCCCTAGATTAGGCCGCAACATGTCCATACTACCCCACGAGCATAAGGAAACAAGCCAACAGAACTCAGAACCTTGAGGAGGATGACCAAAGTTATCTCGGACTGAGGAAGAGGCCAACGAGGGTTGTATTATGTGTTGGATAGTTGTTGAGAAGCATATCAAAGTACGCTCATAAAAGGAGATTTGGACAGCAAGGTTGTGGCCGAGTATACAGTGATTTTAAGGAAATATCCACTGTGAGTAGCTATTGTTTGGAGCTGATAAATGTGGTGTATTTGAAGGATTAAATGCACTGTGAGCAGTTGGTTGAACAAAGATTTGAAAGGAGCTAGATCACTGTGTGAAAGAGGCAAAGGACAAACAAGTACATCAAGTACAATAAGTCCTGAAAGCGTTGGTTACATCAGCAAGTCATGTATTTTTTTTCTTGTTGTTTTGTCCAGTTTGAAGGTCAAAAGGGATCCGACCTCAAGCCCTAATTTTGTATACTATGTATAAAAGTTGTACAAGTGGTCTGAAGGGTGATAATCCCTAGTACGGGAGCCCTAATGATTCTTTTATTAATGGACTAATAAAGATCGAGCTTTGGGCTCAATATATTGATTTCATTGATGTTTTCCATTGTGCAAAGTGCTTGTAAGTTGGGGGTTCCTAGTGTGTTTGTGTGCTTGGTAAGCCATACACCAAATATAGGGCCTATAGAAATTTCAACATGGCGCTGCCTATTTTGGCATTTCGAGTTGGCACATTGTATTTGAAAGGGTTTTCCCTATTGTGGGGTTTTCCAATTCTTGTGTCGCTTGTCATTGCTTTTGATTGTCTCTTATTGTACATTGCATTCATTGTTCTATCTACAATTGTTATTGACTACTAGAAGATTGAATTTATTGCTAATAGAAGTTAATAATTGGGCTAAAGTGAATGTAACAATATAAAAGAGTGGAAAAGTAATAGGGTTGTTACTACTATTTGGGATATTTGACTTGGTTTAGGAAGTCTTGCTCACAAATGCAAACAAATAAGAGCAATGGTAGTGGAAAAAGAAAAACAAGAAAAGATAGTGACCCTCTATCCCAGAAGATAACTTACCCTCTATGACATGGCCGCTACCTTTTCTGTAGTGTCCCAAATCTCTCTTGCACAACGAATGGTTTCATCAATGCTTCACCACCTTTCTTAACCAACATTGCATTTAATTTAAACAAATGATATAATTATGAAGCAATAAACGAGATAAATTAAAACAAGCATAGAACCATATAACTATGTACTAGCAAACAATTAAATTCCTCAATACATACCTCCATCATCTTTGCTCACTACACTTTTGGAATTTGACCAACAATAAAGGTTGTAAAGACCTATTTAATTTCCCGACCCATTGAACCCCACCAAAAAAATGAATAAAACTAAGAAATATAGATAAAAGATCACATAAAAAAAAAAAAATATTGATTCACAAATTAGCATGGCCATGCTCAAAAAAACAAAAAACATCGAAGAAAAAAATAATAATAATAATTTAAAATTTACAAAAAAAAAAAAAAAAAAAAACCACAACAATAACAAAAGATGCAACCAACAATAGAAAAAAAAACAACAAAAATAACCAAAAATAACCAAAAAATAACAAGCAAACAAAGAGAAACAATAGATGGAGACACTGATCTGCAATCCCAACACAAGTCAATGACCAGCTAGGAACACTCTGCACACCAAAAAAATATTATGTTATATTAAATAAACAAAATATTGTTAGAAACATGAAACAAATATCAAAATATCTTATGAGAAATCTTAATTAGAGACCAACAATATTACAAGTAATCTTATGCACTAGAGAGTACAGGTTATGTAAACACTAAAAATCAACCCTAAATAGATAGAGGTAAAAATGTTCTATTTGAAATGAAAAGGATTACTTCTCAAATCATATATGGATATTGCACCAAAAAATAACTCACCTCTACCTTTCTATTTTTTGCACTCTGCTACAATATCTATCTCATAAAGATATTTCAATAGTTTAATTAGTGGTCCTCCACATTCCATTATCTGTATTGCATTGCACTCGTCAAAATATTTGAAAAATATTAAATCCACACAAAATGTTGTGACGTATTATGAATAAGCACTAGAAAGTACATCTTATGCAAACACTAAAAATCATAAACTTTAAATAGATAAAGACATAGGATCGTATATAATAGGTAAATAATGGATCATATATGGATATTTACACCAAAAGAGAAATCACCTCTATCTCTGGTTTACCTTTGCACTCTACTGCAAGCTCTCTTACAAGTACATTTCAGTTGTTTAGCTAGTGATTTCTCCACACCAGATGACCTGCATTACATTGTGGTCAATAATTAAATAAAAGGAAAATAATGTAAGATGCCTCGAATTCAAATGCACACATGTAACCATACATATCACCTCAAGCTTTTCCTTAACCCACTACATCTTTTAAATTATGGGTTGTTAGGACCTACCCTAATTTCCCACTCATTGTACCAAATAGAAATCAAAATAGACTCTTACGAGAATAACAAAAATGAAAACAAAATGTACTTTAAGCAATATTATGCAAAATTACATCTTATGAAATCACCAAAAATCATAATTTTGCAACAAGAAAAGAGAAAGGAGAACCATTGTATTGAAATGGGAAGATATCCTTGACCTCGCTTTTTGGCTCTACATTCTCCTACACATCTACAAGTCTCTCATACAAAAATATTTATGTAGTTTCATCAATGCTACTCCACCTTCCTTTACCTACATTTGCAAAGCATTCGTTATATAAATAAATCCCAAATAATATAATATGCATTCAATTATACCTTCACTATAGTGCCTCAATTTCACCAGTGGTCCTTCGCATTACTTGATCTGTAATTGCATCTAAATTTCAACAAAAGCACATGACATAATAATGAATCAGCAAATGAGTCAGAGTAAAATGGGCATCACAAACATATAATTTAGTAACAAACAAGTAGGTTCCCTCATACATACCGAATTCGCCTTTGCCAACTACACTGGTGGACTCCTACACATCTGCAAGTCTCTTACACAATAATATTTTTGTAGTTTTACTAATGCCCCTCCACCTTCCTTAACCTACATTTGCATACCACTCATTATATAAATAAATCTCAAATAGCATAATATGCATTCAATTATACCTGCGCCATTGTGCCTAGCATCACAAATTCAGTAGTTTCAAGAGTGGTCCTTCACCTTTCTTGATTTGTATTGCATCTAAATTTCTTGATTTTCCCCGTCGTGGGGTTTTTCCCTAGTCTTTGACCAATTCTTGTGTCGCTTGTCATGGATTCTGATTGTCTCTTATTGTACATTACATTCATTGTTCTATCTACAATTGTTATTGAATACTAGAAGATTGAATTTATTGCTAATAGAAGTTAATAATTGCGCTAAAGTGATTGTAATAATATAAAAGAGTGGAAAAGTAATAGGGTTATTACTACTGTTTCGGATATTCAACTTGGTTTCGGAAGCCTTGCTCACAAATGCAAACAAATAAGAGCAATGGTAGTGGAAAAATAAAAACAAGAAAAGAAAGTGACCCTCTATCCCAGAAGATAACTTACCCTCTATGACATGGCCGCTAACTTTTCTGTAGTGTCCCAAATCTCTCTTGCACAACAATACTCAATGGCTTCATCAATGCTTCTCCATCTTCCTTAACCTACATTGCATTTAATATAAACAAATGATATAATTATGAAGCAATAAACAAGATAAATTAAAACAAGCATAGAACCATATAATTATGTACTAGCAAACAATTAAATTCCTCAATACATACCTCCATCATCTTTGCTCACTACACTTTTGGAATTTGACCCACAATAAAGATTGTAAAGACCTATTTAATTTCTCGACCCACTGAACCCCAACAAAAAAATGAACAAAACTAAGAAATATCGATAAAAGATTACATAAGAAAAATAAAATATCAAATCACAAATTAGCATGGCCATGCTCATAAATAATAACCAACAATAAAAATAAATAAATAAATAATTAAAACCAAAAAAAAAAAAAGAGCACACAACAATAACAAAAACTGCAACCAACAATAGCAAAAAATAAAAAATAACCAAAAAATAACAAGCAAACAAAGAGAAACAATAGATGGGGACACTTATCTGCAATCCCAACATGAGTCGATGACCAGCTAGGAACACTCTGCACACCAAAAAATATATTATGTTATATTAAATATACAAAATATTGTAAGAAACATGAAACAGATATCAAAATATCTTATGAGAAATCTTAATTAGAGACCAACAATATTACAAATAATCTTATGCACTAGAGAGTACAGGTTATGCAAACACTAAAAATCAACCCTAAATAGATAAAGAGGTAAAAATGTTCTATTTGAAATGAAAAGGATTACTTATCAAATCATATATGGATATTGCACCAAAAAATAACTCACCTTTACCTTTCTATTTTTCGCACTCTACTACAATATCTATCTCATAAAGATATTTCGGTAGTTTAATTAGTGGTCATCCATATTCCATTATCTGTTTTGCATTGCACTCGTCAAAATTTTTGAAAAATATTAGATACACACAAAATGTTGTGAGGTATTATGAATAAGCACTAGAAAGTACATCTTATGTAAACACTAAAAATCATAAACTTTAAATAGATAAAGAGGTAGGATTCTATATAATAGGTAAATAATGGATCATATATGGATATTTACACCAAAAGAGATATCACCTCTATCTCTGGTTTACCTTTGCACTCTACTGCAAGCTCTCCCTTACAAGTACATTTTAGTAGTTTAGCTAGTTATTTCTCCACACCAGATTCCCTGCATTACATTGTGGTCAATAATTAAATAAAAGGAAAATAATGTAAGATGCCTCGAATTTAAATGCACACATGTAACCATACATATCACCTCAAGCTCTTCCTTAACCCACTACATCTTTTAAATTATGGGTTGTTAGGACCTACCCTAATTTTCCACTCATTGTACCAAATAGAAATCAAAATAGACACTTACGAGAATAACAAAAATGAAAACAAAATGTCTTCTAAGCAACTTTATGCAAAATTACATCTTATGAAATCACCAAAAATCATAATTTTGCAACAAGAAAAGAGAAAGGAGAACCATTGTATTGAAATGGAAAGATATCCTTGAACTCGCTTTCTGGCTCTACATTCTCCTACACATGTACAGGTCTCTCACACAAAAATATTTATGTAGTTTCATCAATGCTCCTCCACCTTCCTTTACTTACATTTGCAAAGCATCCGTTATATAAATAAATCCCAAATAATATAATATGCATTCAATTATACCTTCACTATTGTGCCTCAATTACAGAAAGATATTCAGTAGTTTCACCAGTGGTCCTTCACATTACTCGATCTGTATTGCATCTAAATTTCAACAAATGCACATGACATAATAATGAATCAGCAAATGAGTCAGAGTAAAATGGGCATCACAAACATATAATTTAGTAACAAACAAGCAGGTTCCCTCATACATACCGAATTTGCCTTTGCCCACTACACCGGTGGACTCCTACACATCTGCAAGTCTCTTACACAAAAATATTTTTGTAGTTTTACTAATGCCCCTCCACCTTCCTTAACCTACATTTGCATACCACTCATTATATAAATAAATCTCAAATAGTATAATATGCATTCAATTATACCTTCACCATCGTGCCTAGCATCACAGATTCAGTGGTTTCAAGAGTGGTCCTTCACCTTTCTTGATTTGTATTGCATCTAAATTTCAATAAATGCACATGATATAATAATGAATCAACAAATAACTTAAACTAAAATGGACAGCATACCATATAATTTAGGAGCAAAGAAGTTCATTCCCTTATACATACCTCTTTCGCCTTTTCCCATAAACAAGTAAATTTCTCCATACATACCTCATTCACCTTTTCCTACTACACTTGTGGACTCCTACACATATGCAAGTCTCACACAAAAATATTTTGTAGTTTTACCAATGCTCCTCTACCTTGCTTTACCTACATTTGCATAACACACATTATATAAATAAATCCCAAATAATATAAACGCATTCAATAATATCTTTGCTATGGTGCTCACATCAGACAAATACATTTGCGTAACACACATTATATAAATAAATCCCAAATAATATAAATGCATTCAATTATATCTTTGTTATGGTGTTCACATCACACAAATATATACGGTAGTTTCACCAATAGTCCTTCACCTTTCTTGATTTGTATTGAACTAAATTTAAACAAGCATGCATGATATAATCATGAAACAACAAACGAGTTCAATTAAAATGAAGTAACAAACAATTAAGTTCTCAATTTTGTCTGAAGTATTGGTTGTGCCCAACTTTACGTACGAGCCACTGATGCATCTATGGTTTTAGTTACCTAATGATTGATTGTTTTAGACTTGATCTTGATAGGTTTTTGTCAGGTGGTCCACAACACAACACTAGAAATTTCTCGAGGTGATTTCCCACATCCTCAACACAGGAGTAGAAGCTATACTATACAGTTCAAGGAGAGAGATTGACTTTGATGGTGCAGCATTTCCTACCTAGGAAAGAGTGTTGGGTTATTTGAGTACTTCACATCATGCTTCACACTCAGAGGAACCCCCAAATGTTTAAACGTTGAGCCCTTGATACTTAAACGTTGAGCCCTTCAAGTAATAAACAATTAAGTTCTCAATTTTGTCTTTAGTATTGGTTGTGCCCAACTTTAAGTACGGGCCACTGATGCATCTATGGTTTTACTTACCTAATGATTGATTGATTTAGACTAGATCTTGATAGGTTTTTGTCAGGTGGTCCACATCACAACAGTAGAAATTTCTTGAGGTGATTTCCCACCTCCTCAACACAGAAGTAGAAGTTATACTATCTAGTGTAAATAGAGAGATTAACTTTGATGGTGCAACATTTCCTAGCTAGGAAATAGTGTTGGGTTATTTGAGTACTTCACATCATGCTTCACACTCGGAGGAACCCCCAAATGTCTAAACGTTGAGCCCTTGATGCTTAGTGTTGGAGATATTAATGATTTGCTTAGTGGACCTAGGATGCCCCCAAGTTGACCGTGACACTATTTTGATGGTAATCACTTGACTCAGAGCCTAAATGATGATGGCCATCCTTGAGATGACAAGGAAGGGCTTGTACATCACCTTCAAGCCCTAATACTTTGAGATATTTTAATGCCACGTCACACCTTTTCCTTTTGTGAAGGTGATACAGGGCACTTATAGGCATGACATATTGGCAGGGAGACTTTTGATCGCTTTCACATCATCCTTGACGCACTTCATAAGAGTACGGAGCACTCCTTATCCCTCACCTCACACTTGAGGGTTTATTGAGCTTATTTTGAGGGCGACATCACACTATTAGAGCATTTATTCCCACACTTGTGGGCTTATATAGCACATTTGTCTTTGTTTTTTAGATGAGATTGGCTTGTAACCTCTTTCTTGTGGAACACTCAAAAGTGAACTTGTCAGTAGTAATTTTGGTGAGTGAAGGAAGGCTCATATAAATAAAGCCTTCCCCTCACTTCTACTTCCATCATCACACATGTAAATTTGGCCTTCTAGAAAGAGTGTGACTTGTTTTCTTATTTTCTACATGGGAATTTTATGGATGTGTCTTG
Source organism: Pinus albicaulis (assembly GCA_034641835.2). NCBI lineage: Eukaryota > Viridiplantae > Streptophyta > Pinopsida > Pinales > Pinaceae > Pinus > Pinus albicaulis. The sequence continues at coordinate 1,165,857,921 of CM076572.1, forward strand.
TTCTTGGATGTAATTTTTGCTTGGAGACAATATTTTGGGGTTGAAAGGAGAAACATTGTAGAATATCTTGTAATTTTATTACTGATTATTGATATTTTGCATGCTTTAAAAGCTTTAAATAGGATTTACATCGGTCCATGTACAAATTCTTATCATTGGTGATTTTTCCTTCATTATTGCATGTAGAACTGTCAGCTTAATAGCCTTTAAGGAAATTCCTAGCATGCAAGCCCTATAATTAACTTCTCGGTTAAGGAGCTAGCCTATAAGTGAGTTAATCAACCTTAATACTAAATTAAATTTCCCTTAACCCTCTCTCTCTTAAACGGCTAAGGCAGCCACCAGGGTTTTAAAAATAGATTTGAGTGTAAGGTGTTATTTTATTACATAGGGTTGGCTCTAAAATGTAGGATAATTTACATAAACCATGTAAAAGCAAAATCTAACATCACAATTTGTCTTGAACAGCCTAGAAGGGATGATGTCATCTCTAATTATTGTCTTTTGCACATATCTAACAACTCAAAAACCGTTTTACTTGCATTTGCCTTAGTCTCTAATGGAAACACTTTGTTCCTTTCTTGTTGAATATCATTTTAAGGTTATTTCTAAGTTTGCTCAATGTCGTTGCATGCCCTAAAATTAAACATCACTCAAACCCTAACCTATAGCATCCTTGTCATTGGTTTAACCTTATAGAGCTTGAACCCTAACTTTGAATATCTTGGTCATCTTTGGCCCTGCCAAAGCCTCTACCTATCTCGAGACCCCCAAAAAAGCCATCTTAAGCAATAGTATTAGAATACCTTGTAGGTGGCATAGGGAGGCCTCCCTTGCCATTGAAATCCTATTAAACAACAGGAGGAAGGTTGTTAAGGTAACAATGAAAACTCTTCCTCATCGTTGCCATGGGGTTTGGCCCCTTCCCGATGAGTCCATTCACTTGACCTGCTAGATTTTGCGACAACAAGCCCGTGCAATACTTTTTTACACTAACAAGAAGATCAACCTATTAGAGGAGATTAAAGGTGCCTAAAAGGAATATGTCTGGCATAACTTACCCATAGAATTGATAAACAACAGCTAGTTTGAGGAAGATGCATTCATGGTACATATTTTACGCACATTGTTTATATTGTTTGATGGCACCCATGGCTTCATGGTACATTGTTTATGTCAGTTAGGGTGTTGGAATTTGGGTAGCTTGGAAGCTATTACTGAGAGGAGGAAACCCACTAAAAATGAGTTGGTTGGGAAATTTACACAAAGCCAAAGTTTTGGGCCCAAAGTAGTGGGTTTGGAATCTAAAGAAACCAATTGTTTATTATAAAGGATAAGAGAGGTTAAACCCTAAAGATCCAGAGTTTTCCTACATCAACCCAAGAGAAAAGTATAAATAAAGAGCCTAAGAAGAGGCTCAATGTACAGACACAAGATGTGACCTCATGTGTGGAGCAAGATAACCCTAAGGAGGCCGCAAATCTTAGAGAGAGAGACATGAATCTAAAAAAGATGAGGAGTATAGTCTAAGGAGGCCGAGTGGAATGTCTTGCAAAGAAGAGGACGCAATCATAAAGACTGGGCAAATATCATTCTATGGGTGGAAAGAGCTCCAAGAGTAATGAACCAAGCAACGTTGCACGAAGCGGGGACGAAGCGGGGACGTTTTTTGGAAGTGGGGACGCGGAAGCGTCATTTCCAAAAAATCTAGGAAGCGTCGCGTCTCGGAAGTGTCTACTATATATATATATATATATATATATATATATATTTTTGCATTTATATTAAAAAAATATCTAAAATACCAAATTAATTGTAGAAGATATGGAAGCATCTATGTTGCCAGGAAACGTGGGTGCGGGTGCGGGGACGGGGACGGGGACGGGGACGGGGACGACATTTTTTGAAACAGGGTGCGTGGGTTCGTCTGGGTATTTTTATATTAATATATATTATAAATTATAAATTATAATTTATATATCATATATAATACTATATTTTATAAATTAAATTTATAAATTATAAATTTAATGAAAATTAAGACTAAAACGCTCTAAACTAAAACTAAACCAAAAAATCTAAAACTAAGAGTCAAACTAAAAAAAAACGAAATCTAAAACCTATCATAAAATAAAACTATTTTAAAACTAACGCTATCAAAATCGGAATGAATAAAAACTAAGATTTAAATCTAAACTAACAAAATTAAAAATTAACAAATCTAAACCTAAACTATACTAAACCCTTATGCACGCAAAATGAATCCGATCAAAACAAATCAACGCATACATATGATATTTCTTATCTGCGTGAGTTTCAGGTTGGGCGACGGGAGGAGGAGCCCGATGTCGACGCAAAGCAAAATCTGAAGGCTCGGTAGCAGAGAAACTATGCAGGTCGAAAGCCACACTCTTTTTTTGTGTGCGTTTTGTTATGCAAGTTAACGTCCACGGCAGAAGAAGGATGGAGCTCGAGGGATGATCGCTTCGTTTTCTGAGTGCGTTTATTTGCAGGGTTAATGATGCTACGACGACGTAAGAGGGATGAGGAAAATGGTTCGATAGCAGAGAATGCTGCGTTTGCGAGCAGTGGAATGCTGGGCGGTGAGAAAGAATGGGAAGCAGTGTGCGGAATGAAGAGGGTGGAGAATTTAAGACTAAACAAACTCTATTTTATTGAATTATAATTTATTTTTAATATTTATTAAAATTTAATTAATTTTTTTTATTTTTAATCATTTAAAAAAATTTATATATTTGAAAAAATTGTTCATGAAGAACCCTGAAGAACCTGAAATTCGGGTTCTAAGTACCCAAACGATGGGTTCTTCATACCAAAAGAACCCAAGAACCCGAATTTTTTTTTTGAAGAACCCGGTTCGTTTGGGTTCTTCAGGGTACTTGGGTGCAGAGAATCCGGTACTTGGGTGCGGGTTTGAGAACCCCACCCCCGGGTGCAGGAACCCGTGCAACATAGGGAAGAATGCATATTTGTACATAAATCAAGATAGATATGACATCCATTGTACATTAATGATTAATTATTTGAGCATCAACCATTTAGAATAGATGCATCAACCATCTATAATCTAGATTCTTCTCCTCTTATCTAGCCTTTGCCTCTACCTTGATTATCTAGGGACATTAGTTAAAATTGCCCAATTTTGATCAAACCCTAATGCAAGCCTTAAAATATGGTAGAAAGAACTTAACATGCTTGATCGATTATTTTGACTTGATTGAAATGTAATTTTTTTCTAACGACATGACAAAGGAGTTCAACAATTAACACCACCAACACTAGGGTACATATAGGGTTTGGTGCTCTTGATTAAATGCTAATCACATACCCTCATACATGATATAATCTAATGACATGCCACCATACCACTGATCCTGAATTCCTGAAAACTGTTAAGTCTGCTGAATTTTGAAGAGGATATGAAATTCTATTTTCTCCATATGAAGTCCGATCAAGCTGGAACCACTCTCAAACATCCTGAGTCATTTCATGGTAATGTTAAAAATTTAAGTAAAAGGATGAAAATGAAAAATAAATGAGAATGTCACTTTTACTTTAAGAATTTAACATTACCATGAGGGAGCATCTAAGAAATATCTAAGGAGGTAAAAGAGAGCTTATATTTTTTTCCTCCTATCCCTAACTCAGCACTAACTCACCTACTAACCCAACCAAAGACAAAATTTAAAAAAAAAATCAAAAAAATCATTTTTCTGACCTACATTAGTCGGATCCGTGCGGCACTGTACGGAACCGTTCGGGATCCGTACGGATCCGTCCTGGAATCGCGGTGGTTCCGTACAGCGATCCGTCGTACGATCCACGGATCCACTATACGGAATCGCGGATCCGAGCGTACGGATCCGAAAAACCAGGAATCGCAAATTTTTTTGGGATCCGCGTTTCCGAAAATCGGATCCGCGGTTCCGGGTACGGATCCCGTACAGGACGCGGTTCAGGCCTTGGAGCCGGGGGGGGGGGGGACGTTTCCTGCAACATTGGAACCAAGTTCTGTAGTAGTCGCAGGAAGCACTAAAGAGGCCAAGAAAGTGCTACAGACCAAGCAAAGGGTTGGTCGTGGGTCCTAACTGATGTCACAGTTGTTTTAGGTAAGCCAGAAGGCATCCGAGGGTTTTAGTATCTACCTGGAGTAGTCGCAGACCTAGATAGGATAATTGTGGCTCTGTTCTACTGCAAACCATTCTTGTGTGAATACAAGCCAAAGGAGAGTCGCAACTCCTCAACGGTAGCCACAACTCGAAGGAGAGGAAGATTATGGTCTATTTCTGATTTGGATTGGTGCCCTAGCGAGGCCGAGCTTCTGTTTGCCAAACATGGAGGTTAAAGGACTATCGAATCAAGGTTTGTCTGTTATTCTGAAGAGGCTGACCTTCAGTTGTTTGTACTAGGAGGGGGTAAAATCCTTAGAGTTTGTTACATGCAAGCCGAAAATGCCTCACAATGCTAGACAATGCCTTAGATCAAGTTGCAGCATGTCCATATTAGGTCATAGGAAGAAGGAAATAGGTTGAGAGGCCTCATAACCTTGACGAGGACAAGCAGAGGTATCTCACCCTAAGGAAGTTCTACGTTGGATGGTTGCTGAGAAGAATATCAAAAGTTTGTTCATAAAAGGAGCTTTGGGCAGCAACGTTATAGATTAGTATACAGTGATTGGATGGGAAAATCCATAGTGAGTAGTTGTTGTTTGGGGCCGATAAATGTAGTGTATTTGAAGGATTAAATGCACTGTGAGTAGTTGGTTGGATAGAGATCTTAGAAGAGGCAGATACTGTGTGAAGGATGAAAAGGACAACCAGTTACATCAAGGGCAATAAAGACTAAAAGGGTTGGTTACATCAACAAGTAAGTCATGTATTTTGTTCTTGTTGTTTTGGGCAATTTGAAAGTCAATAGGGATCTTACCTCAAGCTGCAATTTTGTATACTATGTATACTAGTTGTACTAGCGATATGAAGGGCAATGATCCCTAGTATGGGATCCTTAATGATTCTTTTATTAATGGACTATTAAAGATCGAGCTTTGGGCTCAATATATGTGTACTTTATTGATTTTACTGATGTAGATTTCCATTGTGCAAAGCACTTGTAAGTTGGGAGTTCCTAAATGTTAAGTCCCTATATTAATAGTGTAGCCCCTTAGTATGTTAGTGTAGCCCCCCTTATTGTTATTATTGTACCCTTGTAACCCCCATTTTTTTATTATTGTGCCCTTAAATTATTATTGTTAGGTCGGCTAGGATTACATTGTGGCCCACCAGGATTACATTATGGCCCCATGGACTCCTATATATAGAAAGGAGGTTTTGTAAATTGTATCATCCAAGAATTGTTCATTTATGTAATGTATTGGAGGTTGCCCCCTCGAAGAGGCTCATTTCTAAGGCGTTGATATCTCTTTTCTTCTCTTTTTGGAGCCGGTTACACAACATTTGGTATCAGAGCCTTGGGATTCTAGGGTTTCGCTGCTCCAAACAGGTCATCGTGGCATTTTCGCTATAACTTTTTTTCTACGAAGTTTCAGAAGCTGAAATTTTTAGGGTGCGAAGAAAAAATCCTGAGGAAGATTGTGTAAAAATTTCCGTGTTTGGTTCGCAATAATTTCGGAGATATGATCTGTGGAAGTCAGGTATTTGTTCAGGCTCCTAAACAGGTCATCGTGGCATTTGTGCTATAAATTTTTTTTCTACGAAGGTTCAGAATCTGAAATTCATATGGTGTGAAGCTGAAAGTCTGAGGAAATTCATAAAAAAATTTCAGAGCTTGATTCGCAATATTTTTTGAGATATGATCTGTGGAAGGTAGTGCTTTTTCAGGCTCCTGAATTTCATCTCAAAGAGGTGATCGTGGGAAAAGTTCAATAACTCTCTCTCTGAAGATTGGATTGGAGTTCCGTCAAAAGTGGTCGCAAGTGAACGGACTGTAGTTTCTTCGCTATCAATTTCAGAGACAAAGGACAAAACAGTGACATGTGGCAAGTCGTACAAGTTCACTCTATTGAACCAGTCCAGAATTAGGTCATTGTGGGAGATTGGACACAACTTTGTCTTGGAGAATCAAAATCAGGTCAGATCTGTGGCATTTGAAAGAAGCTTCATAGGGCTACTACAGGGCGGAATTTCAGATATTGAAGATTTTCAATTACAAAGATAATTCAATTTCAATATCGATCTCCTAAAAGCTAGTAAAAGGTGTGTATTGTTTTTTTCCGAATTGCATAAGTCTTGTTTGAAGAATCAAGTTGAATTGATTCCAAGGGCATATTGGAGAATTTTTGTCAGTAATGGGTTCTATTATGCCTCCAAAAAATAATTCCATACACATTAAGCCCTCAGAAAGCTATACTATGACACATGAGGAGGAAGAATTGCAATATGAGATATCAAAATTACGGTACCAAGTGCAACAAATTTCGATCTTACGAAGAGCAACCGAAGATGAAATAGATGGTTTAAAAGCAGAAATGGAGGCTAAGTTGGATGGTTTGAAGGATCAAATAATAGCTAATATGGATGATAAATTAGTGGAAGATCACAGCGAGCATCAACAACAACTTCTCGAACTCTCAAAGGATAACCCAACTTTGGTGCAAAATCTAATGAAACAACAGGAAGATCAACATCATATCGAAAGAAGTTATGAAGCAGTCATAGAAACAAGAACTCAACAAGTACGATCAATTTCAGAGTATCTCAGCAAGTGGAAGAACTTTCGTGTAGAATATTTCACATGGGAGGATGAGAATTTTATACAGAAGCATCAAGAAATAATCAAGCGTTGAGGACAACACTTGTTGAAGGAGAGGGGCATGTTAAGTCCCTATATTAATAGTGTAGCCCCTTAGTATGTTAGTGTATCCCCCCTTATTGTTAATATTGTACCCTTGTAACCCCCATTTTGTTATTATTGTGCCCTTAAATTATTATTGTTAGGTCGGCTAGGATTACATTGTGGCCCACTAGGATTACATTATGGCCCCATGGACTCCTATATATAGAAAGGAGGTTTTGTAAATTGTATCATCCAAGAATTGTTCATTTATGTAATGTATTGGAGGTTGCCCCCTCGAAGTGGCTTATTTCTAAGGCGTTCATATCTCTTTTCTTCTATTTTTGGAGCTGGTTACACAACACTAAAGAGTTTGTGTGCTTGGTAAGCCATATACTAGATATAGGGCCTACGAAAATTTAAACATGTGGCGGCTTATTTTGGCATTTTCAATTGGCACATTTTATTTAGTTACAACATGTTATTGCGCATCATTCACTGCATATTATTCACTAGAAAACGATTATTTACACATAATCCCATTAATTAAATTGAAGAATTTCCAATTGAAAGGTTGGACGACTCACATATCCATGAATACAAAGGAGGCTTGACTTACACATCCTCTCATGCTCGTGAGTTGTCCACTTATCTTGTTGATCTTAATTAACTCTTCTAGAAGGCCACATTTTAAGGTGGGGTTTGTTAATTTGGCAACTTCGGGATAAATTCCCCTCCTTGGACAATATTCCTCATCCAGAGAGACCTAAAATTGCCCTTGGAAGCACTTAATTTGGTTAAGGAAAAAATAATCTTTGAAGTGAAAAGACAGAGTGGCACAAAAGTCAACGTCAACCTAAGAGACTAATTAGCCCTCCTCCACCGCCTATAAATACAAGTCAAGGTGCCCTCATTTGGACATCATCTCAACAAACATTCTTCTTCTTCTTGGAGATTCGATGCATTCGAAATATTGCAGGTCTTCATCCACACGTGCAATGAGTAGAGAGGACAAAATGCTGGAGGTTGAAATCTGTATTTGACCAACACATTGACCAATGTTACTTTTGTTTATTAGGCATAGTTTGAATTGATTTTATGTGGGTTTTGGACTATTTTGGAAGACTGAATTCTTTGGCACAAAAATCGAGAATTTCTAAGCACTTTGACTATGATTGACTTCAAATCTGAAACTAGGGTTTCAACAACCTTTGAGTTTGACTAAGTTTGAAGGAGAATTTTGGGATTGTTTTGATAGCATTTTGACTAGCTTGGTAGGCCACACTCTTTCGCTGTTGACTGAGCTCCCTTGGAGGACTGTTGACCATTGACTGTTGACAATTTGATGTTGATGTTGTTGTTGACTTTAACCAGAGTTGACATTGACCAAATTTGACTATTGGCTCGTCTTTTGAATTTTGGTTGTGTTGTTTTGTTGAATAAGTCAAAAGCCTGACTTTGGCTCTTGTTGATGATATTGGAACATTGTAATGTTTGTTGAACATTTTATGACAATCTAATAAGAAGAAGAATTTGAAAGGGTTTTCCCCTTTGGGGGGTTTTCCCTGGTCTTTGACCAATTCTTGTGTCGCTTGTCATTGCTTCTGATTGTCTCTTATTGTACATTGCATTCATTGTTCTATCTACAATTGTTATTGACTACTGGAATATTGAATTTATTGCTAATAGAAGTTAATAATTGGGCTAAAGTGATTGTAACAATATAAAATAATGGAAAAGTAATAGGGATAATGGAAAAGTAATAGGGTTGTTACTACTATTTGGGATATTTGACTTGGTTTACGAAGCCATGCTCACAAATGCAAACAAATAATGAGCAATGGTAGTGGAAAAAGAAAAACAAGAAAAGAAAGTGACCCTTTATCCTAGAAGATAACTTACCCTCTATGACATGGTCGCTACCTTTTCTGTAGTGTCCCAAATCTTCTCTCGCACAACAATACTCAATGGCTTCATCAATGCTTCTCCACCTTCCTTAAACTACATTGCATTTAATTTAAACAAATGATATAATTATGAAGCAATAAACGAGATAAATTAAAACAAGCATAGAACCATATAATTATGTACTAGCAAACAATTAAATTCCTCAATACATACCTCCATCATCTTTGCTCACTACACTTTTGGAATTTGACCCACAAGAAAGGTTGTAAAGACCTGTTTAATTTCCCGACCCACTGAACCCCACCAAAAAAATGAATAAAACTAAGAAATATAGATAAAAGAGAACAGAAGAAAAATAAAATATCAAGTCACAAATTAGCATGGCCATGCTCAAAAAAAACAAAAAACAAAAAAGTTAAACCGAAGAAAATTAAAAAAATTAAAAAAAATTAAAAAATAAAAACCACAACAATAACAAAAGATGCAACCAACAATAGCAAAAAAACAACAAAAATAACCAAAAAATAACATGGAAACAAAGAGAAACAATAGATGGAGACACTGATCTGCAATCCCAACATGAGTCGATGACCAGCTAGGAACACTCTGCACAACAAAAAAATATTATGTTATATTAAATATACAAAATATTATAAGAAACATAAAACAAATATCAAAATATCTTATGAGAAATCTTAATTAAAGACCAACAATATTACAAGTAATATTATGCACTAGAGAGTACAGGTTATGCAAACACTAAAAATCAACCCTAAATAGATAAAGAGGTAAAAATGTTCTATTTGAAATGAAAAGGATTACTTATCAAATCATATATGGATATTGCACCAAAAAATAACTCACCTCTACCTTTCTATTTTTTGCACTCTACTACAATTTTTGACTCATAAAGATATTTCGATAGTTTAAATAGTGGTCCTCCACATTCCATTATCTGTATTTCATTGCACTCGTCAAAATTTTTGAAAAATATTAAATACACACAAAATGTTGTGAGGTATTACGAATAAGCACTAGAAAGTACATCTTATGCAAACACTAAAAATCATAAACTTTAAATAGATAAAGACGTAGGATCGTATATAATAGGTAAATAATGGATCATATATGGATATTTACACCAAAAGAGAAATCACCTTATCTCTGGTTTACCTTTGCACTCTACTGAAAGCTCTCCCTTACAAGTACATTTCAGTGGTTTAGCTAGTGATTTCTCCACACCAAATTACCTGCATTACATTGAGGTCAATAATTAAATATAAGGAAAATAATGTAAGATGCCTTGAATTTAAATGCACATATGTAACCATACATATCACCTCAAGATTTTCCTTAACCCACTACATCTTTTAAATTATGGGTTGTTGTTAGGACCTACCCTAATTTTCCACTCATTGTACCAAATAGAAATCAAAATAGACACTTGTGAGCATAACATAAATGAAAACAAAATGTCTTCTAAGCAATATTATGCAAACTTACATCTTATGAAATTACCAAAAATCATAATTTTGCAAAAAGAAAAGAGAAAGGAGAACCATTGTATTGAAATGAGAAGATATCCTTAAACTCACTTTCTGGCTATAAATTCTCCTACACATCTACAAGCCTCTCACACAAAAATATTTATGTAGTTTCATCAATGCTCCTCCACCTTCCCTTACCTACATTTGCAAAGCATTCGTTATATAAATAAATCCAAAATAATATAATATGCATTCAATTATACCTTCACTATAGTGCCTCAATTACAGAAAGATATTCAGTAGTTTCACGAGCGGTCCTTCGCATTACTTGATCTGTATTGCATCTAAATTTCAACAATGCACATGACATAATAATGAATCAGCGAATGAGTCAAAGTAAAATGGGCATCACAAACATATAATTTAGTAACAAACAAGTAGGTTCCCTCATACATACCTCTTTCACCTTTGCCCGTAAACAAAAGAATTTCCCCAAACATACCGCATTCGCCTTTCCAACTACACCGATGGACACCTACACATCTGCAAGTCTCTTACACAAAAATATTTTCGTAGTTTTACTAATGCCCCTCCACCTTCCTTAACCTACATTTGCATACCACTCATTATATAAATAAATCTCAACTAGTATAATATGCATTCAATTATACCTTCGCCATCGTGCCTAGCATCACAGATTCAGTAGTTTCAAGAGTGGTCCTTCACCTTTCTTGATTTGTACTGCATCTAAATTTCAATAAATGCACATGATATAATAATTAATCAACAAATAACTTAAACTAAAATGGATAGCATACCATATAATTTAGTAGCAAACAAGTAAGTTCCCTTATACATACCTCTTTCGCCTTTTCCCATAAACAAGTAAATTTCTCCATACATACCTCATTCACCTTTTCCCACTACACTTGTGGACTCCTATAGATATGCAAGTCTCACACAAAAATATTTTTGTAATTATATCAATGCTCCTCCACCTTTCTTTACCTACATTTGCATAACACACATTATATAAATAAATCCCAAATAATATAAATGCATTCAATAATATCTTTGCTATGGTGCTCACATCACACAAATACATTTGCATAACACACATTATATAAATAAATCCCAAATAATATAAATGCATTCAATTATATCTTTGCTATGGTGCTCACGTCACACAAATATATATGATAGTTTCACCAATAGTCCTTCACCTTTCTTGATTTGTATTGAATTAAATTTAAACAAGGATACATGATATAATCATGAAACAACAATTGAGTTCAATTAAAATGAAGTAACAAACAATTAAGTTCTCAATTTTGTCTGAAGTATTGGTTGTGCCCAACTTTAAGTACAGGCCACTGATGCATCTATGGTTTTAGTTACCTAATGATTGATTGATTTAGACTTGATCTTGATAGGTTTTTGTCAGGTGGTCCACATCACAATAGTAGAAATTTCTTGAGGTGATTTCCCACCTTCTCAACACAGGTGTAGAAGCTATACTATCCAGTGCAAAGAGAGAGTTGACATTGATGGTGAAGCATTTCCTACCTAGGAAAGAGTGTTGGGTCATTTGAGTACTCCAAATCATTCTTCACACTCGGAGGAACCCCCAAATGTTTAAACTTTGAGCCCTTGATGCTTAGTGTTGGAGATATTAATGATTTGCTTACTGGACCCAGGATGCCCCCAGGTTGGCCCTTACACTATTTTGATGGTAATCACTTGATTCAAAGCCTAAATGATGATGGTCATCCTTTTGATGCCAAGGAAGGGCTTGTACATCACCTTCAAGCCCTAATACTATGAGATATTTTAATGCCACGTCACACCTTTTCCTTTTGTGTAGGTGATATAGGGCACTTATAGGCATGACATATTGGTAGGGAGACTTTTGATCACTTTCACATCCTCTATGACGCACTTCAAAGAGTATGGAGCACTCTTTATCCCTCGCCTCACACTTAAGGGTTTATTGAGCTTATTTTGAGGGCGACATCACACTATTAGAGCATTTATTCCCACATGTGTGGGCTTATATAGCACATTTGTCTTTGTTTTTTAGATGAGATTGGCTTGTAACCTCTTTCTTGTAGAATACTCAAAAGTGAACTTGTCAGTAGTAATTTTGGTGAGTGAAGGAAGGCTCATATAAATAAAGCCTTCCCCTCACTTCTACTTCCATCATCACACATGTAACTTTTGCCTTCTAGAAAGAGTGTGACTTGTTTTCTTATTTTCTACCAGGGAATTTTATGGATGTGTCTTGTTCTTGGATGTAATTTTTGCTTTGAGACACTATTTTGGGGTTGAAAGAAGGACTATTGTAGATTATCTTGTAATTTTATCACTGATTATTGATATTTTGCATGCTTTAAAAGCTTTAAATAGGGTTTATATCGGTCCATGTCCAAATGCTTATCATTGGTGATTTTTCCTTCATTATTGCATGTAGAATTGTCATCTTAATAGCCTTTAAGGAAACTCCTACCATGCAAGCCTTATAATTAACTTCTCAGTTAAGTTGCTAGCCTATAAGTGTGTTAATCAACCTTAATACTAAATTAAATTTCCCAAAACCCTCTCTCTCTTAAACGACTAGGGCAGCCACTATGGTTTTTAAAATAGATTTGAGTGTAAGGTTTTATTTTATTACATAGGGGTGCCTCTAAAATGTAGGATAATTTACATAAACCATGTAAAAGCAAAATCTAACATCACAATTTGTCTTGAACAGACTAGAAGGGATGATGTCAGCTCTAATTATTGTTTTTTGCACATATCTAACAACCCAAAATCCGTTTTACTTGCATTAGCCTTAGTCTCTAATGCAAACACTTTGTTCCTTTCTTGTTGAATATCATTTTAAGGTTTTTTCTGAGGTTGCGCAATGCCATTGCCTGCCCTAAAATTAAACATCACTCAAACCCTAACCTATAGCAGCCTTGTCATTGGTTTAACCTTATAGAGCTTGAACCCTAACTTTGAATATCTTGGTCATCTTTGGCCCTGCCAAAGCTTCTACCTATCTCAAGACCTCCAAAAAAAGCCATCTTAAGCCATACTATTAAAATACCTTGTAGGTGGCATAGGGAGGCCTCCCTTGCTATTGAAATCTCATTAAACAACAGCAGGAAGGTTGTTAAGGTAACAATGGAAACTCTTCGTCATCGTTGCCATGGGGTTTGGCCCCCTCCCGATGAGTCCATTCACCTGACCTGCTAGATTTTGCGGCAACAAGCCCATGCAATACATTTTTACACTAACAAGAAGATCAACCTATTTGAGGAGATTAAAGGTGCCTAAAAGGAAAATGTTTGGCATACCTTACCCATAGAATTGAAAAACAACAGCTAGTTTGAGGAAGATGGATTCATGGTACATATTTTACGCACATGGTTTATATTGTTTAACGACACATATGGCTTCATGATACATTGTTTATGTCAGTTAGCGTGTTGGAATTTGGGTAGCTTGGAAGCTATTTCTGAGAGGAAACCCACCAAAAATGAGTTGGTTGGGAAATTTAACCAAATTCAGAGTTTCCGGCCCAAAGTAGTGGGTTTGGAATCTAAAGAAACCAATTGTCTATTCTAAAGGGTAAGAGAGAGTAAACACTAAAGATCTAGAGTTTTCCTAAATCAACCCAAGAGAAAAGTATAAATAGAGACCCGAAGAAGAGGATCAATGTATAGACTCAAGATGTGACCTCATGTGTGGAGCAAGATAGCCCAAAGCAGGCTGCAGATCTTAGAGAGAGAGACATATATCTGAAGAAGATGAGGAGTAGAGTCTAAGGAGGCCGAGTTGAATGTCTTGCAACGAAGAGGACACAATCATGGAGACTGGGCAAATATCCTTCTATGTGTGGAAAGAGGTCCAAGAGTAATGGACCGAGTTCTGTAGTAGCTACAGGAAGCACTAAGGAGGCCGAGAAAGTGCTACAGAACCATGCAAAGGGTTGGTCGTGGGTCCTAACTGATGTCACAGTTGTTTGAGGTAAGCCACAGGGCATCTGAGGGTTTTAGTATCTACTTGGAGTAGTTGTAGACCTATATAGGATAAGTGTGGCTTTGTTCTACTACAAACCATTCTTCTGTGAATACAAGCCAAACGAGAGTCGCAACTCCTCAAGGGTAGACGCAACTCAAAGGAGAGGAAGATTATGGTCTATTTCTAATTTGGATTTGTGCCCTAGGGAGGTCGAGCTTTTGTCTGCGCAACATGGATGTTAAAGGACTATTGAATTAAGGTTTGTTTGTTATTTTGAAGAGGTTGACCTTCAGTTGTTTGTACCAGGAAGGGGTAGAATCCTTAAAGATTGTCGCATGCAAGCCGAAAATGCATAACAATGCTAGGCAATGCCTTAGATCAAGTAGCAGCGTGTCCATATTAGGTCGCAGGAAGAAGGAAATAGGTTGAGAGGCCTCATAACCTTGAAGAGGACGAGCGGAGGTATCTCAACCTAAGGAAGAGGCCAACGAGTGTTTTATTCTACGTTGGATGGTTGTTGAGAAGCATATCAAAAGTTTGTTCATAAAAGGAGCTTTGGGAAGCAACGTTATGGATGAGTATACAGTGATTTGAAGGGAAAATCCATAGTGAGTAGTTGTTGTTTGGGGCCGATAAATGTAGTGTAATTGAAGGATTAAATGCACTGTGAGTAGCTAGTTGCATAGAGATCTAAGAAGTGGAAGATATTGTGTGAAGGAGGCAAAGGACAACCAGTTACATCAAGGGCAATAATGACTAAAATAGTTGGTTACATCAACAAGAAAGTCATGTATTTTGTTCTTGTTATTTTGGAAAATTTGAAAGTCAATAGGGATCTTACCTCAAGCCGCAATTTTGTATACTATGTATACTAGTTGTACTAGTGATATGAAGGGTAATGATCCCTGGTATGGGATCCTTGAAGATTCTTTTATTAATGGACTATTAAAGATCGAGCTTTGGGCTCAATATATATGTGTACTTTATTGATTTCAAGGATGTAGATTTGCGTTGTGCAAAGTGCTTGTAAGTTGGGGGCTCCTAAAGTGTTTGCGTGCTTGGTAAGCCATATACTAGATATAGGGCCTAGATATAATCCCATTAATTCAACTGAAGAATTTCCAATTGAAAGGTTGGAAGACTCACATATCCCTGAATACAAAGGAGACTTGACTTACATATCTTCTCGTGTTCGTGAGTTGTCCACTTATCTTGTTGATCTTAATTAACTCTTCTAGAAGGGCACATGTTAAGGTGGGGTTTGTTAATTTGGCCACTCCAGGATAAATTCCCCTCGTTGGACAATATTCCTCATCCAGAGAGACCTAAAATTGCCCTTGGAAGCACTTAATTTTGTTAAGTAAAAAATAATTTTTGAAGTGAAGAAACAGAGTGGCACAAAAGTCAACGTCAACCTAAGAGACTAATTAGCCCTCCTCCAACGCCTATAAATACAAGTCAAGCTGCCCTCATTTGAACATCAACTCAACGGACATTCTTCTTCTTCTTACAGATTCAATACATCTGAAATATTGCAGGTCTTCATCCACACGTGGAAAGAGTAGAGAGGACAAAATGCAGGAGGTCGAAATCTGTATTTGAACAACACTTTGACCAAAGTTGACTTTTGGTTATTGGGCATAGTTTGACTTGATTTTACTTGGGTTTTGGACTAGGGTTTCAGCAACCTTTGACTTTGACTAAGTTTGAAGGAGAATTTTGGGACTGTTTTGACAGCATTTTGACTAGCTTGGAAGGCCACATTCTTTGACTGTTTACCGAGCTACCTTGGAGGATTGTTGACCATTGACTGTTGACAATTTGATGTTAATGTTGTTGTTGACTTTAACCAGAGTTGACATTGACCAAATTTGACTATTGGCTCATCTTTTGGATTTTGGTTGTGTTGTTTTGTTGGATAAGTCAAAAGCTTGACTTTGGCTCCTGTTGATGATATTGGAACATTGTACTGTCTGTTGAACATTTTATGACAATCTAATAAGAAGAAGAATTTGAAAGGGTTTTCCGTTGTGGGGTTTTTCCCTGGTCTGTGACCAATTCTTGTGTCGCTTGTCATTGCTTATGATTGTCTCTTATTGTACATTGCATTCATTGTTCTATCTACAATTGTTATTGACTACTCGAAGATTGAATTTATTGTTAATAGAAGTTAATGATTGGGCTAAGGTGATTGTAACAATATAAAAGAGTGGAAAAGTAATAGGGTTGTTACTACTATTTGGGATATTTGACTTCGTTTAGGAACCCATGCTCACAAATGCAAACAAATAGGAGCAATGGTAGTGCAAAAAGAAAAACAAGAAAAGAAAGTGACCCTCTATCCCAGAAGATAACTTACCTTCTATGACATGGCTGCTACCTAATTCTGTAGTGTACCAAATCTCTCTCGCACAACAATACTCAATGGCTTCATCAATGCTTCTCCACCTTCCTTAACCTACAATGGATTTAATCTAAACAAAAGATATAATTTTTAAGTAATAAACGAGATAAATTAAAACAAGCATAGAACCATATAATTATGTACTAGAAAACAATTAAATTCCTTAATACATACCTCCATCATCTTTGCTCACTACATTTTTGGAATTTAACCCACAATAAAGGTTGTAAGAAAAATAGATAAAAAATCACAAAAGAAAAATAAAATATCAAGTCACAAATTAGCATGGCCATGCTAAAAAAAAAAAAAACTAAAAACATAAAAGTTAAACCAAAAAAAAAACCACAACAATAGCAAAAAAAAAACAAAAATAACCAAAAAAATGCAACCAAACAAAAAGAAACAATAGATGGGGACACTGATCTGCTATCCCAACATGAGTCGATGGCCAGCTAGGAACACCCTGCACACCAAAAACATATTATGTTATATTAAATATACAAAATATTGTAAGAAACATGAAACAGATATCGAAATATCTTATGAGAAATCTTAATTAGAGACCAACAATATTAAAAGTAATCTTATACACTAGAGAGTATAGGTTATGCAAACACTAAAAATCAACCCTAAATAGAAAAAAAGGTAAAAATGTTCCATTTGAAATGAAAAGGATTACTTATCAAATCATATATGGATATTGCACCAAAAAATAACTCACCTCTACCTTTCTATTTTTTGCCCTCTACTACAATATCTATCTCATAAAGATATTTCGGAAGTTTAATTAGTGATCCTCCACATTCCATTATCTATATTGCATTAAAGATATTTCGGAAGTTTAATTAGTGGTCCTCCACATTCCATTATCCGTATTGCATTGCACTCGTCAAAATTTTACGAAAAATATGAAATACACACAAAATGTCGAGAGGTATTATGAATAAGCACTAGAAAGTACATCTTATGCAAACACTAAAAATCATAAACTTTAAATAGATAAAGAGGTAGGATCCTATACAATAGGTAAATAATGGATCATATATGGATATTTACACCAAAAAAAAAATCACCTCTATCTCTCATTTACCTTTGCACTCTACTGCAAGCTCTCCCTTACAAGTACATTTCAGTAGTTTAGCTAGTGATTTCTCCACACCAGATTACCTGCATTACATTGTGGTCAATAATTAAATAAAAGGAAAATAATGTAAGATGTTTCGAATTTAAACGCACACAACCATACATATCACCTCAAGCTTTTCCTTAACCCACTACATCTTTTAAATTATGGGTTGTTAGAACCTACCCCAATTTCCCACTCATTGTACCAAATAAAAATCAAAATAGACAATTACGAGAATAACAAAAATGAAAACAAAATGTCTTCTAAGCAATATTATGCAAAATTATATCTTATGAAATCACCAAAAATCATAATTTCAGAACAAGAAAAGAGAAAGGAGAACCATTGTATTCAAATGGGAAGATATCCTTGAACTAGCTTTCTGGCTCTACATTCTCCTACACATCAACAAGTCTCTCACACAAAAATATTGATGTAGTTTCATCAATGCTCCTCCACCTTCCTTTACCTATATTTGCAAAGCATTTGTTATATAAATAAATCCCAAATAATATAATATAAATTAAACTATACCTTCACTAAAGTGCCTCAATTACAAAAAGATATTCAGTAGTTTCACCAGTGGTCCTTCACATTACTTGATCTGTATTGCATCTAAATTTCAACAAATGCACATGACATAATAATGAATCAGCAAATGAGTCAGAGTAAAATGGGCATCACAAACATATAATTTAGTAACAAACAAGTAGGTTACCTCATACATACCGAATTCGCCTTTGCCCACTACACCGGTGGACTCCTACACATCTGCAAGTCTCTTACACAAAAATATTTTTGTAGTTTTACTAATGCCCCTCCACCTTCCTTAACCTACATTTGCATACCACTCATTATATAAATAAATCTCAAATAGTATAATACACATTCAATTATACCTTCGCCACCGTGCCTAGCATCACAGATTCAGTAGTTTCAAGAGTGGTCCTTCACCTTTCTTGATTTGTATTGCATCTAAATTTCAATAAATGCACATAATATAATAATGAATCAACAAATAACTTAAACTAAAATGGACAACATACCATATAATTTAGTAGCAAAGAAGTTCATTCCCTTATACATACCTCTTTCGCCTTTACCCATAAACAAGTAAATTTCTCAATACATACCTCATTCACCTTTTCCCACTACACTTGTGGACTCCTACACATATGCAAGTCTCACACAAAAATATTTTGTAGTTTTACCAATGCTCCTCCCCTTGCTTTACCTACATTTGCATTATATAAATAAATCCCAAATAATATAAACGCACTCAATAATATCTTTGTTATGGTGCTCACATCACACAAATACATTTGCATAACACACATTATATAGATAAATCCCAAAAAATATAAATGCATTCAATTATATCTTTGTTGTGGTGCTCACATCACACACATATATACGGTAGTTTCACCAATAGTCCTTCACCTTTCTTGATTTGTATTGAACTAAATTTATACAAGCATACATGATATAATCATGAAACAACAAATGAGTTCAATTAAAATGAAGTAACAAACAATGAAGTTCTCAATTTTGTCTTTAGTATTGGTTGTGCCCAACTTTAAGTACAGGCCACTGATGCATCTATGGTTTTAGTTACCTAATGATTGATTGATTTAGACTCGATCGTGATAGGTTTTTGTCAGGTGGTCCACATCACAACATTAGAAATTTCTTTAGGTGATTTCCCACCTCCTCAACACAGGAGTAGAAGCTATACTATCCAATGCAAAGAGAGAGATTGACTTTGATGGTGCAGCATTTCCTATCTAGGAGAGTGTTGGGCTATTTGAGTACTTCACATCATGCTTCACACCCGGAGGAACCCCCAAATGTTTAAACGTTGAGCCCTTGGTGCTTAAACATTGAGCCCTCGAAGTAACAAACAATTAAGTTCTCAATTTTGTCTTTAGTATTGGTTGTGTCCAACTTTAAGTATGGGCCACTGATGCATCTATGGTTTTGATTTAGACTTGATCCTGATAGGTTTTTGTCAGTTGATCCACATCACAACAGTAGAAATTTCTTGAGGTGATTTCCCACCTCCTCAACACAGGATTAGAAGTTATACTATCCAATGCAAATAGAGAGATTGACTTTAATGGTGCAGCATTTCCTACCTAGGAAAGAGTGTTCGGTTATTAGAGTACTTCACATCATACTTCACACTCGGAGGAACCCCCAAATGTTTAAACGTTGAGCCCTTGATGCTTAGTGTTGGAGATATTAATAATTTTCTTAGTGGAACTTGGATGCCCCCAAGTTGGCCCTCACACTATTTTGATGGTAATCACTTGATTCAGAGCATAAATGATGATGGCCATCCTTGAGATGACAAGGAAGGGCTTGTACATCACCTTCAAGCCCTAATACTTTGAGAGATTTTAATTCCACGTCACACATTTTCCTTTTGTGAAGGTGATATAGGGCACTTATAGGCATGACATATTGGCAGGGAGACTTCTGATCGCCTTGACATCATCCATGACACACTTCACAGAGAATGGAGCACTCCTTATCCCTCACCTCACACTTGAGGGTTTATTGAGCTTATTTTGAGGGCGATATCACACTATTAGAGCATTTATTCCCACACGTGTGGGCTTATATAGCACTTTTGTCTTTGTTTTTTAGATGAGATTGGCTTGTAACCTCTTTCTTGTAGAACACTCAAAAGTGAACTTGTCAGGAGTAATTTTGGTGAGTGAAGGAAGGCTCGTATAAATAAAGCCTTCCCCTCACTTCTACTTCCATTATCACACATGTCAATTTGGCCTTCTAGAAACAATGTGACTTGTTTTCTTAGTTGCTACATGCAAATTTTATGGTTGTTCTTGCATGTAATTTTTGCTTGGAGACAATATTTTGGGATTGAAAGAAGAAATATTGTAGAATATCTTGTAATTTTAATAATGACAATTTATATTTTGCATGCTTTAAAAGCGTTAAATAAGATTTACATCAGTCCATTTCCAAATGCTTATCATTGGTGATTTTTCCTTCATTATGGCATGTAGAATTGTCATCTTA
The DNA here is from genome assembly GCA_034641835.2 of Pinus albicaulis. Lineage (NCBI taxonomy): Eukaryota > Viridiplantae > Streptophyta > Pinopsida > Pinales > Pinaceae > Pinus > Pinus albicaulis. The sequence goes on from CM076572.1 coordinate 1,165,878,709, forward strand.
ATAGCCTTTAAGGAGACTCCTAGCATGCAAGCCCTATAATTAACTTTTCGGTTAAGGAGCTAGCCTATAAGTGTGTTAATCAACCTTAATACTAAATTAAATTTCCCTTAACCCTCTCTCTCTTAAACGGCTAGGGCAGCCACTAGGGTTTTAAAAATAGATGAGTGTAAGGTGTTATTTTATTACATAGGGGTGGCTCTAAAATGTAGGATAATTTACATAAACCATGTAAAAGCAAAATCTAACATCACAATTTGCCTTGAATAGCCTAGAAGGGATGACGTCATCTCTAATCATTTTTTTTTGCACATATCTAACAACTCAAAAACGGTTTTACTTGCATTTACCTTAGTTTCTAATGGAAACACTTTGTTCCTTTCTTGTTGAACATCATTTTAAGGTTATTTCTAAGTTTTCTCAATGCCATTGCATGCCTTAAAATTAAACATCACTCAAACCCTAACCTATAACAGCCTTGTCATTGGTTTAACCTAAAAAAAGCCATCTTAAGCAATAGTATTAGAATACCTTGTAGGTGGCATAGGGAGGCCATCCTTGCTATTGAAATCCCATTAAACAACAGGAAGAAGGTTGTTAAGGTAACAATGGAAACTCTTCCTCATCGTTGCCATGGGGTTTGGCCCCTTCCCAATGAGTCCATTCACTTAACCTGCTAGAGTTTGCGGCAACAAGCCTATGCAATACTTTTTTACACAAACAAGAAGATCAACCTATTTGAGGAGATTAAAGGTGCCTAAAAAGAAAATGTCTGGCATACCTTACCCATAGAATTGAAAAACAACAGCTAGTTTGAGGAAGATGCATTCATGGTACATATTTTATGCACATTTTTTATATTGTTTGACGGCACCCATGGCTTCATGGTACATTGTTTATGTCAGTTAGGGTGTTGGAATTTGGGTAGCTTGGAAGCTATTTCTGAGAGGAGGAAACCCACTAAAAATGAGTTGGTTGGGAAATTTAACCAAAGCTAGAGTTTTGGGCCCAAAGTAGTGGGTTTGGAATCTAAAGAAACCAATTGTTTATTCAAAAGGGTAAGAGAGAGTAAACCCTAAAGATCTAGAGTGTTCCTAAATCAACCCAAGAGAAAAGTATAAATAAAGAACATATGAAAAGGCTCAATGTACAGACTCAAGATGTGACCTCATGTGTGGAGCAAGATAACCCTAAGGAGGCTGCAGATATTAGAGAGAGAGACATATATCTGAAGAAGATGAGGAGTATATTCTAAGGAGGCCGAGTGGAATGTCTTGCAAAGAAGAGGTTGCAATCATGGAGACTGGAAAAATATCCTTCTACGGGTGGAAAGAGCTCCAAGAGTAATGGACCGAGTTCTGTAGTAGCCGCGGGAAGCACTAAGGAGGCCAAGAAAGTGCTACAGACCAAGAAAAAGGCTGGTCGTGGGTCCTAACTGATGTCGCAGTTGTTTGAGGTAAGCCACAGGACATCCGAGGGTTTTAGTATCTACCTGGAGTAGTCACAAACCTAGATAGGATAATTGTGGCTCTGTTCTGCTGCAAACCATTCTTGTGCGAATACAAGCCAAAGGAGAGTCGCAACTCCTCAACAGTAGCCGCAACTCGAATGAGAGGAAGATTATGGTCTATTTCTTATTTGGATTGGTGCCCTAGGGAGGTCGAGCTTTTGTTTTCCAAACATGGAGGTTAAAGGACTATCGAATCAAGGTTTGTCTGTTATTCTGAAGAGGCTGAGCTTCAGTTGTTTCTACCAGGAGGGGGTAGAATCCTTAGAGTTTGTTGCATGCAAGCCGAAAATGCCTCACGATGCTAGACAATGCCTTACATCAAGTTGCAGCCTTCCATGTTAGGTCGCAAAAAGAAGGAAATAGGTTGAGAGGCCTCATAACCTTGAGAAGGACGAGCAAAGGTATCTCACCCTAAGGAAGAGGCCAACGAGGGTTTTATTCTACGTTGGATGGTTGTTGAGAAGAATATCAAAAGTTTGTTCATAAAAGGAGCTTTGGGCAGCAACGTTATGGATGAGTATACAGTGATTTAATGGGAAAATCCATAGTGAGTAGTTGTTGTTTGGGGCCGATAAATGTCGTGTATTTGAAGGATTAAATGCATTGTGAGTAGTTGGTTGGATAGAGATCTAAGAAGAGGCAGATATTGTGTGAAGGAGGCAAAGGACAACCAGTTACATCAAGGGCAATAATGACTAAAATGGTTGGTTACATCAACAAGTAAGTCATGTATTTTGTTCATGTTGTTTTGGGCAATTTGAAAGTAAATAGGGATCTTACCTCAAGCCGCAATTTTGTATACTATGTATACTAGTTGTACTAGTGATATGAAGGGCAATGATCCCTGATATGGGATCCTTAATGATTCTTTTATTAATGCACTATTAAAGATCAAGCTTTGGGCTCAATATATCTGTGTACTTCATTGATTTCACTGATGTAGATTTCCATTGTGCAAAGCACTTGTAAGTTGGGAGTTCCTAAAGAGTTTGTGTGCTTGGTAAGCCATACACTAGATATGGGGCCTAAGAAAATTTCAACATGGGACAGCCTATTTTGGCATTTTCAGTTGGCACATTATATTTAGTTACAACATGTTATCGTGCATCATTCACTGCATATTATTCACTAGAAAAGGATTATTTGCACATAATCCCATTAATTTAATTGAAGAATTTCCAATTGAAAGGTTGGACGACTCACATATACATGAATACAAAGGAGGCTTGACTTACACATCTTCTCGCGCTCGTGAGTTGTCCACTTATCTTGTTGATCTTAATTAACTCTTCTAGAAGGCCACATTTTAAGGTGGGGTTTGTTAATTTGGCAACTCCAGGATAAATTCCCCTCCTTGGACAATATTACTCATCCAAAGAGACCTAAAATTGCCCTTGGAAGCAATTAATTTGGTTAAGGAAAAAATAATTTTTGAAGTGAAAAGATAGAGTGGCACAAAAGTCAACGTCAACCAAAGAGACTAATTAGCGCTACTCCACTGCCTATAAATACAAGTCAAGGTGCCCTCATTTGGACATCATCTCAACATACATTCTTCTTCTTCTTGAAGATTCAATACATCTAAAATATTGTAGGTTTTCATCCACACGTGCAAAGAGTAGAGAGGACAAAATGCAGGAGGCCGAAATCTGTATTTGACCAACACTATGACCAACGTTGAATTTTGTTTATTAGGCATAGTTTGAATTGATTTTACTTGGGTTTTGGACTATTTTGGAAGATTGAATTATTTGGCACAAAGATCGAGAATTTTTGAGCACTTTGACTTGGATTGACTTCAAATCTGCAACTAGGGTTTCAGCAACCTTTGACTTTGACTAAGTTTGAAGGAGAATTTTGGGACTATTTTGATAGCATTTTGACTAGCTTGGAAGGCCACATTCTTTGACTATTGACCAAGCTCCCTTGGAGGATTGTTGATCGAGCTCCCTTGGAGGATTGTGCTCCCTTGGAGGATTGTTGATCAAACTCCCTTGGAGGACTGTTGACCATTGACTACTGACAATTTGATGTTGATCTTGTTGTTGACTTTAACCAGAGTTGACATTGACCAAATTTGACTATTGGCTCATCTTTTGGATTTTGGTTGTGTTGTTTTGTTGAATAAGTCAAAAGCTTGACTTTGGCTCTTGTTGATGATATTGGAACATTGTACTGTTTGTTGAACATTTTATGACAATCTAATAATAAGAAGAATTTGAAAGGGCTTTCCCCTTTAGGGGGTTTTCCCTGGTCTTTGACCAATTCTTGTGTCTCTTGTCATTGCTTCTGATTGTCTCTTATTGTATATTGCATTCATTGTTCTACCTACAATTGTTATTGACTATGGGAAGATTGAATTTATTGCTAATAGAAGTTAATAATTGGGCTAAAGTGATTGTGACAATATAAAAGAGTGGAAAAGTAATAGGGTTGTTACTACTATTTGGGATATTTGACTTGGTTTAAGAAGACATGCTCCCAAATGCAACCAAATAAGAGAAATGGTAGTGGAAAAAAAAAAACAAGAAAAGAAAGTGACCCTCTATGACATGGCCGCTACCTTTTTTGTAGTGTCCCAAATCTCTCTCGCACAACGATACTCAATGGCTTCATCAATGCTTTCCACTTTCCTTAACCTACATTGCATTTAATTTAAACAAATGATATAATTATGAAGCAACAAACGAGATAAATTAAAACAAACCTAGAACCATATAATTATGTACTAGCAAACAATTAAATTCCTCAATACATACCTCCATCATCTGTGCTCATTACACATTTGGAATTTGACCCACAATAATGTAGAGACAAAACTAAGAAAAATAGATAAAAGATCACATAAGAAAAATAAAATATCAAGTCACAAATTAGCATGGCCATGCTCAAAAAAACAAAAAACATAAAAGTTAAACAAAAACAAAAACAAAAAAAAAACCACAACAATAACAAAAGATGCAACCAACAATAGCAAAAAAAAACAACAAAAATAACCAAAAAATAACAAGCAAACAAAGAGAAACAATAGATGGAGACACTGATTTGCAATCCCAACATGAGTCGATGGCCAGCTAGGAACACCCTGCACACCAAAAAAATATTATGTTATATTAAATATACAAAATATTGTAAGAAACATGAAACAAATATCAAAATATCTTATGAGAAATCTTAATTAGAGACCAACAATATTACAAGTGATCTTATGCACTAGAGAGTACAGGTTATGCAAACACTAAAAATCAGCGCTAAATAGAGAAAGAGGTAAAAATGTTCTATTTGTAATGAAAAGGATTACTTATCAAATCATATATGCATATTGCACCAAAAAATAACTCACCTCTACCTTTCAATTTTTTGCACTCTACTATAATATCTATCTCATAAAGATATTTCGGTAGTTTAATTGGTGGTCCTCCACATCCCATTATCTGTATTGCATTGCAGTCGTCAAAATTTTATGAAAAATATTAAATACACACAAAATGTTGTGAGGTGTTATGAATAAACACTAGAAAGTACATCTTATGCAAACATTAAAAATCATAAACTTTAAATAGTTAAAGAGGTAGGATCATATAATAGGTAAATAATGGATCATATATCGATATTTACACCAAAAGAGAAATCACCTTATCTCTGGTTTACCTTTGCACTCTACTGCAAGCTCTCCCTTACAAGTACATTTCAGTAGTTTAGCTAGTGATTTCTCCACACCAGATTGTCTGCATTAGATTGTGGTCAATAATTAAATAAAAAGAAAATAATCCTCGAATTTAAATGCACACATGTAGCCATACATATCACCTCAAGCTTTTCCTTAACCCAATACATCTTTTAAATTATGGGTTGTTAGGACCTACCCTAATTTCCCACTCATTGTACCAAAATCAAAATAGGCACTTGTGAGAATAACATAAATGAAAACAAAATGTCTTCTAAGCAATATTATGCAAACTTACATCTTATGAAATCACCAAAAATCATAATTTCGCAACAAGAAAAGAGAAAGGAGAACCATTGTATTGAAATGAGAAGATATCCTTGAACTCACTTTCTGGCTTTGCATTCTCCTACACATCTACAAGTCTCTCACACAGAAATATTTATGTAGTTTCATCAATGCTCCTCCACCTTCCTTTACCTACATTTGAAAAGCATTAGTTATATAAATAAATCCAAAATAATATAATATGCATTCAATTATACCTTCACTATAGTGCCTCAATTACAGAAAGATATTCAGTAGTTTCACCAGTGGTCCTTTACATTACTTGATCTGTATTGCATCTAAATTTCAACAAATGCACATGACATAATAATGAATCAGCAAATGAGTCAGAGTAAAATGGGCATCACAAACATATAATTTAGTAACAAACAAGTAGGTTCCCTCATACATACCTCTTTCGCCTTTGCCCATAAACAAATAATTTCCCCATACATACCGCATTCGCCTTTGCCCACTACACCAATGGACTCCTAAACATCTGCAAATCTCTTACACAAAAATATTTTTGTAGTTTTACTAATGCCCCTCCACATATGCAAGTCACACACAAAAATATTTTTGTGATTTTATCAATGCTCCTCCACCTTTCTTTACCTACATTTGCATAACACACATTATATAAATAAATCCCAAATAATATAAACACATTCAATAATATCTTTGCTATGGTGCTCACATCACACAAATACATTTGCATAACACACATTATATAAATAAATCCCAAATAATATAAATGCATTCAATTATATCTTTGCTATGGTGCTCACGTCACACAAATATATACGGTAGTTTCACCAATAGTCCTTCACCTTTCTTGATTTGCATTGAATTAAATTTAAACAAGCATACATGATATAATCCTGAAACAACAATTGAATTCAATTAAAATGAAGTAACAAACTATTAAGTTCTCAATTTTGTCTAAAGTATTGGTTGTGCCCAACTTTAAGTACGGGCCACTGATGCATATATGGTTTTAGTTACCTAATGATTGATTGATTTAGACTTGATCTCGATAGGTTTTTGTCAGGTGGTCCACATCACAATAGTAGAAATTTCTTGAGGTGATTTCCCACCTTCTCAACAAAGGAGTAGAAGCTATACTATCCAGTGCAAAGAGAGAGATTGACTTTGATGGTGAAGCATTTCCTACCTAGCAAAGAGTGTTGGGTTATTTGAGTACTTCAAATCATGCTTCACACTCAGAGGAACCCCAAATGTTTAAATGTTGAGCCCTTGATGCTTAGTGTTGGAGATATTAATGATTTTCTTAGTGGACCCAGGATGCCCCCTGGTTGGCCCTGACACTATTTTGATGGTAATCACTTGATTCAGAGCCTAAATGATGATGGTCATCCTTGTGATGACAAGGAAGGGCTTGTACATCACCTTCAAGCCCTAATACTTGAGATATTTAATGCCATGTCACACCTTTTCCTTTTGTGAAGGTGATATAGGGCACTTATAGGCATGACATATTGGCAGGGAGACTTTTGATCACTTTCACATCATCTATGACGCACTTCACAGAGTATGGAGCACTCCTTATCCCTTACCTCACACTTGAGGGTTTATTGAGCTTATTTTGAGGGCGACATCACACTATTAGAGCATTTATTCCCACACGTGTGAGCTTATATAGCACATTTGTCTTTGTTTTTTAGATGAGATTGGCTTGTAACCTCTTTCTTGTAGAGCACTCAAAAGTGAACTTGTCAGTAGTAATTTTGGTGAGTGAAGGAAGGCTCGCAGCTCATATAACTAAAGCCTTCCGCTCACTTCTACTTCCATCATCACACATGTAACTTTGGCCTCCTAGAAAGAGTGTGACTTGTTTTCTTATTTTCTATCTGGGAATTTTATGGATGTGTCTTGTTCTTGGATGTAATTTTTGCTTAGAGACACTATTTTGGGATTGAAAGAACTATTGTATATTATCTTGTAATTTTATTACTGATTATTGATATTCTGCATGCTTTAAAAGCTTTAAATAGGGTTTATATTGATCCATGTCCAAATGCTTATCTTGGTGATTTTTTCCTTCATCATTGCATGTAGAATTGTCATCTTAATAGCCTTTAAGGAAATTCCTACCATGCAAGCCCTATAATTAACTTCTCGATTAAGTTGCTAGCCTATAAGTGTGTTAATCAACCTTAATACTAAATTAAATTTCCCAAAACCCTCTCTCTCTTAAACAGTTAGGGCAGCCACTAGGGTTTTAAAAATAGATTTGAGTGTAAGGTGTTATTTTATTAAATAGGGGTGGCTCTAAAATGTAGGATAATTTACATAAACCATATAAAAGCAAAATCTAACATCACATTTTGTCTTGAACAGCCTAGAAGGGATGATGTCATCTCTAATTATTGTTTTGTTCCTTACTTGTTGCATATCATTTTAAGGTTTTTTCTAAGGTTGTGCAATGCCATTGCATGCCCTAAAATTAAACATCACTCAAACCCTAACCTATAGCAGCCTTTTCATTGGTCTAACCTTATAGAGCTTGAACCCTAACTTTGAATATCTTGGTCATCTTTGGCCTTGCCAAAGCATCTACCTATATCGAGACCTCCATAGTATTAGAATACCTTCTAGGTGGCATAGGGAGGCCTCCCTTGCTATTGAAATCCCATTAAACAACAGCACGAAGGTTGCTAAGGTAACAATGGAAACTCTTCATCATCATTGCCATGGGGTTTGGCCCCTTACCGATGAGTCCATTCACTTGCCCTGCTAGAGTTTGCGACAACAAGCCCATGCAATACATTTTTACACTAACAAGAAGATCAACCTATTTGAGGAGATTCAAGGTGCCTAAAAGGAAAATGCCTAGCATACCTTACCCATAGAATTGAAAAACAACAGCTAGTTTGAGGAAGATGGATTCATGGTACATATTTTACGCACATTGTTTATATTGTTTAACGACACCCATGGCTTCATGGTACATTGTTTATGTCAGTTAGGGTGTTGGAATTTGGGTAGCTTGGAAGCTATTTTTGAGAGGAGTAAACCCACCAAAAATGAGTTGGTTGGGAAATTTAACCAAAGTCGGAGTTTCGGGCCCAAAATTGTGGGTTTGGAATCTAAAGAAACCAATTGTCTATTCTACAGGTTAAGAGAGAGTAAACCCTAAAGATCTAGAGTTTTCCTAAATCAACCCAAGAGAAAAGTATAAATAGAGAGCCTAACAAGAGGATCAATGTACAGATTCAAGATGTGACCTCATGTGTTGAGCAAGATAGCCCTAAGGATGTCGTAGATCTTAGAGAGAAAGACATATATTTGAAGAAGATGAGGAGTATAGTCTAAGGAGGCCGAGTGGAATGTCTTGCAAAGAAGAGGACACAATCATGGAGATTGGGAAAATATCCTTCTATGTGTGGAAAGAGGTCCAAGAGTAATGGACTGATTTCTGCAGTAGCTGCGGGAAGCACTAAGGAAGCCGAGACAGTGCTACAGACCATGCAAAGGGTTGTTCGTGGGTCCTAACTGATGTCGCAGTTGTTTGAGGTAAGCCACGGGGCATTTGAGAGTTTCAGTATCTACCTGGAGTAGTCGCAGACCTAGATAGGATAATTGTGGCTTTGTTCTAATACAAACCATTCTTGTGTGAATACAGGCCAAAGGAGAGTCGCAACTCCTCAAGGGTAGACGCAACTCAAAGGAGAGGAAGATTATGGTCTATTTCTAATTTGGATTTGTGCCCTAGGGAGGTCGAGCTTCTGTCTGCCAAACATGGAGGTTTAAGGACAATCGAATTAAGGTTTGTTTGTTATTTTGAAGAGGTTGACCTTCAGTTGTTTGTACTAGGAAGGGGTAGAATCCTTAGAGTTTGTTGCATGCAAGCCGAAAATGCCTCACGATGCTAGGCAATGCCTTAGATCAAGTCGCAGCGTGTCCATATTAAGTAGCAGGAAGAAGGAAATAAGTTGAGAGGCCACGTAACCTTGAGGAGGACAAGGAGATGTATCTCAACCTAAGGAAGAGGCCAACGAGGGTTTTATTCTACGTTCGATGGTTGTTGAGAAGCATATCAAAAGTTTGTTCATAAAAGGAGCTTTGGGAAGCAACGTTATGGGTGAGTATACAATGATTTGAAGGGAAAATCCATAGTGACTAGGTGAGTATACAGTGATTGGAAAGTCAATAGGGATCTTACCTCAAGCCGCAATTTTGTATACTATGTATACTAGTTGTACTAGTGATATGAAGGGCAACGATCCCTAGTATGGGATCCTTAATGATTCTTTTATTAATGGACTATTAAAGATCGAGCTTTGGGCTCAATATATATGTGTACTTTATTGATTTCAAGGATGTAGATTTGGTTTGTGCAAAGCGATTATAAGTTGGGGGTTCCTAAAGTGTTTGCGTGCTTTGTAAGCCATACACTAGATATAGGGGCTAGATATAATCCCATTAATTCAATTGAAGAATTTCCAATTGAAAGGTTGGAAGACTCACATATCCATGGATACAAAGGAGGCTTGACTTACACATCTTCTCGTGCTCGTGAGTTGTCCACTTATCTTGTTGATCTTAATTAACTCTTCTAGAAGGGCACATTTTAAGGTGGGGTTTGTTAATTTGGCAAACTCCAAGATAAATTCCCCTTGTTGGACAATATTCCTTATCCAGAGAGACCTAAAATTTCCCTTGGAAGCACTGAATTTGGTTAAGTAAAAAATAACTTTTGAAGTGAAAAAACTGAGTGGCACAAAAGTCAACGTCAACCTAAGATAGTAATTAGCCCTCCTCCAACGCCTATAAATACAAGTCAAGCGACCCTCATTTGGACATCATCTCAACAGACATTCTTCTTCTTCTTGGAGATTCAATACATCTGAAATATTGTTGGTCTTCATCCACATGTGGAAAGAGTAGAGAGGACAAAATGCAGGAGGCCGAAATTTGTATTTGACCAACACTTTGACCAAAGTTGACTTTCAGTTACTGGGCATAGTTTGTCTTGATTTTACTTGGGTTTTGGACTATATTGGAAGACTGAATTCTTTGGCACAAAGATCGAGAATTTCTGAGCACTTTGACTGTGATTGACTTCAAATCTGCAACTAGGGTTTCAACAACCTTTGACTGTGATAAGTTTGAAGGAGAATTTTGGGACTGTTTTGACAGCATTTTGACTAGCCTGGAAGGCCACATTCTTTGACTGTTGAGCAAGCTACCTTGGAGGATTGTTGACCATTGACTATTGATAATTTGATATTGATGTTGCTGTTGACTTTAACCAAAGTTGACATTGACCAAATTTGACTATTGGCTCATCTTTTGGATTTTGGTTGTGTTGCTTTTTTGGATAAGTCAAAAGCTCGACTTTGGCGCCTGTTGATGATATTGGAAGATTGTACTGTCTATTGAACATTTTATGACAATCTAATAAGAAGAAGAATTTGAAAGGGTTTTCTGTTGTGGGGTTTTTCCCTGGTCTTTGACCAATTCTTGGTCTTGTCATTGCTTCTGATTGTCTCTTATTGTACATTGCATTCATTGTTTTATCTACAATTCTTATTGACTACTGGAAGATTGAATTCATTACTAATAGAAGTTAATAATTGGGCTAAGTTGATTGTAACAATATAAAAGAGTGGAAAAGTAATAGGGTCGTTACTACTATTTGGGATATTTGACTTGGTTTAGGAAGCCATTCTCACAAAATGCAACTAAATAGGAGAAATGGTAGTGGAAAAAGAAAAACAAGAAAAGAAAGTAACCCTCTATCCCAGAAGATAACTTACCCTCTATGACATGGCCGCTACCTTTTTTGTAGTGTACCAAAATCTCTCTTGCACAACCACACTCAATGGCTTCATCAATGCTCCTCTACCTTCCTTAACCTACATTGCATTTAATTTAAACAAATGATATAATTATGAAGCAATAAACGAGATAAATTAAAACAAGCATAGAACCATATAATTATGTACTAGCAAACAATTAAATTCCTCAATACATACCTCCATCATCTTTGCTCACTACACTTTTGGAATTTAACCCTCAATAAAGGTTATAAAGACCTATTTAATTTCCCAACCCATTGAACCAGCCCCCCCCCAACCAAAAGAAGAACAAAACTAAGAAAAATAGATAAAAGATCACATAAGAAAAATAAAATATCAAGTCACAAATTAGCATGGCCATGCTAAACAAAAAACAAAAAACATAAAAGTTAACCAAAAAAAACCACAACAATAACAAAAGATGCAACCAACAATAGCAAAATAACCAAAAAATAACAAGCAAACAAAGAGAAACAATAGATGGGGACACTGCTCTGCAATCGCAACATGAGTCGATGGCCAGCTACGAACACCCTGCACACCAAAAACATATTATGTTATATTAAATATACAAAATATTGTAAGAAACTTGAAACAGATATCAAAATATGTTATGAGAAATCTTAATTGGAGACCAACAATATTAAAAGTAATCTTATGCACTAGAGAGTACATCATATATGGATATTGCACCAAAAAATAACTCACCTCTACCTTTCTATTTTTTGCACTCTACTACAATATCTATCTCATAAAGATATTTCGGTAGTTTAATTAGTGGTACTCAACATTCCATTATCTGTATTGCATTACACTCGTCAAAATTTTATGAAAAATATTAAATACACACAAAATGTTGCGAGGTATTATGAATAAGCACTAGAAAGTAAATCTTATGCAAACACTAAAAATCATAAACATTAAATAGATAAAGAGGTAGGATCCTATATAATAGGTAAATAATGGATCATATATGGATATTTACACCAAAAGAGAAATCACCTCTATCTCTGGTTTACCTTTGCACTCTACTGCAAGCTCTCCCTTAATAGTACATTTCAGTAGTTTAGCTAGTGATTTCTCCACACCAGATTACCTGCATTACATTGTGGTCAATAATTAAATAAAAGGAAAATAATATAAGATCCCTCGAATTTAAATGCACACATGTAACCATACATATCACCTCAAGCTTTAACCCACTACATCTTTTAAATTATAGGTTGTTAGGACCTACCCTAATTTCACACTCATTGTACCAAATAGAAATCAAAATAAACACTTACAAGAATAACAAAAATGAAAACAAAATGTCTTCTAAGCAATATTATGCAAAACTACATCTTATGAAATCACCAAAAATCATAATTTTGCAACAAGAAAAGAGAAAAGAGAACCATTGAATTGAAATGGGAAGATATCCTTTTACTCTCTTTTTGGCTCTACATTCCCCTACACATCTACAAGTCTCTCACTCAACAATATTTGTGTAGTTTCATCAATGCTCCTCCACCTTCCTTTACCTACATTTGCAAATCATTCATTATATAAATAAATCCCAAATAGTATAATATGCATTCAATTATACCTTCACTATAGTCCCTCAATTACAGAAAAGTTTCGCTAGTGGTCCTTCGCATTACTTGATCTGTATTGCATCTAAATTTCAACAAATGCACATGACATAATAATGAATCAGCAAATGAGTCCGAGTAAAATGGGCATCACAAACATATAATTTAGTAACAAACAAGAAGGTTCCCTCATACATACCGAATTTGCCTTTGCCCACAACACCAGTGGACTCCTACACATCTGCAAGTCTCTTACACAAAAATATTTTTGTAGTTTTACTAATGCCCCTCCACCTTCCTTAACCTACATTTGCATACCACTCATTATATAAATAAATCTCAAATAGTATAATATGCATTCAATTATACCTTCGCCACCGTGCCTAGCATCACAAATTCAGTAGTTTCAAGAGTGGTCCTTCACCTTTCTTGATTTGTATTGCATCTAAAGTTCAATAAATGCACATGATATAATAATGAATCAACAAATAACTTAAACTAAAATGCACAGCATACCATATAATTTAGTAGCAAACAAGTAAGTTCCCTTATACATACCTCTTTCGCCTTTTCCCACAAACAAGTAAATTTCTCCATACATACCTCATTCACCTTTTTCCACTACACTTGTGGACTCCTACACATATGCAAGTCTCACACAAAAATATTTTTGTAGTTTTACCAATGATCCTCCACCTTGCTTTACCTACATTTACATAACACGCATTATATAAATAAACCCCTAATAATATAAATGCATTCAATAATATCTTTGCTATGGTGCTCACATCACACAAATACATTTGCATAACACACATTATATAAATAAATCCCAAAAAATATAAATGCATTCAATTATATATTTGTTGTGGTGCTCACATCACACAAACATATACGGTAGTTTCACCAATAGTCCTTCACCTTCCTTGATTTGTATTGAACTAAATTTAAACAAGCATACATGATATAATCATGAAACAATAAATGAGTTCAATTAAAATGAAGTAACAAACAATTAAGTTCTCAATTTTGTCTTTAGTATTGGTTGTGCCCAACTTTAAGTACGGGCCACTGATGCATCTATGGTTTTAGTTACCTAATGATTGATTGATTTAGACTTGATCTTGATAGGTTTTTATCAGGTGGTCCACATCACAACAATAGAAATTTCTTGAGGTGATTTCCCACCTCCTCAACACAGGAGTAGAAGCTATACTATCCAGTGCAAAGAGAGAGATTGACTTTGATGGTGCAGCGTTTCCTACCTAGGAAAGAGTGTTGGGTTATTTGAGTACTTCACATCATGCTTCACACTCGGAGGAACCCCCAAATGTTTAAACATTGAGCCCTTGATGCTTAAACGTTGAGCCCTTGAAGTAACAAACAATTAAGTTCTCAATTTTGTCTTTAGTATTGGTTGTGCCCAACTTTAAGTACGGGCCACTGATGCATCTATGGTTTAGTTACCAAATGATTGATTGATTTAGACTTGATCTTGATAGGTTTTTGTCAAGTGGTCCACATCACGACAATAGAAATTTCTTGAGGTGATTGTACACCTCCTCAACACAAGAGTAGAAGCTATACTATCCATTGCAAATAGAGAGATTGACTTTGATGCTGCCGCATTTCCTACCTAGCAAAGAGTGTTGGGTTATTTGAGTACTTCACATCATGCTTCACACTCGGAGGAACCCCCAAATGTTTAAACGTTGAGCCCTTGATGCTCAGTGTTGGAGATATTAATGATATGCTTAGTGGACCTAGGATGCCCCAAAGTTGGCTCTGACACTATTTTGATGGTAATCACTTGATTCAGAGCCTAAATGATGATGGCCATCCTTGAAATGACAAGGAAGGGCTTGTACATCACCTTCAAGCCCTAATACTTTGAGATATTTTAATGCCACGTCACACCTTTTCCTTTTGTGGAGGTGATATAGGGCACTTATAGGCATGACATATTGGCAAGGAGACTTTTGATCACTTTCACATCATCCATGACGCATTTCACAGAGCATGGAGCACTCCTTATCCCTCACCTCACACTTGAGGGTTTATTGAGCTTATTTTGAGGGCAACATCACACTATTAGAGCATTTATTCCCACACGTGTGGGCTTATATAGCACATTTGTCTTTGTTTTTTAAATGAGATTGGCTTGTAACCTCTTTCTTGTACAACACTCAAAAGTGAACTTGTCAGTAGTAATTTTGGTGAGTGAAGGAAGGCTCATATAAATAAAGCCTTCCCCTCACTTCTACTTCCATCATCGCAAATGTAAATTTGGCCTTCTAGAAAGAGTGTGACTTGTTTTCTTATTTGCTACATGGGAATTTTATGGATGTGTCTTGTTCTTTGATGGTACTGCGAGAATATTTTGGTTTTGAAAGAAGAAATATTGTAGAATATCTTGTAATTTTATTACTGATTATTGATATTCTGCATGCTTTAAAAGCTTTAAATAGGATTTACATCAGTCCATGTCCAAATACTTATCATTGGTGATTTTTCCTTCATTATTGCATGTATAATTGTCATCTTCATAGCCTTTAAGGAAATTCCTAGCATGCAAGCCCCATAATTAACTTTTTGGTTAAGGAGCTAGCCTATAAGTGTGTTAATCAACCTTAATACTAAATTAAATTTCCCTAAACCGTCTCTCTCTTAAACGGCTAGGGCAGCCACTAGGGTTTCAAAAATAGATCAGTGTAAGGTGTTATTTTATTAGATAAGGGTGGCTTTAAAATGTAGGATAATTTACATAAACCATGTAAAAGCAAAATCTAACATCAGAATTTGTCTTGAATAGCCTAGAAGGGATGACGTCATCTCTAATTATTGTTTTTTGCACATATCTAACAACTAAAAAACCATTTTACTTGCATTTGCCTTAGTCTCTAATGGAAACACTTTGTTCCTTTCTTGTTGAATATCATTTTAACGCTATTTCTAAGTTTGCCCAATGCCATTGCATGCCCTAAAATTAAACATCACTCAAACCCTAACTTATAGCAACCTTGTCATTGGTTTAACCTTATAGAGCTTGAACCCTAACTTTGAATATCTTGGTCATCTTTGGCCCTGCCAAAGCCTCTACCTATCTCGAGACCTACAAAAAAAGCCATCTTACGCAATAGTATTAGAATACCTTGTAGGTGGCATAGGGAGGCCTCCCTTGCTATTGAAATCCCATTAAACAACAGCAAGAAGGTTGTTAAGGTAACAATGGAAATTCTTCCTCACTGCTGCCATGGGGTTTGGCCCCTTCCCAATGAGTCCATTCACCTGACCTGCTAGATTTTGTGGCAACAAGCCCATGCAATACTTTTTTACAGTAACAAGAAGATCAACCTATTTGACGAGATTAAAGGTCCCTAAAAGGAAACTGTCAGGCATACCTTACCCATAGAATTGAAAAACAACTGCTAGTTTGAGGAAGATGCCTTCATGGTACATATTTTATGTGCATTGTTTATATTGTTTGACGGCACCCATGGCTTCATGGTACATTGTTTATGTCAGTTAGGGTGTTGGAGTTTGGGTAAGCTTGGAAGCTATTTCTGAGAGGAAGAAACCCACTAAAAATGAGTTAGTTGGGAAATTTACCCAAAGTCAGAGTTTTGGGCCCAAAGTAGTGGGTTTGGAATCTAAAGAAACCAATTGTTTATTCTAAAGGGTAAGAGAGAGTAAACCCTAAAGATCTAGAGTATTCCTAAATCAACCGAAGAGAAAAGTATAAATAAAGACCCTAAGAAGAGGCAATATGTTTAGACTCAAGATGTGACCTCATGTGCGGAGCAAGATAGCCCTAAGGAGGTCGTGGATCTTAAAGAGAGAGACATATATTTGAAGAAGATGAGGAGTATAGTCTAAGGAGGCCGAGTGGAATGTCTTGCAAAGAAGAGGCTACAACCATGGAGACTGGGCAAATATCCTTCTATGGGTGGAAAGAGGTCCAAGAGTAATGGATTGAGTTCTACAATAGCTGCGGGAAGCACTAAGGAGGCCGAGAAAGTGCTACAGACCAAGCAAAGGGTTTTTCGTGGATCCTAACTAATGTCGCAGTTGTTTGAGGTAAGCCACAAGCCATCCGAGGGTTTTAGTATCTGCCTGAAGTAGTCGCAGACCTAGATAGGATAATTATGGTTCTATTCTGCTGCAAACCATTCTTGTGTGAATACAAGCCAAAGGAGAGTTGCAACTCCTCAACGGTAGCCGCAACTCGAACGAGAGGAACATTATGGTCTATATCTGATTTGGATTGGTGCCCTAGGGAAGTCGAGCTTCTTTTTGTCAAACATGGAGGTTAAAGGACTATCAAATCAAGGTTTGTCTGTTATTCTGAAGAGGCTAACCTTCAGTTGTTTGTACCAAGAGGGGGTAGAATCCTTAGAGTTTGTTGCATGCAAGTCGAAAATGCCTCACGATGCTAGATAATGCCTTAGATCAAGTTGTAGCTAGTCCATATTAGGTCGCAAAAAGAAGGAAATAAGTTGAGAGGCCTCATAACCTTGAGGAGGACGAGCAGAGGTATCTCACCCTAAGGAAGAGGCCAACGAGGGTTTTATTCTACGTTGGATGGTTGTTGAGAAGAATATCAAAAGTTTGTTCATAAAAGGAGCTTTGGGAAGCAACGTTATGGATGATTATACAGTGATTTGATGGGAAAATCCATAGTGAGTAGTTATTGTTTAGGGACGATAAATGTAGTGTATTTGAAGGATTAAATGCACTGTGATTAGTTGGTTGGATAGAGATCTAAGAAGAGGCAGATACTGTGTGAAGGAGGCAAAGGACATCCAGTTACATCAAGGGAAATAAGGACTAAACGTTTTGGTTACATCAACAAGTAAGTCATGTATTGTGTTCTTGTTGTTTTGGGCAAATTGAAAGTCAATAGGGATCTTACCTCAAGCCGCAATTTTGTATAATATGTATACTAGTTGTACTAGTGATATGAAGGGCAATGATTCCTGGTATGGGATCCATAATGATTCTTTTATTAATGGACTATTAAAGATCAAGCTTTGGGCTCAATATATCTGTGTACTTTATTGATTTCTCTGACGTAGATTTCCGTCGTGCAAAGCACATGTAAGTTAGGGGTTCCTAAAGTGTTTGTGTGCTTGGTAAGTCATACACTAGGTATAGGGCCTACGAAAATTTCAACATGGGGCAGCCTATTAAGCATTTTCAGTTGGCACATTGTATTTAGTTACAACATGTTATCGTGCATCATTCACTGCATATTATTCACTAGAAAAGGATTATTTGCACATAATCCCATTAATTGAATTGAAGAATTTCCAATTGAAAGGTTGGAAGACTCACATATCCATGAATACAAAGGAGGCTTGCCTTACACGTCTTCTCGTGCTCGTGAGTTGTACACTTGTCTTGTTGATCTTAATTAACTCTTCTAGAAGGCCACATTTTAAGGTGGGGTTTGTTAATTTGGCAACTCTGGGATAAATTCCTCTCCTTGGACAATATACCTCATCTAGAGACACCTAAATTTCCCTTGGAAGCACTTAATTTGGTTAAGGAAAAAATAATTTTTGAAGTGAAAAAATAGAGTGGCACAAAAGTCAACGTCAACGTAAGAGACTAATTAGCCCTCCTCCACCGACTATAAATACAAGTCAAGGTGCCCTCTTTTCTTCTAGGAGATTTGATACATCTGAAATATTGCAAGTCTTCATCCACACGTGCAAAGAGTAGAGAGGACAAAATGCAGGAGGCTGAAATCTGTATTTGACAAACACTTTGACCAACATTGACTTTTGTTTATTGGGCATAGTTTGAATTGTTTTTAATTCGGTTTTGGACTATTTTGGAAGACTTAATTTGGCACAAAGATCAAGAATTACTGACCACTTTGACTCGGATTGACTTCAAATTTGCAACTAGGGTTTCAGCAACCTTTCACTTTGACTAAGTTTGAAGGAGAATTTTGGGACTGTTTTGATAGCATTTCAACTAGCCTGGAACGCCACATTCTTTGATTGTTGATCGAGTTCCCTTGGAGGACTGTTGACCATTGACTGTTGACAATTTGATGTTGATGTTGTTGTTGACAATTGGAACATTGTATTGTTTGTTGAACATTTTATGACAATCTAATAAGAAGAAGAATTTGAAAGGGTTTTCCCATTTGGGGGAGTTTTCCCTGGTCTTTGAACATTTTTTGTGTCACTTGTCATTGCTTCTGATTGTCTCTTATTGTACATTGCATTCATTCATTGTTCTATCTACAATTGTTATTAACTACTGTAAGATTGAATTTATTGCTAATAGAAGTTAATAATTGGTCTAAAGTGATTGTAACGATATAAAAGAGTCAAAAAGTAATAGGGTTGTTGTTACTACTATTTGGGATATTTGACTTGGTTTAGGAAGCCATATTCACAAATGCAAACAAATAAGAGCAATGGTAGTGGAAAAAGAAAAACAAGAAAAGAAAGTGACCCTCTATCCCAAAAGATAACTTACCCTCTATGAAATGGCTGCTACCTCATCTTTAGTGTCCCAAATCTCTCTCGGACAACGATACTCAATGGCTTCATCAACGCTTCTCCACCTTCCTTAACCTACATTACATTTAATCTAAACAAATGATATAATTATGAAGCAATAAACGAGATGAATTAAAACAAGCATAACACCATATAATTATATACTAGCAAACAATTAAATTCCTCAATACATACCTCCATCATCTTTGCTCACCACACTCTTGGAATTTGACCCACAATAAAGGTTGTAAGGACAAAACTAAGAAAAATAGATAAAAGATCACATAAGAAAAATAAAATATCAAGTCACAAATTAGCATGGCCATGCTCAAAAAAAAAAAAAAAAAAACATAAAAGTTAAACAAACAAACAAACAAAACCACAACAATAACAAAAGATGCAACCAACAATAGTAAAAACACAACAAAAATAACCAAAAAATAACAAGCAAATAAAGAGAAACAATAGATGGGGACACTGAATTGCAACCCCAACATGAGTCGATGGCTAGCTAGGAACACCCTGCACACCAAAAAAAAAAAATGTTATATTAAATATACAAAATATTGTAAGAAACATGAAACAGATATCAAAATATTTTATGAAAAATCTTAATTAGAGACCAACAATATTACAAGTAATCTTATGCACTAGAGAGTACAGGTTATGCAAACACTAAAAATCAGCCAAATCATATCAAATCATATATGGATATTGCACCAAAAAATAACTCACCTCTACCTTTTTATTTTTTGCACTCTACTACAATACCTATCTCATAAAGATATTTCGGTAGTTTAATTAGTGGTCCTCCACATTCCATTCCCTGTATTGCATTGCACTCGTCAAAATTTTATGAAAAATATTAAATACACACAAAACGTTGTGAGGTATTATCAATTAGCACTAGAAAGCACATTTATGCAAACACTAAAAATCATAAACTTTAAATAGATATAGAAGTAGGATCATATATAATAGGTAAATAATGGATCATATATGGATATTTACAGCAAAAGAGAAATCACCTTATCTCTGGTTTACCTTTGCACTCTACTGCAAGCTCTCCCTTACAAGTACATTTCAGTAGTTTAGCTAGTGATTTCCACACAACATATTACCTGCATTACATTGTGGTCAATAATTAAATAAAAGGAAAATAATGTAAGATGCCTCAAATTTAAATGCACACATGTAGCCATACATATCACCTCAAGCTTTTCCTTAACCCACTACATCTTTTAAATTATGGGTTGTTAGGACCTACCCTAATTTCCCACTCATTGTACCAAATAGAAATCAAAATAGACACTTATGAGAATAACATAAATGAAAACAAAATGTCTTCTAAGCAATATTATGCAAAATTACATCTTATGCAATCACCAAAGATCATAATTTCGCAACAAGAAAAGAGAAAGGAGAACCATTGTATTGAAATGAGAAGATATCTTCAAACTCGCTTTCTAGCTCCACATTCTCCTACACATCTACAAGTCTCTCACACAAAAATATTTATGTAGTTTCATCAATGCTGCTCCACCTTCCTTTACCTATATTTGCAAAGCATTCGTTATATAAATAAATCCCAAATAATATAATATGCATTCAATTATACCTTCACTATAGTGCCTCAATTATAGAAAGATATTCAGTAGTTTCACCAGTGGTCCTTCGCATTACTTGATCCGTATTGCATCTAAATTTCAACAAATGCACATGACATAATAATGAATCAGCAAATGAGTCAGAGTAAAATGGGCATCACAAACATATAATTTAGTAACAAACAAGTAGGTTCCCTCATACATACCGAATTCGCCTTTTCCCACAACACCGGTGGACTCCTACACATCTCCAAGTCTTTTACACAAAAATATTTTTGTAGTTTTACTAATGCCCCTCCACCTTCCTTAACCTACATTTGCATACCACTCATTATATAAAGAAATCTCAAATAGTATAATATGCATTCAGTTATACCTTCGACATCGTGCCTAGCATCACAGATTCAGTAGTTTCAAGAGTGGTCCTTCACCTTTCTTGATTTGTATTGCATCTAAATTTCAATAAATGCACATGATATAATAATGAATCAACAAATAACTTTAACTAAAATGGACAGCATAACATATAATTTAGTAGCAAACAAGTAAGTTTCCTAATACATACCTCTTTCGCCTTTTCCCATAAACAAGTAAATTTCTCCATACATACCTCATTCACCTTTTCACACCACACTTGTGGACTCCTACACATACGCAAGTCCCACACAAAAATAATTTTGTAGTTTTATCAATGCTCCTCCACCTTGCTTTACCTACATTTGCGTAACACACATTATATAAATAAATCCCAAATAATATAAATGCATTCAATAATATCTTTGCTATGGTGCTCATATCACACAAATACATTTGCATAACACACATTATATAAATTAATCCCAAATAATATAAATGAATTCAATTATATCTTTGCTGTGGTGCTCACATCACACAAATATATACAGTAGTTTCACCAATAGTCCTTCACATTTCTTGATTTGTATTGAACTAAATTTAAACAAGCATACATGATATAATCATGAAACAACAAATGAGTTCAATTAAAATGAAGTAACAAACAATTAAGTTCTCAATTTTGTCTTTAATCTTGGTCGTGCCCAACTTTAAGTACGAGCCACTGATACATCTATGGTTTTAGTTACCTAATGATTGATTGATTTAGACTTGATCTTGATAGGTTTTTGACAGGTGGTCCACATCACAACAATATAAATTTTTTGAGGTCATTTCCCACCTCCTCAACACAGGAGTAGAAGCTATACTATCCAGTGCAAAGAGAGAGATAAACTTTGATGGTGCAGCATTTCCTACCTAGGAAAGAGTGTTGGGTCATTTGAGTACTTCACATCTTGCTTCACACTCCGAGGAACCCCCAAATGTTTAAACGTTGAGCCCTTGATGCTCAAACGTTGAGCCCTTGAAGTAACAAACAATTAAGTTCTCAATTTGTCTGTAGTATTGGTTGTGCCCAACTTTACGTACGGGCCACTGATGCATCTATGGTTTTAGTTACCTAATGACTGATTGATTTAGACTTGATCTTGATATGTTTTTGTCAGGTGGTCCACATCACAACAGTAGAAATTTCTTGAGGTGATTTCCCACCTCCTCAACACAGGAGTAGAAGCTATAATATCCAGTGCAAAGAGAGAGATTGACTTTGATGGTGCAGCATTTCCTACCTAGCAAAGCGTGTTGGGTTATTCGAGTACTTCACATCATGCTTCACACTCGGAGAAACCCCCAAATGTTTAAACGTTGAGCCCTTGATGCTTAGTGTTGGAGATATTAATGATTTTCTTATATAGTTGTTGAGGAGGTAAATCCCCTCTGCGGACATAGGCGATCCCTACTAGCCCAGCAAGGGTCTAGCAACAATCACGAAATGTTACGACGCAAGTTCCTAGTTACGAATGAAAAGACCAAAGATGGAGGCCTACCTGGAATCCAATCCTACGATCTGAAGAAGAGAGCGTTCCCGTTCCTCAACCTCGGCAGATCACGATCCTCCACGATCTCCGCGGATGGACACCTGCACATGCAAGAAACAAACAGATACAAGCATAAAATCCAGCATACGCAACTAAATATCAGTCAGAAAGGATACTACTCATATTAACATAATCGAAAATAGAGTGGAACCATAATTGTAATCATTCATTAAATAACAATCGAAAGAGATTACAACCAATGTTCTGACGTCGTGGTCTCCTTCGGATGGGTCTCCAGTCGTTCACGTCTCGCAAAGCTCGCCAGGGAAAGGGCAAACCTCTCCAGAGTCTCTCGATGATAGTCTCCTTACTTGAGTCGGCCTTAAGGGAAGAAAGAGGGCTCTTACAACACAAAGGCTCTTGGGAATTTGGAGATTCAAAGCTTAGGCACTTCAAGACTATCAGCCTTTCAGCCCCTTCATCAATGGATGAAGGCTATATTTATAGAGGAGAGGAGGAGGTTGGGATCCCTACAATAGTGGAAGGGAGGCCTTATCCTTTGGGAGGTTCCCCCATATGGTGGAAACAAGAGGCCAAAGGAGGAAGGCCATGGTTATTCAGGCGAAACCACTCCTGATGACTCATCCACGAAGTTGTTGTAATCGAAACTTCGCCTCCTTTTTTAAAAAACTTTCCATAAACAGAGTGGCGCGGGTGCAACACTAGGACAGAGCGCCAATTGGCGCGGGCTCAGTGTTAATTTCCCCCCATTGGCGCGAGTACATAATGGGCTACCAGCGCCAAGGCAAAAACAGGTGTTTTTAGGGGTCTGTTCAGGAAATGATCAACATAAGGAATGTTGTCCTCATGGAAAGGGATGAAATGATGGTATTTGCAAGGCATGACACTGCTTATTGGTCACAGAAACGACCCTCCAATGGGCGAGATGGGAATTGCAGGGACGGTGAAAAATTACTGTGTAACAGATGCCCCCTAAAGCATGAGGCCCGAAAGAGAGAGAGAGGGGTGAAATGCTTTACGAGAACATGTTCAACTGAAGCCCCTCTGTCGGAAAACCTGCGTGGAGAAATACAACTGATATCTCAAGTACATGATGTAAATGTGGTATGGACGCAGCCATCCAAAATAGAGTATATAATAATCCAGATCCAAAGTATGGACACAGCCATCCAGTGAGGATCGAATAAATAGACTCAGGTATGGTCACAGCCATCCAATCAGTGAGTCATGTACATAATGATAATAATCCACAATCGTAGCCTGGATTACAACAGACACAATCCAGGGTCTTGCGCTCCATCTCGACCCAAATAAAGTACAAGTTCAAGCATGCGAATATGTGAGCTGAAGTCGAACATGCAAGAACATCGTCTGATTACCAGCCAATGATGAGAGTTGTTAACAGACGCGAGAGGAACCACCAATAATGACAATGGCCCTCAAGGTACTACAGGTACAATCTACGGCGTGTGAATCAATGAGCTGGCGTCGAACACCCGTAGAATCACTCGATCGGAGGCCAATGATGAAAACCCCACGTCGAATGCGACGAACTTGCCATTGAGGCATGCAGGCTCCAAGGTACCATAAAGGAGTCTCTAGATCAACTTCCTGGATAATGAGCTGAAGTCGACAAGAAGTGACCTTGATCGAAGGTGGGCCATAATGTTTCCCACATCATCGACACGAGACAGAGGAACATGATGTTTTGTTGTGAATCAGGATCGTATGAGAATCAGAGGAAGGTTGATATTCGCAGAGGCCAACTTCTCTTGAACATATAACGACACAAATAGTGGTTTTGGCAGCATATTTGACATCAACGGATCAGAGGTCATGGTGACAAGGCAATGAGCAGAGGAGAGGTCAAAAAGGATCACCCAAACCCACGGAAGCAAGTGAAAAAACGAGATGAGATGTCCCCAACCGGACACGAATGCAAACAAGTGCCATGTTCAAGAGCGACATACTGCCGACACGACAATGATGATGGTTCCATTTTTCCCCCACCATTTCGGTGAGTACCTCTTTATTTTTACACAAGCTTGAAGAGGATACCATATGCTTGTCATATAAATCCATCCTTCGGACGAATCCAATCTAGTACATTTAACGAGCCCTAGGAAGGAGAAACTCGAGAACGTCATTTCGACTGAATCCAATGTGATTAGGGTTTAACGAGTCTGACAAAGGAAGAACTCGGCGTCTTTTCATGTTTAGAGAGTTTGAAAAGACAGCAGAAAAGTAAACTCCAACGGTCCCTTTTCGTAGATAGTTCCTTAGATCCGAAAAGGTAGAAAACAATATCCGAGAAAACCTCCTAGTCGCGATAGGCTAGGGTATTCCTTTTTCGTAAATAATCTATCCCAACCCGAAAAAGGGGTAAACGTATACTGGGTAGATGTCGATTCGTGTCCACTTTAATGAGATCGAAACGACAAGGGCCTCGGCAATCTTTTCATGTTTAGAGAGTCAGAAAAGAGTTGAAAGTTGACTCCTCCTGGAGGAACGAGTGGTATAAAGGGAAGCAACTGGTTCCGGTAATGATGGAACTACTCAAAACAAGATAAAGGTCAAGAGGCTGGCTAACAAGACCACTCATCGCAGCGGTTCCTCAGGAACGGGTAAAACAACCAAGTGAAGGCATATGATCGGCCAAGCAGATAGTGACGATGGAGTGAGAAAACCAAGGCTCATCTGGAAAAAACGGGCTAATAAAATGGCAATCACAAGGGGTAAAATGGGAATGGTTTCATTTTTACACAAGCTTGAAATCAAAAAACTCTGCTGGAAGTTGGTTTCGTTTTTACACAAGCTTGAAACAAAGATAAACTATGCTTGAAACCGGTTTCATTTTTACACAAGCTTGAAACGGAAACAAACTATGTTTGAAAAAGTGAGCATGCCCCCCAGCATGGTGACTCAATTCGAGGTACATGCCCCCCAAGCTTTAGTCCATATGAAAGGCAGATGGAGTGAAGGTTCAAATTACGAGATCAAAAGACTCGACTGGTATTTTACGAGAACTTATCAAAGACTCGAATTGAACAGGAACGTGTTTCATTATTTTAATGAGGTTGACACATTAAAAGAACTATCCTCGGACACCCTTGTTTCATTTTTTTAAGGAGCTTGACACAAGACAAGGAACTATGCTCTAACAACCTTGTTTCATTTTTTAAGGAGCTTGACACAAGACAAGGAACTGTGCTCCGACCGACTTCATCATAATGAACAAGAAGTCAGCGCTTCCAAGAGTTCCACTCCTGATGGAAGGAAAACATCCTGGAAGTCAAGACCCAATGCCCCCAGTACCTGATGCACGACGGCATCATCACTGAGCACAGGCACTGTAATATTCCCAATTAGCCTTGCTAATTGGAATATTTCATTTTTGTTTAATTTTGCCGCTTTAGCTAGAAATAATAAATAAAGTGAGAAATAAGAGGGGTCACCTCACTTTAGTCACCTCACTTTATAAAATAAAGTGTTTTCCTAGTTGATTAACGTTATAACTTAGAGCCCCTTGGGGGTCCACATGGATATGAGGGGAGGCCTCACGCTGACCCAAGGGTAACTGCGCAGGCCAAGGAGAGTGAAGGACGCAGTCAAAGTTTTGGAGGGAGTTTAGCACTATAAAAGGTGGGGTTCTCACCTCATTTTGGTATGCTTGATTTGATATTGATATTGAGAGCTAGACTTCTGTCTGCTTCAGCACGCCGGTTGTTTAGTCGGTCTGCAGCACTATTTAGTGCAACCGAGTGTCTCCGTTCGGAGATCTCACCCTTAGCCTCGGGGGACTTCGAGTGCCTGCCCTAGTAAGGTAATTTTCTGAGTAACATCCTTCAGTTTCAGTGGTAGTCAGCAGCAGTTTCTTGGTGGAGATTTGGAGAGGAGGAAGCCCTTCTTGAGACTGCGCAGATCCAGGAGGGAGGACGCTGGTCTAAAGAAGGAAGGACGCAGATCCAGTTGGCTAAGGCAGACAGGACGCAGATCTGGGGAGGCATTGGCAGAACCAGTCTTGGAGGACGCAGATCTGAGAGATTCAGCCTTGGAGAGTGCAGATCTGGAGGGATAGCATCAGATCCAAACCCTCGGGAGGAGGCGTATCCGAGGAGATACTGCGTATCTAGCCCTTGGAGAGTGTGCATTCGGGAGATAGCATCGATCCAAATTTCTGGAGGATACGATCCGAGGAGTTATTGTCAGATCCAGCCTAGATCTGAAGAAATAGTAGCAGATCTGGCCTTAGAGGACGCAGATCTGGAGTGATAGGACTCAGATCTGGAAGGGAGGATTCAGATCTAGCAGATCTGAGGGAGAGAGAACGCAGATCTAGTCAGGAGGGACGCTGATCTGATGAGCAGAGTCTGGTGTGTGAGATTTGGCAGCGTTTTCAGTGGTTCCAGCCTTGAGGAGTTGATCTTGCCATCTGGAGGTTCTGTGGCCAGCATTTCATCTGTCCTCTGCGCTGTCACTAGCAGAGACAGCGTTTTTATTGGTGAGGGTTTGGAGGATTGATATCAGCCATCTTCTAGTCTTCAGTTCACAGTTCCATTGCATCCCAGCAACAGCTCTTCATAGCAGATCTTCAGCCAGCTAGGACGTTGTCCTTATTTGCAGCCATTATCTGTTCTGAGAGGGTCTCCACTTGCCTAGGGCAAGGATAGGTGCACTCATTCTGATTATTTTGTATTCCTCTCTATGTATTCTCAGATTAATAAAATGGCTTAGTTTTCTGGCATTTCATATGTACTTGTTCCATGATCTGGTTCCAACATTGGATTTTCTATATATGTCTGGCATATTTCTGTGTATTACTGGTTATTTCCCTTTGGGGATATTACAGTGGTATCAGAGCATAATTCTGGCTCAGCCTGTGGTCTATGACATCGGGAAAGAGATCATACAGAGCAATAGCAGTTGCAATACCAGAAACGCAGTTGGAGAAAGGGCCAAAATAAAAAGGGTCAAATTTTGAAGTTTGGAATTAGGAAAAACGTTTTCTGGGTTTTTCTGGGTTTTGGACAAGGATCACCTTCCCAAATTCCTGGAATTTTCTGAGTAGTTTCCAATGGGTAAATCGGAGGTCGAAGTTAAGCAGCAGTATGGTTTTACAGCAGCCGTGCAGTTTCTGAGAAGCCTGTAGGCACCTAGCAAAAAATGCCAATGGCTGGTGGTGACGATTCGAGGAGATGGGGGACAGCAGTACAGCGAGAGATAGATCTGGCTCGGATGGTTGGCATTTTTGCAGAGTATCAGGCTTTCGGACCGACATTCATGAAGGCTCTCTCATTCAGAGATTATGTGCAGGTCCAGTATGGCATTAGATTCCGTGATCATCACCAGGGGCACAGGCACCACCGTGATGACCACCGCGCAGCTAGCAGATTTCATTTGCCCACGTTTGATGGCTCATCAAACAGTTCGGCAAAATCCTGGGTGGAGAAGCTGGACATCTATTTTCAGCTTAACCAGATGACGCAGTCAGAGGCCATTAAGGTGGCAACCTTGCATCTGGATGGTGAGGCCCGGGATTGGTGGTTCCATGGGATGGTGACACTAGGGCATTCTACAGTGACGACATATGCCGAGTTTACTCGGAGGGTGGTAGAGCGCTTTGACAGGAGGGATCTGGAGCAGCATTTTGTTGAGCTGACCAAGCTCAAACAGACTGGGAGTGCAGAGACATACATTTCAGACTTCTTGAGGATTTCGGTGATGGTACCTGATTTATCTGCAGCTCTGATGGTTTACATGTTTGTGGAGGGGCTGTCAGAGCCACTTCGTGGCCTAGTCCGGTCGAACAGACCGGCTACCCTTCAGGATGCCATCAGCAGGACTCGGGACTTACAGGATGTCTTACCTAGGACTCGGCCACCTTATCCCCAGAGACAGGCTTTCCAGCCTAAGGGTAAGGACACGAGGGCTCAGCCTCCCAAGGCGAATCCTGGACGAGGGCAGTTTGATGATGAGGTCAGGAGAGAGCTGAGGAGGAAGCGGTTGTGCTTCACTTGCCAGGAGCCATGGGCACCAGGACACAGGTGTGCGGCAGGGAAGGCACACTTCATTGAGGTCTTCTCCGAGAGCAGTGGAGAAGAGGATGAGGGAACACAGGATTGCAGGGAGTTCGAGGATACACCTAGTGAGACACAGGACTCACCATCATTAGAGACCTCCTTGACCGTGCCGGCTGATATCGTAGTGGAGGAGGTAGAGCCTACCCCGGTAGAGCCAACCACTGAGGTGATGACTGGAGCCATGTCCGAGTCTTCGGGTGGTAGCAGCACACGACAGATGGGTGAGGTATCAGGAGATATATCCATTATCGATGAGGCACTAGGGGATACAGAGGTATCGGATGATGGTCGCAGACAGCGGTATCATCGGCTTCGGACGGACCTTCAAGCTTTGAGGGAGAAGGCCGCGTCAGTACGGGAGACCATTTTGTTGCAGGACCAGGAGCTGGAGGATATGAGAGTGACTTGTGCCAAGTCGGCGGCCAAGTTGGTCCGCATTGGGGAACAACTGGATTCCCTGATGGTACAACCAGAGAGCACGAGGGAGCGTCAGATCATCCCCCTTCAGGCATGCATGGATGGGACTAGCAGTATTGTTGGGTCATCTCTTCCCATTAGAGAGAGAGAGGCAGAGCCACCTAGTCAGGTCTCATATATTGACTTGGATAATGGGATGAGACGATTAGAGTTGCACAGGGTACAGCAGCCACGTGTTGAGGTTGGATGGCGAGAGATTTTGAGCTGGTACTCGATGGAGCAGACTATGGATGAAGAGGAGGTCTCAAGGAGAGATCTCACTGGAGATGCACTTCGACACACCATGGGGTGCAATGACTTTCTTCCCTTCTCACAAGAGCAAATAGAAGATGGTGGACATCTTAGGATGGATAACGTCTCTCATGCTTGTGTTGGACATCCCTTGAGCCATACACATCATGATGGGAGGTTTTTGCCTACCACCTATTTGATTCTTGATAGGGTCTCATTGGTCCTTGAGAAGTTTATCTTTCGAAATCCCATGAAGTGCAAAATCAGAAATTTGATTTGGGAGGATGGTAGCCCTCATGGGAGGAGTACCAGGATGAGGAGAAGGAGGCATCCACAAGTGATTGAGTGGATGGGGATGATGAGCAAGGAGCTAGGAGGCTACTTGCAGATCTGTGCTACCAGGCAGCAGGAGGCTTGGCTGCGCGGGTTACTCTTGAGGGAGTTTGGCCATCACTTGTACTTGCAGATCTATGATACCGGGCAGCAGGAGGCTTGGCTGCGCTGGTTACTCCTGAAAGAGTTTGGCCATCACTTGGCAAACACTCTTCCTAAGAGTAGGAGGTTGGGGAAGAGAAGGATGGATACTTGCATCATTGAGCAGCATAGAGTATGGATGCATGGTGTTGATGTGTTACTCATATCATTCATTGTGTCTTCCTCACATGAGTTGCATGATGGAGGTATGGGGAGGCAACACAATTTCTTGTTGCTTTGCTGGGGAGAGCAAGGGCAGATTTGCCCCCACACTTTGCATGATGTTGCAGGAGGAGGAGATGGCACTATCTCCATGGTCTTTGATGGGGAAGCACTTCCATCTTGGGAGGTATTCCATATTTATTGCAGCATTATTAGAGGAGTCTTTGACAAGGAGCATGTCAAAGAACAGAGTCTTGTACTGACAGGAACTCATTTGCATGAGCTCACAGCGTTGTCACCTTGGAGTAGAACATTATGGATGGAGTGTGCACAGCAAAGATATGGTGGATCTATAACCCATAGGTCCCAGGATCACGTCATATTTGTTGCACAAAGAGGAGGGAATGATGATAGAGACATCTATGGCATGTTCTTCTTGACTTGGGTTTCCAAGCATGAGGAGGATTACCTTCTTGCACCACATGAGACCTTCAGCATTTCCTTCATTTTGCTCTTGATCATGTCTTCATTTGCTGATATAGATCAGATCCGTATGGGAGGCTTGATTGTGAGGGAGACACATGAGCTGAATGTGCCTTTGAGTATCTTCTGCACTACATGTTCTAATAGGAGCATGGGAGGAGGCATGGCCACCACTACTACATATGTGTTCTCTTTTGAGGTGGGCCATGAGATTGATATTCATCCATTGTACAGCTATGGGCAAGTGTTTGGCCTTATGTTGTTGTCATATTCAGCCATTTACTATCCATTAGTAGATGTGATGAATCTTGCACATTGCTTGCCATGTAATTTTCTGAAGTTGCAGTGGATGAGACTACGTTGTATCCTTGTGAGAGATTGTTTGCATTATGTATCCTCAGGTAGAACCTTCAGCAAACATCTCATTAGGGTGATCCATGATGACCATGTCATATTCTTCATGGATGGTTTGTTTTGGGCCAACTTGTTCTTCATTGATAGAGGAACCTTCTATGGTGGATTGTTTTTCACTTTGCCATTGGAGGGCAATGATTTTGCAGCCCAGGATCAGCATAGACTCTACACTTGTCACGAGTGGAGAGAAGGACAGCATGGGGTAAGCTATGATGCTTGCCAAGTTCATATTTCCAGCCCACCTTCATTACCAGAGCTTGAGGTGGAAGGAGGTTTTCAGGAGTTGCCTTGTTGGGAGGTGGCTCATTTTGTCTGGATGATTGCTTGGAGATGGAGGATCCACAGGAGGGAGATATTCCTCATTATATTTTCGACTACATGCCTTGATTGGAGAGAGGTGACGAGTTGGTTCACAGTTGATGGGCCAGCTTACACAGTCATAGATGCAGAGCAGCAGCGGTCATGGTCTTCAGTCATAGCCAGAGGCAGTGAGCAGTCCGAGCCATGGGACTTGGGCTATTATTGGCCATGGTGGCGATGGGACCCGGGCGGATTGTTGGTTGGCTGGTATCATGAGAAATCAGTTTGGGATCCTGGCATTGAGATATCCCTTCGTATCAGGGTGATGCATGAGATAGAGAGGTTTCAGTGGGACCCAGGCACATTTTGCAGTATCGGTGAGGAGCATCAGCTAGAGAGTAGGCTTGTTCAAGCACTGCTTGAGAACAAGCAATTTTTGCCGGATGAGGATGCCACTTGGGAGAGCGAGCAGACTTTACAGCATCCATCACTTCAGTTGCTTGAGGACAAGCAACGTTTTGCCGGGGGAGACTGTAATATTCCCAATTAGCCTTGCTAATTGGAATATTTCATTTTTGTTTAATTTTGCCGTTTTAGTTGGAAATAATAAATAAAGTGAGAAATAAGAGGGGTCACCTCACTTTAGTCACCTCACTTTATAAAATAAAGTGTTTTCCTAGTTGATTAACGCTATAACTTAGAGAGGGGGCCTTGGGGGTCCACATGGATATGAGGGGAGGCCTCACGCTGACCCAAGGGTAACTGCGCAGGCCAAGGAGAGTGAAGGACGCAGTCAAAGTTTTGGAGGGAGTTTAGCACTATAAAAGGTGGGGTTCTCACCTCATTTTGGCATGCTTGATTTGATATTGATATCGAGAGCTAGACTTCTGTCTGCTTCAGCACGCCGGTTGTTTAGTCGGTCTGCAGCACTGTTTAGTGCAACCGAGTGTCTCCGTTCGGAGATCTCACCCTTAGCCTCGGGGGACTTCGAGTGCCTGCCCTGGTAAGGTTATTTTCTGTATCACCCTTAGCTTCGGGGGACTTCGAGTGCATGCCCTAGTAAGGTAATTTTCTGAGTAACATCCTTCAGTTTCAGTGGTAGTCAGCAGCAGTTTCTTGGTGGAGATTTGGAGAGAAGGAAGCCCTTCTTGAGACTGCGCAGATCCAGGAGGGAGGACGCTGGTCTAGAGAAGGAAGGACGCAGATCCAGTTGGCTAAGGCAGGAAGGACGCAGATCTGGGGAGGCATTGGCAGAACCAGTCCTGGAGGACGCAGATCTGAGAGATTCAGCTTTGGAGAGTGCAGATCTGGAGAGATAGCATCAGATCCAGCCTTGGAGGATACAGATCTGAGGAGATATTGGCAGATCTAGCCTTGGAGAGTGCAGATCTGGAGAGATAGCATCAGATCCAGCCTTGGAGGATACAGATCTGAGGAGATATTGTTAGATCCAGCCTAGATCTGAAGAAATAGCAGCAGATCTGGCCTTAGAGGACGCAGATCTGGAGTGATAGGACACAGATCTGGAAAGGAGGATTCAGATCTAGCAGATCTGAGGGAGAGAGAACGCAGATCCAGTCAGGAGGGACGCTGATCAGATGAGCAGAGTCTGGTGTGTGAGATTTGGCAGCGTTTTTCAGTGGTTCCAGCCTTGAGGAGTTGATCTTGCCATCTGGAGGTTCTGTGGCCAGCATTTCATCTGTCTTCTGCGCTGTCACTAGCAGAGACAGCGTTTTTATTGGTGAGGGTTTGGAGGATTGAGATCAGCCATCTTCTAGTCTTCAATTCACAGTTCCATTGCATTCCAGCAGCAGCTCTTCATAGCAGATCTTCAGTCAGCTAGGACGTTGTCCTTATTTGCAGCCATTATCTGTTCTGAGAGGGTCTCCACTTGCCTAGGGCAAGGATAGGTGCACTCATTCTGATTATTTTGTACTCCTCTCTATGTATTCTCAGATTAATAAAATGGCTTAGTTTTCTGGCATTCTATATGTACTTGTTCCATGATCTGGTTCCATCATTGTATTTTCTATATCTGTCTGGCATATTTCTGTGTATTACTGGTTATTTCCCTTTGGGGATATTACAGGCACGGGGTAGGCAGCCACATAGTTGACCTGCGGTGGGGCAGATACAACGGGTGGATAAAAACCAAGAAGGGGCGATGGCGGACCAGTTGCCACATTAGGACCAAAGAACGAAAGCTGATCAATGGTCACAATCCGTCCTTCATGCGGAAAACAGACCACACGAAAAAGGGAGGAGACAAGTGCTCCCATGGCATAGGTGTAATCGCGCCCCAAAAGCAGATTGAAATCCAAGGGGCCTGGAACAACCATCACGTCCATATGGACGGTTTTACCTCCCAAAGTAACAGGTAACCTTGGAAGGATCCCTAAAGGTTGACTCGTTCTTCTGTTAAATGCCAACAGATTCTGCGTAATAGGCGCAAGCGGCGGTGAACCGAAAGCTTGCCAGGTAGTTGAGGATAGAATACTAACAGATGCGCCTTCGTCTATAATGGTGCTGGGTACAACCAAACCAAAAGCCTGTACTATGATCTCGAAAGGCACATAAGACGGAAGGCAGTATCCTGAAAATCGATTCCAATCAAAGGAAGCGACCAAACTACTTGGAGGGGCTACCATCGAACTGAGATGGTCTTCCCCTGGTGTTACGGAAGAAGAAGGAGCATCCTCCACGACCTCCATCTCGAAGGTGGGAGGGGTATCCTCCAGAGCCTCCATGGTGGGAGGCAGAGGAGCAGCTTCTTGAGGTACGGGGACAGGAGAATCTTTCTCCAAGTCTGAAGAATCTGAAGAAATCAGAAGGACATGGGGGTGTGAGATCCACTCTCAACGGAAAAGACCTGGTGTACCGCAGACGGGGCCAGTTCAACCGATCCCACGACCAATGGTTGGTCAGGGACGGATTCCTGAATTTGAATTTCCGAGGGAGAGGGATCGACCAAGGATGACTCTTGACCAATCGTAGGATCAGCTGGTGGAGGACTCACAGAAAGTTGTTTGTAACCAGCTGGAAGGCAAGGTGTAGAAACAACTGAGTTGTCCAAAACTCACTTGGCTTCATCCATATAAGGACAAAGGTGAATGGCATGGTGCCCTTCACACAACTTACAGGGATTGGTGATCTTACCCTGCTTCTTAGGAGCCTTATCAGCACCAGTTGAAGATGTGCCCCCAACCTGGCTCTCGGAAGTCAAAGGCAACGGTGGACGGCCGTCAGACCATGCTTCGAGCACCTTGGGGATGCCAGGGCAGTCTCGAAGAATATGGTCTCCCGTGCACAACATGCAAGGGAACTTGACTTTCCGTGGAGGGTCGGAAGGTTTATCAAAAGGAGAGATTTCAGAAACAGTGGCTGCACTTTTAGCCTCTCGCTTATCAGACTTCTTCTTCTTTGTCTTCTTCTTCTTCTTCTTAACCACCTGGTTACTCGAATCCAGGCTTTCACCAGGCGAAGTAGAAGAGGAGGACGCAAAAACAGGCGAAGAAGGGGAGAGGTCCACCTTGGAATCAACATGATGTTGTTCAGGTGGAGGAACTGATTGAACAGAAGCCGAGACATTCGGGACCACAGAGGTTGAGAACAACCAAACAGGCAACCCAACAGTTAACCCAGGAAGGGACAACGTTGCCATATAAGGAGCGCCAACATTTCCAAAAGGAGGAAAAGGACCAGGATTCCCATCGGAGGGGATTCCTTGGTTGGTGGACTCCGGAAAAGTTGCCAATAGAAACGATCTTCTAACAACACCCCTAATCAGAACAACACCCCTAAGGAAACTAACTTTAACCAGAATATTTTCCAGGGGCGTTTAATTTTTAAAACTTGAAACAGAACTCTACCGTTTCATCTTTTAAGAGTCTAGAAATCGCAAAAGGTGACTTCTATCACTTCGTACTGGAAACAATCAAAGAAAGGGACAAGCGCTGATGATCCTTTTCAAATTTAAAGAGTCGGGAAAGATCGAAATGACTACTCAGGAATGCTAGGCAAAGGGTGTACCAAATAACCGTGAACTGCAATATACACCTTGGTTTCAAAATGAAAGAGAAATCAACCAAGGACTTAATGTACGTGCAGGAAATCTCCCCAAATGCTGTGTCCAGTGTATCACAGGTATAGGGCGACAGACTCGGCTTCCTATGGATAAAGGATAGAAACCTAGTGGGGTCTCCCTTTATATACGCGACGGTACGAGGAGCACAAGTCCGTACTAGTGCTGTCTAAAGCCAAGAGGCGAATGACAGCTACTAGGTTTAACGACGCCGGAACACGTCTCTAACCTAGACCTCTAAAATGTTTCGTTAAGTTTCAATGTCATTTCTTTAGGGTTAATTGAATAAATTTTAGAAGTTGATCTTCGATTATGTTTCAATTTTCAGGGCCTATCGTATGTAATGTCTTAAAAGACTCCTAAATGCAAAGCTACATGCCACAGTCCAACATTTCCTTCGATGAAAACTAGTTACAGAAGA
Source organism: Pinus albicaulis (assembly GCA_034641835.2). NCBI lineage: Eukaryota > Viridiplantae > Streptophyta > Pinopsida > Pinales > Pinaceae > Pinus > Pinus albicaulis. The sequence goes on from CM076572.1 coordinate 1,165,914,770, forward strand.
GTTGAGAGCTTTTACACAAACGAAACGATCGAAAGACAAACAATGAGATCTCTAATGCAACTAATGAAATTGAAAACTTTTCATTCAAATCACTAATCACTAGCAAAATCGAAAAGATTACAATTTGCACTAATTCAACCAAAAGCACAAGAGATTTTTTTTTGTAATTTTCAACGTTTGATAGCTAATATGCACTGAACAAACTTGAAAATAAACATAACAACTTGAGAAACGATATTTGAGAGAGCAAAACAAACAAGTTTCACTCAACAACACAAGCAATCAGATCCCAAATCGACCAAAGTCTCTCAAAACCAAGAAAAGACTTAAGGGCTCCAATGGGTCGTGTGATCTAGGCCCAATGCAAGACCAAACGAAATTTGAATGAAGGAATGACAAATCACCCAAAAATTGCAACAAAAAAATGAATAACTACTAAGAGGATGCGGAGAATCAATCAGAAAGTCGACCGGACAAACGAAACACCAAAACTCCCAAGGAGGGCTCGATACACTAAGCCACTAGATGCCCTAGGGCTCAAAACATGAAATCGATAGATAAAAGAAAAAAACCAAAGGATAGAGGTGAATTCCCAGTCAAACAGGACTCCAACACACTCAGGTAGTTGGAAAATCAAGAAGAAAAGCACTGACCAAACCCAGAGAGCTCAAAAATGAGGAAACTCAAAAACCTTACAAGAGTGGTGCGACTGTAAGGCTGCAACTGGCGCCAGAAAGCAATTGGCGCGGGTTAAACAAAGGCAACATGTGCCAATTGGTGCGACTGTCGAGCTAAAAAGCGCGCCAGTCGAGTTTCTCAGTCAAAAATAAAAAAGAACTACTCCAGAAGTAGATCAATGCATGCTAAGCAAACCAAGAAGCAAAAAAAACAGCAAAGAACCCAACCTAGAAGGCTCATCAAGCAAGGAAAATCATAAAATAATCAAAACGAGACAATGAAATTCCAGACGATCCTCAAGGAGTCGCCAAATTGTTGAGGAGGTAAATCCCTCTGCGACGAGGCAGATCCCTACTAGGCCCAGCAGGGTTCAGCAACAATCACGAAATGTTACGACGGTTCCTAGTTACAACGAAAAGACCAAAGATGGAGACCCACCTGAATTCTTGTATTGACCTGAATCCAATGCTACGATCCGAAGAAGAGAGCATTCCCGTTTCCCAACTCCTGGCATCACGATCCTCCACGATCTCTCATGAGTGGGAACCATAATCGTAATCATTCATTAAATAACAATCGAAAGAGATTACAACCAATGTTCTCGATCAGCCGTGGTCTCCTTCCATGGGTTCTGGGCTGCTCACTCCACTGAAAGCCTCGCCAGGGAAAGGGCAACCTTCCGTAGTCTCTCGACGATAGTCTTCCTTACTTGAGTCGGCTCAAGGGAAGAAAGAGGGCTCTTACAAGACAAAGGCTCTTGGGAATATGGAGATTCAGAGCTTAGGCACTTCAAGACTATCAGCCTTTCAGCCTTTCAGCCCCTTCATCAATGGATTAAGGCTATATTTATAGAGGAGAGGAGGAGGTTGGGATCCCTACAATAGTGGAAGGGAGGCCTTATCCTTTTGGAGGTTCCCCATATGGTGGAAAACAAAGGCCAAATTTTAAAGGCCGGGTTATTCAATAAAAACGAAACCACTCCGATGACTCATCCACGGTTGTCTGTTGTGACCGAAACTTCGCCTCTCTTTAAAAACTTCATAAACAGATAGGGTGATGGGTGCAACACTGGGATGTAGCGCCAATTAGCGCTGGCTCAGTGTTAATTTTCCCTATCGCGCGAGTGTTACACCCGGGGTTACCACGCCAAGGCAAAATGGTGTTTTAGGGGTCTCCGTCAGAAATCAACAGAAGGAATGTTGTCCTCATGGAAAGGGATGCAATGATGGTATTTGCAAGGCATGACACTGCTTATTGGTCACAGAAACGACCCTCCAATGGGCGAGATGGGAATTGCAGGGACGGTGACAAATTACTGTGTAACAATAGCACATTTGTCTTTGTTTTTTATATGAGATTGGCTTGTAACCTCTTTCTTGTAGAACACTCAAAAGTGAACTTGTCAGTAGTAATTTTGGTGAGTGAAGGAAGGCTCATATAAATAAAGCCTTCCCCTCACTTCTACTTCCATCATCACACATGTAAATTTGGCCCTCTAAGAGTGTGACTTGTTTTCTTATTTGCTACATGGGAATCTTGTGGATGTTTCTTGTTCTTGGATGTAATTTTTGCTTGGAGACACTATTTTGGGATTGAAAGAAGAAATATTGTAGAATATCTTGTAATTTTATTACTGAATATTGATATTCTTCATGCTTCAAAAGCTTTAAATAGGATTTACATCAATCCATGTCCAAATGCTTATCATTGGTGATTTTTCCTTCATTATTGCATGTAGAATTGTCATCTTCATAGCCTTTAAGGAAATTCCTAGCATGCAAGCCTTATAATTAACTTCTTAGTTAAGGAGCTAGCCTATAAGTGTGTTAATCAACCTTAATACTAAGTTAAATTTCCCTAAACCCTCTCTCTCTTAAACGGCTAGGGCAGCCACTAGGGTTTTAAAAATAGATTTCAATGTAAGGTGTTATTTTATTACATAGGGGTGGCTCTAAAATGTAGGATAATTTACATAAACCATGTAAAACCAAAATCTAACATCACAATTTGTCTTGAACAGCCTAGAAGGTATGACGTCATCTCTAATTATTGTTTTTTGCACATATCTAACAACTCAAAAACCATTTTACTTGCATTTGCCTTAGTCTCTAATGGAAACATTTTCTTCCTTTCTTGTTCAATATCATTTTAAGGTTATTTTTAAGTTTGCTCAATGCGATTGCATGCCCTAAAATTAAACATCACTCAAACCCTAACCTATAGCAGCCTTGTCATTGGTTTAACCTTATAGAGCTTGAACCCTAACTTTGAATATCTTGGTCATCTTTGGCCCTGCCAAAACCTCTACCTATCTCGAGACCTCCAAAAAAACCATCTTAAGCATTAGTATTAGAATACCTTGTAGGTGGCTTAGGGAGGCCTCCCTTGCTATTGAAATCCCATTAAACAACAGGAGGAAGGTTGTTAAGGTAACAATGGAAGCTCTTCATCATCGTTGCCATGGGGTTTGGCCTCTTCCTGATGATTCCATTCACTTGACCTGCTAGATTTTGCGGCAACAAGCCCATGCAATACTTTTTTACAATAACAAGAAGATGAACCTATTTGAGGAGATTAAAGGTGACTAAAAGGCAAATGTATGGCATACTTTACCCATAGAATTGAAAAACAACAGCTAGTTTGAAGAAGATGCATTCATGGTAGATATTTTACGCACATCGTTTATATTGTTTGACGGCACCCATGGCTTCATGGTACATTGTTTATGTCAGTTAAGGTGTTGGAATTTGGGTAGCTTGGAAGCTATTTCTGAGAGGAGGAAACCCACTAAAAATGAGTTGGTTGGGAAATTTACCCAAAGTCGGAGTTTTGGGCCCACAGTAGTGGGTTTGGAAACTAAAGAAACCAATTACTTATTCTAAAGGGTAAGAGAGAGATAACCCTAAAGATCTAGAGATTTCCTAAATCAATCCAAGACAGAAGTATAAATAGAGAGCCTAAGAAGAGGCTCAATGTTTAGACTGAAGATGTGACCTCATGTGTGGAGCAAGATAGCCCTAAGAAGGCCGCTACCTTTTCCGTAGTGTCCAAAATCTCTCTCGCACAACGATACTCAATGTCTCCATCAATGCTTCTCCACCTTCCTTAACCTACATTGCATTTAATTTAAACAAATGATATAATTATGAAGCAATAAACGAGATAAATTAAAACAAGCATAGAACCATATAATTATGTACTAGCAAACAATTAAATTCCTCAATACATACCTCCATCATCTTTGCTCACTAAACTTTTGGAATTTCACCCACAATAAAGGTTGTAAAGACAAAACTAAGAAAAATAAATAAAAGACCACATAAGAAAAATAAAATATCAAGACACAAATTAGCATGGCCATGCTCAAAAAAACAAAAAACATAAAAATTAAACCAAAAAAAACCACAACAATAACAAAAGATGCAACCAACAATAGCAAAAAAACAACAAAAATAACCAAAAAATAACAAGCAAACAAAGAGAAACAATTGATGGGGACACTGATTTGCGATCCCAACATGAGTCGATGGACAGTGAGGAACACCCTGCACACCAAAAAAATATTATGTTATATTAAATATACAAATATTGTAAGAAACATGAAACAGATATCAAAATATCTTATGAGAAATCTTAATTCGAGACCAACAATATTACAAGTAATCTTATGCACTAGAGAGTACAGGGTATGCAAACACTAAAAATCAGCCCTAAATAGATAAAGAAGTAAAAATGTTCTATTTGAAATGAAATGGATTACTTATCAAATCATATATGGATATTGCACCAAAAAATAACTCACCTCTACCTTTCTATTTTTTGCACTCTACTACAATACCTATCTCATAAAGATATTTTGACAGTTTAATTAGTGGTCCTCCACATTCCATTATCTGTATTGCATTGCACTCGTCAAAATTTTATGAAAAATATTAAATACACACAAAATGTTGTGAGGTACTATGAATAAGCACTAGAAAGGATCATATAATAGGTAAATAATGGATCATATATGGATATTTACACCAAAAGAGAAATCACCTTATCTCTAGTTTACCTTTACATTCTACTGCAAGCTCTCCCTTACAGGTACATTTCAGTAGTTTAGCTAGTGATTTCTCCACACCAGATTATCTGCATTACATTGTGGTCAATAATTAAATAAAAGGAAAATAATGTAAGATGCCTCGAATTTAAATGCACACATGTAACCATGCATATCACCTCAAGCTTTTCCTTAACCCACTACATCTTTTAAATTATGGGTTGTTAGGACCTACCCTAATTTCCCACTCATTGTACCGAGTAGAAATCAAAATAGACACTCGTGAGAATAACATAAATGAAAACAAAATGTCTTCTAAGCAATATCATGCAAAATTACATCTCATGACATCAACAAAAATCATAATTTCGAAACAAGAAAAGAGAAAGGAGTACTACCATTGTATTGAAATGAGAAGATATCCTTGAACTCACTTTCTGGCTCTACATTCTCCGACACATCTACAAGTCTCTCACACAAAAATATTGATGTAGTTTCATCAATGCTCCTCCACCTTCCTTTACCTACATTTGCAAAGCATTCGTTATATAAATAAATCCCAAATAATATAATATGCATTCAATTATACCTTCACTATAGTGCCTCAATTACAGAAAGATATTCAACAGTTTCACCAGTGGTCCTTCACATTACTTGATCTGTATTGCATCTAAATTTCAACAAATGCACATGACATAATAATGAATCGTGAAATGAGTTAGAGTAAAATGGGCATCACAAACATATAATTTAGTAACAAACAACTAGGTTCCCTCATACATACCACATTCGCCTTTGCCCACTACACCAGTGACCTCCTACACATTTGCAAGTCTCTTACACAAAAATATTTGTGTAGTTTTACTAATGCCCTCCACATTCCTTAACCTACATTTGCATACCACTCATTATAAAAATAAATCTCAAATAGTATAATATGCATTCAATTATACCTTCGCCATCGTGCCTAGCATCACAGATTCAGTAGTTTCAAGAGTGGTACTTCACCTTTCTTGATTTGTATTGCATCTAAATTTCAATAAATGCACATGATATAATAATGAATAAACAAATAACTTAAACTAAAATGGACAACATACCATATAATTTAGTAGAAAACAAGTAAGTTTCCTTATACATACCTCTTTCGCCTTTTCCCATAAACAAGTAAATTTCTCCATACATACCTCATTCACCTTTTCCCACTACACTTGGGGACTCCTACACATATGCAAGTCTCACACAAAAATATTTTTGTAATTTTATCAATGCTCCTCCACCTTGCTTCACCTAAATTTGCATAACACACATTATATAAATAAATCCCAAATAATATAAATGCATTGAATAATATCTTTGGTATGGTACTCACATCACACAAATACATTTGCATAACACACATTATATAAATAAATCACAAATAATATAAATAGATTCAATTATATCTTTGCTATGGTGCTCACATCACACAAATATATACGGTAGTTTCACCAATAGTCCTTCACCTTTCTTGATTTGTATTGAACTAAATTTAAACAAGCATACATGATATAATCAAACAACAAATGAGTTCAATTAAAATGAAGTAACAAACAATTAAGTTATCAATTTTGTCTGAAGTATTGGTTGTGCCCAACTTTAAGTACGGGCCACTGATGCATCTATGGTTTTAGTTACCTAATGATTGATTGATTTAGACTTGATCTTGCTAGGTTTTTTTCAGGTGGTCCATATCACAACAGTAGAAATTTCTTGAGGTGATTTCCCACCTCCTCAACACAGGAGTAGAAGTTATACTATCCAGTGCAAAGAGAGAGATTGACTTTGATGGTGCAGCATTTCCTACCTAGGAAAGAGTGTTGAGTTATTTGAGTACTTCACATCATGCTTCACACTCGAAGGAACCCCCAAATGTTTAAACGTTGAGCCCTTCATGCTTAGTGTTGGAGATATTAATGATTTGCTCAATGGACCCAAGATGCCCCCAAGTTGGCCCTGACACTATTTTGATGGTAATCACTTGATTCAGAGCCTAAATGATGATGGCCATCCTTCAAGCCCTAATACTTTTGAGATAATTTAATGCCACATCACACCTTTTCCTTTTGTGAAGGTGATATAGGGCACTTATAGGCATGACATATTGGCAGGGAGACTTTTGATCGCTTTCACATCATCCATGATGCACTTCACAGAGTATGGAGCACTCCTTATTCCTCACCTCACACTTGAGGGTTTACTGAGCTCATTTTGAGAGTGACATCACACTATTAGAGCATTTATTCCCACATGTGTGGGCTTATATAGCACATTTGTCTATGTTTTTTAGATGAGATTGGCTTGTAACCTCTCTCTTGTAGAACACTCAAAAGTGAACTTGTCAGTAGAAATTTTGGTGAGTGAAGGAAGGCTCATATAAATAAAGCCTTCCCCTCACTTCTACCTCCATCATCACACATGTAAATTTGGCCTTCTAGAAAGAAGGTGACTTGTTTTCTTATTTGCTACATGGGAATTTTATGGATGTGTCTTGTCCTTGGATGTAATTTTTGCTTGGAGACACTATTTTGGGATTGAAAGATGAAATATTGTAGAATATCTAGTAATTTTATTACTGATTATTGATATTTTGCATGCTTTAAAAGCTTTAAATAGGATTTACATCGGTCCATGTCCAAATGCTTATTATTGGTGATTTTCCTTCATTATTGCATGTAGAATTGTCATCTTAAACGGCTAGGGCAGCCACTAGGGTTTTTAAAATAGATTTGAGTGTAAGGTGTTATTTTATTACATAGGGGTGGCTCTAAAATGTAGGATAATTTACATAAACTGTGTAAAACCAAAATCTAACATCACATTATGTCTTGAACAGCCTAGAAGGGATGACGTCATCTCTAATTATTGTTTTTTGCACATATCTAACAACCCAAAAACCGTTTTACTTGCATTTGCCTTAGTCTCTAATGGAAACACTTTGTTCCTTTCTTGTTGAATATCATTTTAAGGTTATTTCCAAGTTTGCTCAATGCCATTGCATGCCCTAAACTTAAACATCACTCAAACCCTAACCTGTAGCACCCTTGTCATTGGTTTAGCCTTATAGAGATTGAACCCTAACTTAGAATATCTTGGTCATCTTTGGCACTGCCAAAGCCTCTACCTATCTGGAGACCTCCAAAAAAAGACATCTTAAGCAATAGTATTAGAATACCTTGTAGGTGGCATAGGGAGGCCTTACCTTGCTATTGAAATCCCATTAAACAACAGGAGGAAGATTGTTAATATAACAATTGAAACTCTTCCTCATCGTTTCCATGGGGTTTGGCGCCTTCCTGATGAGTCCATTCACTTGACCTGCTAGATTTTACGGTAACAAGCCCATGCAATACATTTTTACACTAATAAGAAGATCAACCTATTTGAGGACATTAAAGGTGCCTAAAAGGAAAATGTATGGCATACCTTACCCATAGAATTGAAAAACAATAGCTAGTTTGAGGAAGATGCATTCATGGTACATATTTTACGCACATTGTTTATATTGTTTGACGACACCCATGGCTTCATGGTACATTGTTTATGTCAGTTAGGGTGTTGGAATTTGGGGAGCTTGGAAGCTATTTCTGAGAGGAAGAAACCCACCAAAAATGAGTTGGTTGGGAAATTTACCCAAAGTCGGAGTTTTGGGCCCAAAGTAGTGGGTTTGGAATCTAAAGAAACCAATTGTTTATTCTAAAGGGTAAGAGAGAGTAAACCCTAAAGATCTAGAGTTTTCCTAAATCAACCCAAGAGAAAAGTATAAATAGAGAGCCTAAGAAGAGGCTCAATGTACAGACTCAAGATGTGACCTCAAGTGTGGAGCAAGATAGCCCTAAGGAGGTTGTCGATCTTAGAGAGAGAGACATATATCTGAAGAAGATGAGGAGCATAGTCTAAGGAAGCCGAGTGGAATGTCTTGCAAAGAAGAGGTCGCAATCATGGAAACTGGGCAAATATCCTTCTATGGGTGGAAAGTTGTCCAAGAGTAATGTACCGAGTTCTGTAGTAGCCGCGTGAAGCACTAAGGAGATCAAGAAAGTGCTACAAACCAAGAAAAGGGGTGGTTGTGGGTCCTAACTGATGTCACAGTTGTTTGAGGTAAGCCACAGGGCATCTGAGGATTTTAGTATCTACCTGGAGTAGTCGCAGACCTAGATGGGATAATTGTGGCTTTGTTCTACTGCAAACCATTCTTGTGTGAATACAAGCCAAAGGAGAGCCGCAAATCCTCAAGGGTAGACGCAACTCGAAGGAGAGGAAGATTATGGCCTATTTCTAATTTGGATTTGTGCCCTAGGTAGGTCGAGCTTTTGTCTGCCAAACATGGAGGTTAAAGGACTATCGAGTTAAGGTTTGTCTGTTATTCTGAAGAGGTTGACCTTCAGTTGTTTGTACCACGAAGCGGTAGAATTCTTAGAGTTTGTTGCATGCAAGCCAAAAAGGCCTCACGATGCTAGGCAATGCCTTAGATCAAGTCGTAGCTTGTCCATATTAGGTCGCAGGAAGAATAAAATAGGTGGAGAGGCCTCATAACCTTGAGGAAGACGAGCAGAGTTATCTCAACCTAAGCAAGAGGCCAACGAGGGTTTTATTCTATGTTGGATGGTTGTTTAGAAGCATATCAAAAGTTTGTTCATAAAAGGAGCTTTGGGCAGCAATGTTATGGATGAGTATACAATGATTTGAAGGGAAAATCCATAGTGACTAGTTGTTTTGGGCCGATAAATGTAGTGTATTTGAAGGATTAAATATACTGTGAGTAGCTAGTTGGATAGAGATCTAAGAAGTGGCAGATATTGTGTGAAGGAGGCAAAGGACAACCAGTTACATCAAGGGAAATAAGGACTAAAATGGTTGGTTACATCAACAAGTAAGTCATGTATTTTGTTCTTGTTGTTTTGGGAAATATGAAAGTCAATAGGGATCTTACCTCAAGCCGCAATTTTGTATACTATGTATACTAGTTGTACTAGTGATATGAAGGGCAATGATCCCTAGTACAGGATCCTTAATGATTATTTTATTAATGGACTATTAAAGATCGAGCTTTGGGTTCAATATATTTGTGTACTTTATTGATTTCAAGGATGTACATTTTCGTTGTGCAAAGCGCTTGTAAGTTGGGGGTTCCTAAAGTGTTTGCGTGCTTAGTAAGCCATACACGAGATATAGGGCCTACATATAATCCCATTAATTCAATTGAAGAATTTCCAATTGAACGGTTGGAAGACTCACATATCCATAAATACAAAGGAGGCTGGACTTACACATCTTCTCATGCTCGTGAGTTGTCCACTTATCTTGTTGATCCTAATTAACTCTTCTAGAAGGGCACATTTTAAGGTGGGGTTTGTTAATTTGGCAACTCCAAGATAAATTCCCTTCGTTGGACAATATTCCTCAGCCAGAGAGACCTAAAATTGCCCTTGGAAGCACTTAATTTGGTTAAGTAAAAAATAATTTTTAAGTGAAAAAACAGAGTGGCACAAAAGTCAACGTCAACCTAAGAGACTAATTAGCCCTCCTCCAATGCCTATAAATACAAGTCAAGCTGCCCTCATTTGGACATCATCTCAACAGACATTCTTCTTCTTCTTGGAGATTCGATACATCTGAAATATTGCAGGTCTTCATCCACACGTGCAAAGGATAGAGAGGACAACATGGAGGAGGCCGAAATTTGTATTTGCAACTCCAAATAAATTCCCCTCGTTGGACAATATTCCAACGCCAGAGAGACCTAAAATTGCCCTTGGAAGCACTTAATTTGGTTAAGTAAAAAATAATTTTTAAGTGAAAATCAAAAAACAGAGTGGCACAAAAGTCAACGTCAACCTAAGAGACTAATTAGCCCTCCTCCAACGCCTATAAATACAAGTCAAGCTGCCCTCATTTGGACATCATCTCAACAGACATTCTTCTTCTTCTTGGAGATTCGATACATCTGAAATATTGTAGGTCTTCATCCACACGTGCAAAGGATAGAGAGGACAATATGGAGGAGGCCAAAATTTGTATTTGACCAACACTTTTACCAGAGTTGATTTTTGGTTATTGGGCATAGTTTGACTCGATTTTACTTGGGTTTTGGACTATTTTGGAAGACTGAATTCTTTGGCACAAAGGTCGAGAATTTCTTAGCACTTTGACTCTGATTGACTTCAAATCTGAAACTAGGGTTTCAGCAACCTTTGACTTTGACTAAATTTGAAGGAGAATTTTGGGACTGTTTTGACAGCATTTTGACTAGCTTGTAAGGCCACATTCTTTCACTGTGGACCGAGCTCCCTTGGAGGATTGTTGACCATTGACTGTTGACAATTTGATGTTGATGTTGTTGTTGATTTTAACCAGAGTTGACATTGACCAAATTTGACTATTGGCTCATCTTTTGGATTTTGGTTGTGTTGTTTTGTTTCATAAGTCAAAAGCTTGGCTTTGGCTCTTGTTGATGATATTGGAACATTGTACTGTTTATTGAACACTTTATGAAAATCTAATAAGAAGAACAATTTGAAAGGATGTTCCCCATTGTGGGGTTTTTCCCTAGTCTTTGACCAATTCTTGTGTCACCTGTCATTGCTTCTGATTGTCTCTTATTGTACATTACATTCATTGTTCTATCTACAATTGTTATTGACTACTGGAAGATTGAATTTATTGCTAATAGAAGTTAATAATTGGGCTAAAATGATTGTAACAATATAAAAGAGTGGAAAAGTAATAGGTTTGTTACTATTATTTGGGATATTTGACTTGGTTTAGGAAGCCATGCTCACAAATGCAAACAAATACAAGCAATGGTAGTGGAACAAGGAAAGAAAGTGACCCTCTATCCCAGAAGATAACTTACCCTCTATGACATGGCCGCTACATTTTCTGTAGTGTCCCAAATCTCTCTCGCACAATGATATTCAATGGCTTCATCAATGCTTCTCCACCTTCCTTAACCTACAATGCATTTAATTTAAACAAATGATATAATTTTGGAGCAATAAACGAGATAAATTCAAACAAGCATAGAACCATATAATTATGTATTAGCAAACAATAAATTTCTCAATACATACCTCCATCATCTTTGCTCACTACACTTTTGGAATTTGACCCACAATAAAGGTTGTAAAGACCTATTTAATTTCCCAACCCACTGAACTCCCTCCCCCAAAAAAATGAACAAAACTAAGAAAAATAGGTAAAAGATCACATAAGAAAAATAAAATAATAAAATATCAAGTCACAAATTAGCATGGCCATGCTCAAAAAAACAAAAAACATAAAAGTTAAACAAAAAAAAAAAAAACAAAAAAACCACAAAAATAACAAAAGATGCAACGAACAATAGCAATAAAACAACAAAAATAACCAAAAAATAAGAAGCAAACAAAGAGAAACAATAGATGGGGACACTGATCTGCAATCCCGACATGAGTCGATGGATAGCTAGGAACACCCTGCACACCAAAAAAATATTATGTTATATTAAATATACAAAATATTGTAAGAAACCTGAAACAAATATCAAAATATCTTATGAGAAATCTTAATTAGAGACCAACAATATTACAAGTAATCTTATGTACTAGAGTACAGGTTATGAAAACACTAAAAATCAACCCTAAATAGATAAAGAGGTAAAAATGTTCTATTTGAAATGAAAATGATTACTTATCAAGTCATATATGGATATTGCACCAAAAAATAACTCACTTCTACCTTTCTATTTTTTGCCCTCTACTACAATATCTATCTCATAATGATATTTCGGTAGTTTCATTAGTGGTCCTCCACATTCCATTATCTATATTGCATTGCACTCGTCAAAACTTTATGAAAAATATTAAATAAACACAAAATGTTGTGAGGTATTATGAATAAGCACTAGAAAGTACAACTAATGCAAACACTAAAAATCATTAACTTTAAATAGATAAAGAGGTAGGATCATATATAGTAGGTAAATAATGGTTCATATGTGGATATTTACATCAAAAGAGAAATCACCTCTATCTCTGGTTTACCTTTGCGCTCTACTACAAGCTCTCCCTTACAAGTACATTTCAGTGGTTTAGCTAGTGATTTCTCCACATCAGATTACCTGCATTACATTGTGGTCAATAATTAAATAAAAGGAAAATAATGTAAGATGCCTCGAATTTAAATTCATACATATAACCATACATATCACCTCAAGCTTTTCCTTAGCCCAATACATCTTTTAAATTATGGGTTGTTAGGACCTACCATAATTTACCACTGATTATACCAAATAGAAATCAAAGAGACTTATGAGAATAACATAAATGAAAACAAAATGTGTTCTAAGCAATATTATGGAAAATCACATCTTATGAAATCACCAAAAATCATAATTTCGCAACAAGAAAAGAGAAAGGAGAACCATTGTATTGAAATGAGAAGATATCCTTGAACTCGCTTTCTGGCTCTACGTTCTCCTACACATCTACGAGTCTTTCACACAAAAATATTTATGTAGTTTCATCAATGCTCCTCCACCTTCCTTTACCTACATTTGCAAAGCATTCGTTATATAAAAAATTCCCAAATAATATAATATGCATTCAATTATACCTTCACTATAGTGCCTCACATTACAAAAAGATATTCAGTAGTTTCACCAGTGGTCCTTCACGTTTCTTGATCTGTATTGCATCTAAATTTCAACAAATGCACGTGACATAATAATGAATCAGAAAATGAGTCAAAGTAAAATGGGCATCAAAAACATATAATTTAGTAACAAACAAGTAGTTTCCCTCATACATACCTCTTTCGCCTTTGCCCATAAACAAATAAATTTCCCCATACATACCTTATTCGCCTTTTCCCATTACACCGGTGGAATCCTACACATCTGCAAGTCTCTTACAAAAAAATATTGTTGTAGTTTTACCAATGCCCCTCCACCTTCCTTAACCTACATTTGCATACCACTCATTATATAAATAAATCTCAAATAGTATAATATGCATTTAATTATACCTTCCCCATCGTGCTTAGCATCACAGATTCAGTAGTTTCAAGAGTGGTCCTTCACCTTTTTTTATTTGTATTGCATCCTAATTTCAATAAATGCACATGATATAATAATGAATCAACAAATAACTTAAACTAAAATGGACAACATACCATATAATGTAGTAGCAAACAAGTTCATTCCCTTATACATACCTCTTTTGCCTTTTCCCATAAACAAGTAAATTTCTCCATACAAACCTCATTCACCTTTTCCCACTACACTTGTGGACTCACACAAAAATATTTTTGTAGTTTTATCAATGCTCCTCCACCTTGCTTTACCTACATTTGCATAACACACATTATATAAATAAATCCCAAATAATATAAATTCATTCAATTATATCTTTGTTATGGTGCTCACATCACACAAATATATAAAGTAGTTTCACCAATAGTCCTTCACCTTTCTTGATTTGTATTGAACTAAATTTCAACAAGCATACATGATATAATGATGAAACAACAAATGAATTCAATTAAAATGAGCATGAGACCATATAATTTAGTAACAAACAATTAAGTTCTTTGATACATACCTCTTTCACCTTTACCATAAACAAGTAAATTCCTCCACACATATCTCATTCTCCTTTGCCCACTACACTTGTAGACTCTGCATCCACTCTAAACCCACACTCTGGGTTGTTAAGGTCTTTCTTAATTTCCCCACCCATTGAATCCAAAAAAAAAAATATGAAAAAAAGAAAATAAGCTCAAAAGACATGAAAAAAAAAACAAAATACCAAACCATAAGTTAGCATGGCCAAGCTCACAAATACAATGATATAAGAACCATAACATCAAAAAACAAAATAAAACAACCATAGAAAAATACAACAAAAATACAAAGATATAGAAGCAACAATATTATAAAAAACAAAATGAAACAACAATAGAAACAAAAATCATTAACAATAGAAAAATAAAACATAAAAACTCATGTAAGGGATAGACCCTACACTGCAACTGCAAAAAGCATCCATGGCCAAACAAGGGGGCCCTGCACACCAAAAAACAAACGACTATTAAATAGAGTCTAGAAAATATTCTAAAATACATTGAATACATATGAAATATTATGAGAAATAAGAAACGGTGTCAAAATATGTTATGACAATCTTAAATGCAAACTGAAAATTTCATGAGTAACCTTATGCACTATGAAGTACATCTTATGCAAACACCGAAAATCGTAAGGGAGAAAAACTATAGTATTTGCAACAAGAAATTACATAGCATATCATACATGAATTTTGCATCAAAATAAAACTAACCTCTGCCTTTGCCTTTGCAATCTACTACAATGTCTCTCTCATATAAATATTTTAATAGTTTCATCAACATTACCCTAGATTTCTTTACCTACATTGTATTGCATTCAATAATTAAAAAATGACCAATAATGTAAGATGGTTCAAATTTAAATAATAACACATATGGGGCCATACATACGCCACAATATTGACCTTTACGCACTACACCTATGGAATCATGGGTTGTTAGGACCTACCCTAATTTCCCACTCAATGTACCAAATAGACACTTAAATATATAATGATAATATCATAAATAAACACAAAATGTCTTTTGAGCAATAATATGCAATCACTAAAAATCATAATTCCTTAACAAGAAAGGACATGGGAGAACCATCGTATTGAAATGAGAAGATATCCCTGAAATTGCTTTCTTGTTCTACACTCTCCTACACATGCAATTCTCTCACACAAAAATATTCATGTAGTTTCATAAATACTCCTTCACCTTCCTTTACCTACATTTGCATAGCATTCACTATATAAATAAATCCCAAATAATATAATATGCATTCAATTATACCTTGGCTATGGTGCCTCACATCACAGAAAGATATTTAGTAGTTTCACCCGAGTTCCACCTTTCTTGATCTGTATTGCACCTACATTTCAACAAAAGCACATGATATAATAATGAATCAACAAATTAGTTAAATTAAAATGGGCATCAAAACCATATAATTTAGCAACAAACAAGTAAGTTCCCTCATATATACCTCTTCCACCTTTGCCTATAAAAAAAAAAAAATTGTTGAAATGTGTAACTAAGTTCAGTCTTCATAATATCTATTGTAATCATGATTCTATATATTTGATATTAAAGAGAAAAGAAATGTATTGTTGTGATTCTTGATGCACGGGTTTCATGCTCGAGATAAATTTATTTGTAAGCCAAGCACCCATTGAGTGTTCCTAGGTTTGTCATAGAATTATTAAATAAAAATAGTCGTTGTCATTGAGTGGGCATGTTGTATCTTGTAAATAATCTTTTGTAAAGTCAAAAGTGTCATAAACACCCTCCAAGACCTTGTCAAACAAGTCGGCCTACAAAGAGGGTCAAGTCGGCATCATGGGCAGCAATTCGACCTCCTCCTAAGAAGCCTATATATAAGGGAACCTTGACTTCATTTGAGAGACATTCATTCAAGAAAGAAAGAAGTTTGATCTCCTCAAGAAAGAAGTTGGAAGACATAAAAAAATGATGAGGCTCATGGAAAAGAAGAGAAGCAAGATCGAAGTTTTGGACCTCTCTCTCTCTCTCATGTTAGGGTTCTAAAGTAGTTGCTAGACCGAAATTCCAAAATTTGTTGGGAAAGCCGAAGTTGTAGAAGAAGTTGTTGGGTAAGTCGAAGTTGTTGGGAAGTCAAAGTTGTTGCTAGGTCAAAATTGTAGGAAGGTTGAAATTGATGGAAGTTGTTGGGTCGAATTTGTTGGATCAAAGTTGTTGGAAGTTGTTGGGTTGAAGTTGCTGAAAATTATTGGATCGAAGTTGTTGGGTCAAAATTGTTGGAAGTTACTTGGTCAAAGTAGTTGGAAGAGTTCATCAGGAAGGAGATGTTTGAATTGGTCTTGGACAGGTCTTTGACATGAGCCTTAGGTCTTGGAATTCATCGTCCGAACATTCTATAAGAAGACAAGAATTCTTGTGGGTTTTGGCCTTGGCTTGCAACCTACATTTTGTGTCCTCTTGTCTATTTGATCTTCATAGTTTAGTAGTTGTTTGATGATAAGAACATAATAATAATCAAGTGAAAGAAGAAGCTAATCAAGTTAAGTAAAAATACATCACAAGAAGTTTTCAAAGTAAAATAAATCACCTATTTAAGTTGCACCTTGATTTCTCAACATGGTTTCAGAGCTAAGGTGACTACATCAAGAAGAAGTGGCAGCTTGAAGATCACATCATTGAAGAAGGACACATAAGGGTCGAGCACAAGGAAATCATTAAGGAGGACTAAGAAGCACCAAGGAGGAGTACTTCTCAATGATCACGTCATCACAAGGAGAAGGACACCTCAAGGATCCTAACTCCACTCAAAAAAAGAAGGCCTACACTTCTAAAGCATTTTGAAGCCTCCATATTCTACATTTCTACATCCAAAGAAAGCAAGCAGAAGCATTGGTATCATCATCAAAGAAGTCAAGGTGATATCCATCTCTTTGAAGAAAGAGATCACATCTCAAGCATATCATCTAGAAAAGAAGTATTGTCATATTTAAAGAAGGAAGACATCATCAAGGAAGCAATCATCTTCAAGAAGGCATCTTCAATTGTCATCTTCATCAAGAAGACATCAAGTTGAAGATATCATCTTCAAAAGAGCATCTTCGCTTGACAAGTATCATTATATTTATGTCTAAATCTACCATCAATATGACTTCATTCTGCAAGGAGAGAAACAAACTTGTTGCGTCATCAAATTACCTTGCATGGAAGAAGAGGATAGATTTGATCCTCATAGACAATAAAGTTATTGAAGATGTTGAGGCTTCAATCTCCAAGCCTTCTCAAGAGAAATCTCAAGCACTGTCAAAGTATATGAAAGGGGAAGTAAGGGCTCAAAGAATCCTCATAGAATCCATCAACGATTATGTCATCCCTTATGTATCAAAGTTGGAAAAATTGAAAGATATTTATGAAAAGTTGGTAGAATTTTTTTTGTAAGTACTACATGAGAAGTCATATCATTGAGAACCGAATTATAAAAAAAGGAAGATATCTAAGGATGAAGGGGTAGCCTCATACCTTATGAGGGTATCTCAAATAAGAGATCAACTACAAGAAGTAGGAGAAATAATGTTCGATAAAGAAATGACCATTGTTGTGCTCAATGCACTACCTGATGAATGGGGCAACATTGTATCGAGTATCTATGGAAAGAGCGAACCCACTCCATTCAATGAACTTTGGTAATTATGTAAGATTGAAGAATCTAGGTTGAAGGCAAAGAGCGATGTTGGATCAAGTGAACAAACTCAAGCATATGCAGCTATGACTAGAAATAAAGGGAAGTTTGGAAAGTTCGATCCTCGAAAAGAAAAAAAAGCTTGACATGTCAAAGATCCAATGCTATGAATATAATGAATATAGACACTTTAAGAGGAATTGTCCTCAACTCAAGAAGGACAACAAGAAAACAAAATATAGAAATGAAGGCATTGTGACCGAAGAAGTAGAAGAAGAACCTGACAAGAAGAAATCAGAGGAGGAAGTGATCGATCTCCACTATTAGAAGGTCTCTCACACATTGTCATAGAAGTTTAAGTAAATGTAGGGATAATCAAGTATGATAGATAAGCTGAAATAGAGATGACATCATCATAAAAGCATGGAAGGATAGCTGAAGTAGAAAGCTAGGTGGTTGTAGCAGTCATCTTGATAGAAAGTAAGTAGGCTCATGGCATCTCCATTCGACATTTAAGTGCAACCGAAGTAGCAATCTATATCGTTGGATAAAGTCATCTAGCAAGATAGAAGATAAAGAGAACATCATACATCATCATCGTTAAAAAGGAGCATTTGCAAAATGAGGATCATTAGAAGATTCACCCCTCCTCAAAAGAAGATGCAAGTGTCTCGCAAATGGTCTACATTCCACATTATGTGGGATCTATAGGTTAAAAGGATGACGGATGATGACAAAGATGTGCAGCATGACAACTTGGTTGAAGTACTTTCATCCTCAAGCAAGGAAAAGAAGTTGCCCAAAGGAAGTCTAGATGGCCACGTGAAGGAAGAGGTATGTATATATTTGATAGATAGATAAAGTCATGTCATCATATGGTTGCAGATATAATGGGTAGAATGTTCTATCTCTTGAGCATGACAAAAGAAGAAGAAATTCTTCCATTAGAAAGATACATGAAGGCATGTAGACAATATGCCTTGAACTCTTCTACATATTGACATGACATGACCTCATGGAGAATATGAGGTGGTTGGCATTCATAATTCCTATGATGAAGGAACTATGTATAGACGATCTTGTGGAAGCAATAAGTGAAGAGAAGGTGAAAGAAGATTTCGTGAAAAAATGTATCTATAGTCACGTAAGATAGGATAAGTGCTCAACATCTGAGAACAAGAAAGATTAGCTATGATATCTCCATGAAGAAGGTATGAATACCTTGATAGGTATGTCGGAAAAGTATTGTTTAAAAATAGATTTGAGTGTAAGGTGTTATTTTATTACATAGGGGTGGCTCTAAAATGTAGGATAATTTACATCAACCATGCAAAAGCAAAATCTAACATCACAATTTGTCTTGAACAACCTAGAAGGGATGACATCATCTCTAAAACTAATACACTGCAGCCTTCACAAATAAAACACTGCAGAAGAAAAATAACGTTGGAAAGATAGATGCACACACACACAAATAACATTGTTATTTTTGGACTAAGTCCCTGGAAAAACCCAACTCGGGAAAACCGGTGCAACAGCTAAGGCTTTGATTATCATGCAGTAGTAAATTTGAGTACAAATCTATGGTCATTTCAATCTAGCAAACCATACAAAGAAATAACTGAAAAAGAGTCTAGTGAGAAAAAACTCACTCCCACTGGCGATCCAACACTGACCTTGGCACAAGATGAACTGCTATGCGATGTCTCTACGCAGTCACTACATCAGCCTACGCATTAATGCGTCCCCACAACTTGGAACAGCTTTCCCTCTCGCTATCTGATCAATTGTTGTCTGGAAGATTGATTCTCCTAGCCACCAAACTCTCTCTCTGGCTTCTGGCACTGAATCAACTCTTCTCCCCAGCAAAAATATGGATCTCCTCTTAAGCACTACATTAATTAATCACATTTCCTGAGATTAGACTTAGGAAATATTAAAAACTGATTAATTATTTTAATTAAGTCATTTCTAGGTGGAATTTCCGGAAACAATTTATGGGTATTGGAGTACTCATGTATTCTATACTCTCTGCCAAATCTTAAGGCCACAACACATCCGATGCTACAAAAACTAGCAAGGTTTGTTGTCAATAAAGATGGAGATGATGTGTTTACTATTATAATTGAAGAAAGCAGCGCAAAAAGTTGAAGAAAAATTAGGCATTGTTGAAGAAGAAGATGAAACAAATAGCAATGGTCCTACTATTCCAAAAGAACAATAGCATGACAACTATCCTAGGAAGTACCTAGACATAGATCTTGGTGAATACAAATAAATTTTGCAAGGAAATCGAAAGTCATATTTCATAAGTTTTAGAGGCAGCCACATAATTGACAGCTATGAGTGTGATGTTATAAATCTCATTGTCAGGGAATAGACATATTTTAAATTTTGAGTTAAAGCATGAAGATGTTATGACGAAATCATTTATTCCTTCCTTAGGACATGGAATTATGGTTGGCTTAAGCAAAAAAGTGTCTATCTAATGCCCTTAAAGACAATGGCTCCCTTGATTTGGAGGACAACTTTTGGTCTTTTCTGAAATTTGATGATGTGTATGTTGTTCCAAACAATGGGAGGGAACAACCATTTGAAGATGAAGCATTGGTGAAATAATATCTTGTAGCCCCCCTTGGGAACAAAGATGTGCTAGGCATGGAAGAAAGCTATCCAAGTATTTTAGTTGAGTTGCCAAACCATGATGATGGGTTTGTTGTCAATAAAGGTGGAGACAATGTTGTTATTGTTATAACTAAAGAAAACAGCCCAGAAGTTGAAGAGGAGAAAGGCATTGCATAAGAAGAAGATGAAACACATAACAATGATCCTACTATTCCAAAAAAACAGTGGCATGACAACTATCCTAGGAACATAAATCTGGACATATATTTTGGTGAATACAAATAAATTTTGCAAGGAAATCCAAAGTCATATGTCGTGAGCTTTTAGGGAAGTCGCACCATTAACAACTATGAGTGTGATGTTATAGACCATCCCACTATCAAGGAGTAGACATATTTCAAATTTTGAGGAAAAACATGTAGATCCTATGATGAAATCACTTTTTCCTTCCTTGGGACAAGGGAATTATGGTTGTCATAAGCAAAAACACATCTACCTAATGCCCTTGAAGACAAGTGTGCCCTTGATTTGGAGGACAGCTTATTTTTTTAAAATTTGATAATGTGTATGTTGTTCCAAACAAGGGGACGAAACACCTATTTGAAGATGAAGCAATGGTGAAATGAGATCTTGTAGGCCCCCTTAGAAACAAAGATGTGCCAGGCATGGAAAACAACTACCAAAGGGTTTTATATGAGTTTCCAAACCATGATGATGGGTTTGTTGTCAATAAAGGTGGAGATGATGTTGTTACTGTTATAACTGAAGAAGCAGCCCAAAATTTGAAGAAGAGGAAGGTATTGTTGAAGAAGAAGATGAAACACATAGCAAATATCCTACTATTCCAAAAGAACAATGGCATGACAGTTATCCTAGGAACACAAACATGGACATAGATCTT
The DNA here is from genome assembly GCA_034641835.2 of Pinus albicaulis. Classification (NCBI taxonomy): domain Eukaryota; kingdom Viridiplantae; phylum Streptophyta; class Pinopsida; order Pinales; family Pinaceae; genus Pinus; species Pinus albicaulis. The sequence goes on from CM076572.1 coordinate 1,165,936,325, forward strand.
GGTGAATACAAATAAATTTTGCAAGGAAATCCAAATCATATTTCATGAGTTTTGAGGATAGTCGCATCATTCACAACTATGAGTGTGACGTTATAGACCATCCCACTATTAGGGAGTAGACTACCATTCCACCTTTTCAAATTCCAAAGCCTAATCCATTTGATGATGATCAACCCAATGTTGAACAGAGTGGTCCAGCCACTGAGCATGATTGTCACTCTCATTCTAAGCAATCCACACTAGTTCTCTCTCATCTATCTGGTGGTGGCCCCATGTCCAAAGATGACACATTAGAGGTTTCTAATGGAATCATAATGATGAAACAAAATTTGTTGAGGCAAAAGATTATCAATTTGGTAATATAATGGAAGATGAGCCTATTTTTAACCACTAATTAGTCTTTTCATCATGTTAATACAAATACAGATGATAGTAACTTGGTTGTTTTAACGAAGAAAATGGATTTCTGGACTTCAACAGTGAACAGTGTTTGAACTTCAAACTGAAAGTAACAATGGGCATGGTTCTTCAGTAGGGGTTGTTTTGTTGATTAAAAGGTGAACCATTTTTCTTACAATATTGTGGCTAACCCTTCAAGTTATTATTTTGAATATGGGGACAGTATCATAAGCCTTGATCTAGACCTTGGGGCTGTTCACTAGAAAGATCTCATTTTTTATGTCGGTGGTAAATTTGGTGCTAATGAAAACTCTCATTCTGATGTCAACCAAGAATTGATGAGGAAGCTAGATAGGGAGCACCCTGAATTCAGCATTTCAATGTTTCTTTGGTAATCAAACACAAGGGAAAAGGACACTACACAAATGAGATGAGGAGATGGCTACACTAGACCATGGACTTTAATTTAGCAACCCCTTATGTGAGATCTTGAGGATGAAATTCTAGAGTTCTCAAGTACCTCGAGAAGGACACTTGTTAATTCATAAACATGTTCTATGCCATTTCAGATTAGGGCACAAAATACTGAAGCAGATAGAACATACCAATAGATCGATGGAAGACAAGCCAAAACAGAGATAATGAATGGTGGCATTACGGCGATCAGCAGGATGCTTCTACCAGCAAAGTCTCCAATAGGTCATTCAGACAAGCGTGTCAGGCATAACCCCAATACAACCCAAACAAAGAACTTCACAAATACACAGCACTAAGAACACAGCTCCATCGCCATCAAGAGAGAAGAAAATCCTCCACACATTGTGTGTATAATGAACTCCAAGTCTCTCCATTATATAAGCATCTTTGGGGGTGTGTGACACGCTCTTTAAGACATTTAAGTCTATATTATATTCCAAGCCGACCTAGCACATAAGTGGAATAAATTCAAAGTACATGTTCTGCTCATCCGATCGAGATGATCTTTAGATCAATCTTACACCTCTCCAAAAGAGGAATCCAATAAAAATATTGGGATCGTCATCTGAGCAGCACAACCCAGAGTTTGGACCTAGTTGTCCAAATTTAACACTCCCTGTCAACTAGGGAGTACTTCGTCCACTGGTGCAATCCAAACATCGTGCATCATCCCGCTGTAACTTGCTTTGCTGGCCTCTTTATTTCAGAACAGAAGTGGGTCAGTCACAAAGACATCATACCCGGCTGACAGATTCAGCCCAGAGGTCCGAAACCTCTATAGGACTCACAAAGAGTCTCATACCAACCTGAAGTTGGTTTACATGACCAGAAGTCAATTGGAGGTCTGAAACCTCACTAGGACTCAAGAGAGTCATATACTAACCCGAAGTTAGTTTCACTGACCCGAAGTCAGTTGAAGGTCCGAAACCTCGCTAAACTTGATCCCAAATCAAGTGGTTGGACACGTGCCATCCTAGACATAGAAAGTATGGCAATGCTCGATGCGTCCATCGGTCTTGCTATGGTCTATATTCACATTTCCCACCTCATTGGCCAAATGAGAGGTACTTCCCATGAGTTTGAAACTCCATGGGTAGGATGCATACGAGGCATAGATCAGAGAGAGGTAAACCATCTCAACATCATCACGGTGGGGTAGAAGCACACCAACTAGGTTCGGCAAGCCTAGCCTTGTGGTTGTTTATAGCACCAAAGCTATCCCCAAAACCCCCCTTGGAGCTCCCAAAGCTCATCATCCAACAAGACCCTCAGAATAGGGTTGTTCCATGATTCCAAGATTCTCACGAAAGGTTTAGGAACGTGACCTTCCCCAAGGGCATAGTGAGAATATCCGCGACCTTGTCATCAGTTCCTATATGATCGAGCCTTACGACGCCTTGCTATACCATATCCCGAATAAAGTGGTACCAGCCATCAACATGCTTGGATCAATCGTGGAACCTGGGATTCTATGACAAATGAATCCCCCTCTAGTTATCACAAAGGATAACGGTGGCATCTAGCACATGATCGAATAGCTCTCTGAAGAGCTTTCGCAACCAAGTGACTTCTCAATGGGCCATACATGCTGCAATGTATTCGACCTCTGGGGTGCTCAAGGCTACTGACTTTTGTTTCCTGCCCGAAGTAGATCTTCTTGTGAAGTAGCATCCAGATGTGCTCTTACGATCCACCACACTGCCAACCCAATTTGCGTCAGTGTATCCAATGAGTGTCATGCTTCTGACAGTGTGTCTCAGCCCATGGTTTATCGTTTTACAAAGATATCTCAAGAGTTTCTTGGCACCAACCTAGAGAATGTTACGATCAACCATGTGTTGACTCAAAGTGTTCACTGCACAACATACGTCCGGATCGGTGTTCACTAATAACACCAGAGCCCCTATGAGTTGACGATACTCAGTAGGATTTGCTAACACGGGCCCAGCAGCGCTGCCACTCAACTTCTTAAGGTTGAGTTCCATCGATGTCGACACGGACTTACAATCCACCATACCAGAAACTTCAAAAGTATTTTCCTTGAGAAAGGAAAATCTCATTCAGATCTCTGCTAGACCTCCAGGCCTAGGCATCAGTGCTAGGTCCTTCATCTCGAACTTAGCAGCGAGCTCCCTCTTACACTAATGAAGGAGAGGGTCAGCACCTGTCAAGAAGAGGTCGTCCACATACAGCACCAAAATGAGAGGCTTTTCTCTAACAACCTTGAAGTAAAGGTTCAGATCAGCATTACTACGAGTGAAGCCCAGCTTCATCGGGTAGTTATCTATCTTCTCTTACCAAGCTCGGGGTGCTTGCTTCAGCCCGTAGAGGGCTTTGTTCAACCTGCAGACATGGGTGTCCCGATCCTAGATTTCGAACCCCAAAGGTTGCTCTACATACACCTCTTCCTTCATCGCACCATGCCACAAAAAGCGGTCTTTACATCCATCTAATGAAGATTCCGTCCTTGCATAGCAGCAAGGGAAATAATAGATTATAGGTGCAATAATAATCAGTGCCTTCCTAGAGAAGTCTCAGGCAACACATTTTCCCATCAGATCCATGCTTGATCTTATATCGAGGTGACAACAGCTTCGATCTGTGGTTTAGGAACCATATCCTAGTCATCACCCTCGCATCCTTGCAGACTTTGATGCTTTATAGTTTCTTCAAGTGATCCAGGCTCATATTCTACTCATGGCAGCTAGATACCCCTGGTATTTATATGGCTTCTTGGTTTTCTTCTGGAATTTTCCCCTCTGAAGCCATATGTCTTTGAGACATGAGGATCTTCTTTCGTTCAGCAATGATATTAGCTCAGGAGCATATACAGATGTATTCTCCCTCTTAATGCCAGCTTCTCGAAAGAGAGAAGACATCTATTTTAAATGAGGGCACCCCATACACCAACTTGGAAAAGGGGTCTTATTCTCCCACAGTCAAAGCCATCCAAACAAGCTTTGCTTATCATGGTTCAAGACTCCAACAACGTGACTGAAGGCTGCAAAACTTCTCAGTTCACACTTCAAACACTTCAAGTTTATCATTACGCTGTAATGTAAGACTGATACTATCACAAGCTTACTGCAATTATGAATCTTGTAACCATAGGTGTCTGTTTATGTCATTGTCATAATGACAGTGACATAGAATCACAGATTACTTTCTTAGCTCCTCAAATTTGCAGCTATAGAAATACACTATGACCTGTCATCACTATCATATCGTTATCATAAAGATACTGACACAACTGTTGTCAAACATCTTGTCATAGATGTACTATCACAATGGTCATGGAGAAACTGTCAATAAGAGAATATTAAAGTCACTCCCATATGAATGCTGCATGTATCATGAGCAAGATTTATGACGTAAGCACATATGAATCAAGGTATTCATCCAAGTTACTGTCATAACTGAAACTTATGTCATGGATACACTGTTCACATATCACTGTATATAATCCCAAAACCTCAGCAACTCTCCTTTGTTCATCAAAGTGACCTGTATCTCTGGACAATCCATAGCCTTCAGCCACCTTACACTTGCTCTGTACTCCTTCGAATCCAACTCCTACTCGTCTGGCTTTATCATCCGAACCCTGCTTCAATACATACTGTTCAGGAAAGAAGTCATGATCCCTAAGATCATAAATGGGAATCAAAGATTTAGAATCTACACCGCATCTCTTTGTGCCATCTTGTCATATCACATCAACCTTAGTCCATTTGTAGCTCGCAGATAGTACCCCATCAACAATATTATCTGAAACTTTTGCCATCCTCTTTTCTGATGCTGGAAGCACACACCAGTCGCCTAGCCGCCAATTAGCATGTGAAAAACATGATAATAGCTTTAGCTGCTTAGGGTCCTGTTGCTTTTCAGGGATGACACTTGACTGAGAATTGTAAACAGGATTTGCTACAGCAATCCAACGGATGCAAACTAATCCCACTTCCACATCACATACTGTACCTTCTTCTCTACTTTTCTTCCATTTACCACACAACCATCGAGCATTCTTAAAAACTTTTGAAGATTTTCCCTGCACACGTTGCCCTGGAAAGTAAGGACAAGAGAGATTCTTGTCGATTTGAATAAGGAGATCAGGGTGGGCATTTATTAGTTTACATTTTGATCCATCATCAAATATAACTGTCACATCATCAGTCACTTTATCTACTCTGCCTAGCCAAGCTCCGCGTGCAAATGCCCTTATTCGATGAAGATTTCTAGTGGAAATGTTTGTTATAGCAATTGATGTGGGAATTGACAAATCTACTATAACATCCACGTTAACCACAACACCTAACTGTCTTGACGATCATGAAAGAGCACTCTGTCAACCACCTCAATGTCATCGATTTTCTGTGAAGTCTCGGAATTGTTTGTCCAGCCAATCCGTGCACAGCCCTTTGAAATAGAATTCCCTGCAACTTTCAATACTGTGCCAATTTAAACCTTTGTGTTGTGTAGATGCGTGCAAACTCAAAAGTGCAATTCCCACCAAGAAATTCCGAACTGAACTTCCCCCGCCTTTCACACGCAGATTCATCAGCATGGCGACCAGCTGAGCTATTTGTGCCTTGAACAATTCCCACTCGATCAAACACCGAATATTCTCTTACTACTCGAACTACGGGCCATGATTCATGTTAACTCCAGTGGTCACTCTGCCGAACAAAAACGACCCACACTCCCGCATGTTCCCTCGGGCAAGGGTACAGAGGTCGCCATCTCTCTAAGGATAGCCCTTCTGACGCGCATACCTGTAACTCGAGCGATAACTTCGGTTGTTTCTGAAAGTGTAGTACCCCACGGAATAGACAACAACGAGGAAAATCAAGACAACGATATTGACAGCCGCCACCTTGCACCAGTCATTCTTCAGACTCGCCAGAACTGCAGCCTTGCAGGAATCGCAATCGTAGCACAATAAATCCTCCTCGTTCTTGCACGTCGTACTTCCTTCCACTTCTTGGCAATGAAACGATTTACCGGACACATTCCTAGCAGAGGCCATCATCTAAACCCTTAAAACGATACGAATCACTCACTCCACGTCCACGGTGCCAACACCATTCAGTAAAATGCACTAAAATATTTTACGACGAGACATTTAAAGCAAAATATCTTGCATCACAATTTATGTGACGTCCTTTGATGTCAAAGGCGTCTGATGTGTTTCTAGAACAGTCCAAATATAAGTTCGAACGCAAATTTTTTCGGTGGGCTTTTCCACGGATCTGTTTGCTCGAATTTGCCTGCCCCGTAGCCTTTAAGCTCGAAAATCTTATCAATTCAAAAAAAATGCCCTTCAGAACCGTCTGCAAATTACCACGGCTAAAAATTTTAGGCATTAGAAGACATTGTCGAAATTTTTGCAACTTAAATCCCTCTACGCCAAATCCTAACCTCTGACTTGTTGTGCAAGGATAATGCCGCGTACTCTGCTAAATCTTTTGTCTTCACCTCAGCTCTGATACCATGTTAATTCATGAACATGTTCTATGCCATTTCAGATTAGGGCACAAAATACTGAAGCAGATAGAACATACCAATAGATCGATGGAAGGCATGCCAAAACAGAGATAATGAATGGTGGCGTTACAGCAATCAGCAGGATGCTTCTACCAGCAAAGTCTCCAATAGGTCATTCAGCTAAGCATGTCACACATAACCCCAATACAACCCAAACAAAGAACTTCACAAATACGCAGCACCAAGAACGCAGCTCCATCGCCATCAAGATAGAAGAAAATCCTCTACACATTGTGTGTATAATGAACTCCAAGTCTCTCCATTATATAGGCATCTTTGGGGGTGTGTGACACGCTCTTTAAGACATTTAAGTCTATATTATATTCCAGGCCAACCTAGCACATAAGTGGAATAAATTCAAAGTACATGTTTTGCTCATCCAATCGAGATGATCTTTAGATCAATCTTACACCTCTCCAAAAGAGGAATCCAATAAAAATATTGGGATCGTCATCTGAGCAGCACAACCCGAAGTTTGGACCTAGTTGTCCAAATTTAACAACACTTGTACGTAAGTTCAAGCCAGATGTTACTCATACACTTGGTGAAAAACTACCTTCAACAATTTTGCACACTAAGCAAGGGAAATTATAAGGTTGGAAATTTATCTTAAAGTTTAGAAACCTTAGCGAATGTTAGTAGTCCCTAATATGCAAACTATAAAATGTTTAGTGATATTTTTGTAAAAATCTTGAATTTTCCAATGATTTTATGTAAGTCTTTATAAACTTATAAACTTTTGCCGAATTTTAAGGTAAAATCATTTTTATACTATAAAATTTGGGAGAAGCAATTTTAGAAATAATGGAAATTGGAAAATCCTTTTTTTGAAAAAATCATGGAAAATAAGCCCACCTAAAAATACTAGCCCCTAAAATTTTACCTGATGTTGAGTCCTCAATTTATGAGAATTGGTCAAATGGCAACTCTTGGGTAGATTGAAATTTATGATCATGATGAACTGACAGTCAAAGATAAGAAGATTCCATTAAAGTGGTGGGGCTTTGAGGATAGATATTCTTTGATGATTGTGCTGACAATTTGGAAAGAAATGAAAAACCATCTAACCTTAATGAAGTTTTATATGTGAAAGTAGAATCCAATTACAATAAGGACACATTGTTAGCGAGTGTAGATGTTGAAACAGAGGATGACTTGGAAAGAATAATACAAGAGGAAAGAATTTCCTACTTCTCATTCTCTAAATTTAGAGATGAATATGGCAGCGACTTCTCATCCATGCAAACTTGATGTATGTTTAGGTGTTTAGTGATTTCACAGTTCACCAGATTTCGGCACATCAAGTTTTGGGCACAGTGAGAGAAGATTATCCTCATCAGTTGGATGTGTAAGACATATCAACAGAAATTATGTTTTAACAACAGCATAGAGGGGAGTTGGCTTGTGGGTTATATGGTTAATTTCCATGTTGTTGAAAAACATTCGGGAGGTGCAGTTCGGGAGACTGTTCCTTTCTAGAGCAACAATAAGACCTTAAACAATGTCTAGGCAGATAAATGCCTGAGTATTGCCAATTGGAATTATGGTGCATTTAAAATTAATCATATAGATGTTTTTACTGTTCCCAAAAGGGTTGCTCTTAATATTAGATATCAAAATATGTCCAAAAACCCTTAAAAAAATATTGCATGCTTCTATTGAATTCTCCTCTGGCATACAATGAGCTTCAAAAGGACATGCTTGGGTTGTGATTTGACCTACTCGTTTTGATCATCGTGGGCTTGAGTTTTACCCAGCAGCAACAAAGTTGTCTCCCGAGCTTTATTCAGGTTTTCAACATTCAAGTTGACCACGGGTATGTAATTATTGTTGGTACAGATAGTCTCTTTGATAGGTTATAGAATAATGAAGTGAATTTTATAATAGTCCATGATGTTCGAAATTGCCCTTCTGAAGAAGAAAATGTTGGAGATAATCATTATGTTCAACCTTATTTCACTCTTGTGTGGAGATGTGATATAGTGGAGGAGGGCACTGGTCAACTCCTCTCTCCTACCTATTTATATTTACTTAGTCTCTCTCTCGCTTGGAGTCGCTAGGATTTCATGATCTTCTTGGAGCATCTTGAAGTCGAAGGCTAGGGATTCATCCCTTTTGCTTACAGTGGGTTCTTATACAATTTAAAGGAGAGATTAAGGATGATAAATTGTAAAACAAATGCAACATTATCTAAAGTGAGTTAATCCAACTACCTAAAAGGATGGAGGTGTCAAAATTGAAAATAATGAGAGACAACAACAACTGGAAATTTATCATGAGTAAGAGGTTGTGTGATTTAAGGAAATAAGTTATATCCAATGGTTATCTTAGCTACCAAATACAAACAATGAGTTATATCCAATGGTTATCTTAGCTACCAAATACAAACAATGAGTTATATCCAATGCTTCTCTTCACTGCCAAATACAAACTCGCACTAGACACTCTGTTTGGACGTAGGGTTACCAATCAAATGGACCCATATTGTAAATAACATGTTGCTAGAATACATAAGTTGTGTTGGAGATACAGCAAGGAAAAATAAAGAAGGTGTGGCCATAGTATAGGAGCGTTGCCATTTGTAAATTCATTGAAAATCGGATCTTTCACTGGACTAATCGTTTTTTGTCTCGTGGAGGTCGATTGGTCCTGCTCAAGTCAGTGCTTCAAAGCATCCCGGTGTATTGGGCCACCATTGCTGCTATACCAAAAGGGATACTTCACAAAATCAAAAAGAAATGCTTCTCCTTCCTCTAGACAACTAGCAAAAAAGTAGATGGAATTCCGTTGGTAAAATGGACATCCTTAGCCAGACCTAAAGATTTAGGGGGATGGGGAATCAAGAACTTCCCATCTTTCTGTCTATCTCTCGCCGCTCGATCCTTGTGGAGATTGTCGGAGAACCCTTCAGCACTATGGAACAGAATCATTTGTGGAAAATATCTCCCTGGCCAATCTATTATTCTGTGGTTCAGGAATCTGAACAAGTCACACAAAAACGCTTCCATTGGTTGGAAGGCAATGGTTTCAGCCTTTCCCTTCATTGGCACGTGGACTGCTTGGATAATTGGAAATGGGAAGTCGGTGCATATTGGTTTAGACCCGTGGGCTGGTGCTAGAGAAAACTACAAGCTCTCGGAGAATCTTCGCTCATTCCTTGCTGAGAAACGCATCTTCACCATAGCTGACGCAGCTGTTGCAATGCCTCAAGCACGGGGTTCAATTGGATGGAAGAGTGCTTATCTTTTGGAGATGTCGCAGCCTCTTGTAGCTGAATGGGTTTCATTCATCTCCCTCCTTGTATCGAACTTTATCCACCTGAACATGGATATCGAAGATAAACTGGTCTGGTCGAAAAACGTCAAAAACGGCATTTACACAGCTAAGCTTGGGTACAAAGCTATGATGGAAGAGATGCACCCCTCTGAACCTCTGTTTTGGTCCAAACCCCTATGGAAGTCCCCCGATCCTAAGAAAGCCAAGTTAGTTTTATGGCTCTCCCTTCAAAACCGGTTGTTGACTTGGCATAATCTTCAGAGGCAAGGTTGGATAGGCCCAGGTCATTGCTACCTTTGTAGGAATGAAGCTGAATCTGTTTCTCACATCCTCTTCTCTTGCTCATATGCAAAGATGGTATGGAATCGCTCTTCATCATCTCTCAATTCACTCCATCAGTGTTCTACTGATTCCTTTGAAGCCAGGCTCAAGCTTTTGTGGAAGGATCCAGGTGTAAGCTCCTATTCCGCATTCCCCTCCTTATTTGCTTATGGAATTTGGTGGGCACGCAATCTTGCTACCTTCAGTGAGAAATTTATCCCTGAAGAGTTGACATCAGCTATCATCGTGCAATGGGCTTCGGAACATAAAGTCATACCAAAATCCCACATTCCTCAATCTATTTCTTCTCCGGTGATCAATCAAAATGAGGCATGGGCATTTTTTGATGGTGCTGCTCAAGGTTCCCCTCCTTTAACAGAAGCAGGGGTTGTTCTCCATATTTCGTCTAGTTCAAAATTCCACATTCAGTTCGACCCTGGTCACGGTTCAAATAACAAGGCGGAACTTGCGACACTTTGGGTTGTTCTTCATGTGGCTAGATCTAAAGACATCTCATCATTGCAATGCTTCGGAGATTCGAAAATGGTTATTGACTAGGCTCTTCAAAGATCACAAATTCGCTCTCCACATCTCCAAGCTCTTCTTTGTAACATCCATTCATTATCTCAAGGTTTTCATATTCTGCCCTTTACACATGTGAATCGGGAGTTAAATATGGAAGCAGACGGCCTGTCAAATTCTGCTCTTACACTTCCTCCCGAAACTATGAAAGTAGTGGATACCTCTTCCATAATGGAAGAAATCCATATGCTCTGATTTTTAGCTAATAATCCTCAGATTAGCGGTTGCGTCTATTTAATCGAACCTTGTTGATGATGAGTAATGCTTAACAGGAAGATCGAACAGCCCTGCAGCATGGAGGTGACAAGCTGGTATCTAATCTCGACATTTACTTACAAGCGGCAATCGGTCACAGTTAAAACAAACAGGAAGCAGGGAATTCAGTCCTAAGGAATATTAATTATTTTTGATCCATTAAGGACGCTCGGATATCTCATGACAGAAATACCATCAGCTCGAGGAGCTATGTTTAACCTCGTTAAGGGGCAGATATGTTATTTTTATACATAAAAATAAAGATTTTTTTCCACTATGAAAAAAAAAAAATATATATATATATATATATATATATATATATATATATCGTTGAGACAATTTGTAGGGCCAACCTGTCCTAACACTTCTAAGATGGCCTTAGAATCTAGATGTGAGCCAACTTGTATTTAAGGGGCTCGAGTCAACTTGTAGTTGGGTTTGCGAAGAATAGGGGTGTTGGAAAGGATGGAACTGAATTGTACTAAGGATCAAGGACAACCCCTATTGAGATGGTTCACTTGATTTGCAAGAGGGTTATTGTGATTGCTAAGTTTTCACTTAGAACCCTTACATCCATTGTTCATTTTTCATAGCATTGAGAGGTATTCCCACGTGCCTAAGTCGGCCTAGAAAAATTATGAAAGATTAAATTAAAAATTTGATTTTTGGAGCATCAAGTCAACCCAGCTTATGAAAGGATGTGTCCCTCGGGGTTTTTCACCCCATAAGACTTGTATAAATAGGCATTGTGACCTCTCATTTTCTCCATCAAGCAAGAGCAAGTCTGAACAAGGAGAAATCGTTTTTTTCTTGTTGAAAATGTAGCTATGGTCGGTCTTCCTAAAACGTTTTATTGAAAAAAAAAATTATTATTATTGGAGCATGTTCTTCATGCCATTGTAACGATGAAGATATATTTTTGTAAGCCATACCTTAAATGGCATAAAAGGAAGAAAATTATTATTGTTTTGTAAATAAACAAGAGGCTCCACAAGTGCCACATCACTTCAAAAGTGGCCAAGTTAGCTCCAAAGTAAAGAGGGAAAAATGTAAAATTTGAATTTTCAAATAATGTCAAGTTGGCTTGCCCAAAGACCTACCCATTTGGATCACTCCAACTATATATCGACATCATTCGCTCCTCTCTACGTACAATTCGATGATCTCTGAGATAAGGTTTGCTCCCCTAAGCGAAGGCTTTCACGAATATTAAGGGCATCTGCAAGTGAAGTCCTATCTCTCTCTCATGCCGTTATTCTCTCCAAGAGGAAAGTCGAAGTTCTGAAGTTCGAAGTTTTGTGGCTAGTGAAGAGATCTGAGTTTGGAAGGCCGAGATCCTACATTCATCTCTGAGACCCTAATCTGAAGTTTTTTTTTTTGCAGGACCAAAGTGCCATTTGGCACATAATGAAGGTCTGAATCTTCAATCTAGGGCTTCCAATTACTGTATGAAGTCAAAGGCTAATTCTGCTTTGAGATAACTATGGTTGGAGGTCCGAATTAATCCTAGTTTATTCTCTCTGTCAGAGTTGATGACTAAGTGTAGAAGTTTGAGCTTACACTTCACTGAGGTTCGATTTATGCTATAGTATTCTACTACAGTAGTGATTCGAGCTTATACTACTGTGGAGGTCCAAATGATTCTAGGTTGAGACCTAGAGATATCCCTGACCAATGTGCTTCTAATGATCTCTTGCTGGTTGGAAGGATGACTAGGCCAAGACCCAGTGGAGTGATTTGGATTTGTAATTGATCTAGCCTCGTGACCTAGTGAGGAATCCCTAAATCTAAACAATAATTCAAAGTATGCTTAGTTGATCTCAAGTCCATGGAGAGGTCAAAGTCTAAGGTGACCTCAAACTTGTTACATGTCTGAATTTCAAGCTGCCATCACAGGCCTTCTTGTGGATTGAAGTGTGAACCTGATAAGGAGCTTTATCCATTGGATATGGAAAAAGGATTCTTCTCTTCTTCATGATCTTACTTAGCATTGCAGACAGTGAAATTGGAGGCCAAAGCACTTGTGGAAGCCCTCTCGTGATTAGACGTAATGTTGAAGGATCTCTCTAAGATAAGTTGTTTGGCTTTTCCCCCTTGTGGGGTTTTGCCCTGGTCTTGGATCTAATTTCTAGTGTCTCTTATTGGCAATTGTGGATTGTATCCATGCTTTCTCCTTACTAATGTTGATTACTTTCTCAACTATAATTAATTGATTATGGAAGAATTAATTTTAAAGAAGAAATGATAACCTCACAATAACTATCTAAAGTTCAGAAAATATTGTTTATACTACATTGTACGTGGATTTCTAACATTTCTGAGGTCTATCTTTCTTCATTGGACAACCACCCGTGTGATGGAGGGTTGAGTTTGACAACTATTGACCGAGTTACTTTACTAAGATTTGACCAAGCTGCAAGAGTTGACCGCAACAGCAAGAGTTGACCACAACCACAAGAGTTCATTACAACCGCAGTAGTAAAACGCAAGCTGCAATAGTTGTGTTAAAATTTGGGTACCAAAGGACAAGTGGTTCCCTAAGGCTTTGATCTTTGGCCTACGGAAAAGTGTCCAAATTTATTTGTACTTTTCTCCTAAAGTGACTTTATAAGTGGTAAAGTCAAATCTAATTTTAAAGTGACTTTATAAGTGATAAAGTTACATTCTAATTTTAAAGTGACTTTCTTAAAGTCAATGAAAAATTAGAAAGTGAAAAAGTGACTATGGAAATAAAAGGCTAAGTGGGTTTTTATTTAAGTCGGTGAGTTAAAAAATAGAAAGTGAGAATTAAATGCACATTTATTCTCATCCCTAGATCTAAATGAATCTCAGCCATTAGATCTTAGGGTTACCCAAAAGGTCACTTAGGGTAAGAGGGGAGAAAAAGATTACTTCAGTCTTTCATGAGCTTGTGAGAGAAGGAGAAGGAGAGCAAGGAGAAAATTTTTGAGCGGTGAGAAGTTGAAAGAGCGCAGCAAGGAGACATTTCACCAGTCCGTACAGCAGTTGGAATCTGCATTCATTTCGAGGAAACAAATCCGTATAGCATTTATTGGCACAGTTTTCAAGGCATAATCCATACAGCAACTTGTGGCATGATTTTCGAGAGGAGGACAGCACAGAAATCGAGGAGGAAGTACAACAGACTGAAGGAACGAATTCCGAGGTTGTTGGGCATGGTTTCCAAGGCAACAAGGCATGGATTTCGAGGAGAGAGTACAATTGTACTTTTCCATACAGTCTGTACGACTATACGACTAAGTTCTGGGCACGATTTTCAAGGTTGTTTATTGCTGTAAAAAAATTTTGTTTTGATTGTTTGGCTGATTGGCACATTTTCCGAGGCGGAGTCGAGCACGAAAAACAACATAAGTCTGTTTTTGTGGTTGCTGGAATTTTTATTGTATATTTCAGTTTTTCAGTAAAAGCATTTCCAAAAATAAAGAAGAGCTCTCAAACTGGTTTTCCCCAAGAGTTGTAGGGGGTTTTTCCAGGGTCACATTGACCAAAAATCGTTGTGTTATTTTCTGTGTGTGGCTGTCATTATTTTCCTGTGTTTTATTTCTGCAATTTCAACAAGTGCAAAATTCTCCAAATTTGTGTTTTCAGAAATTTCAGTGATTTCCAAATTTTAGTATTTATCTCATGTTAAGATTTAAAACTATATCCATGGAGTGATAAGGAAAACTAATAACCGAAGTGGGGGTGAAATTTCTACAAGCTGACCGTAGGTCGCAGGGTCAAACTTTGACCACAGGGCTGAACTTGACCACAAGCTAACTATTTGACCAATTTTGACTTTTGGCTATTTTGGTTGGTTTGACCAACTTTGACTTGTTGGAGTTTGACCAAGTTCAACAGAGGTTTTTGACATTTTTTATGTTTTTGATGTTTTTGACTTGTTGCATTTATTGTTGATATTTTCTAAAGTGTAATTGCTCAATGGTATCAATGGCACAAGAATTCATTAGTAAAGAAATTTATTAGTGAAATTTATTTGTGTCTTCAGAAATTTATTTCATTTCCAGAATTTTGAATGTATGACTATGGGAAAGGGCATTTAACTAAATGACAGTGATAAGGTGAAACTAAAACTGAAAACCAAAGTGGGGGTGAAATTTCTACAATAGCTTTATTTTTCCTTTAATATGTTGAATTTTCTACACGGTACATAGTAGAAGTCTATTTTTTGTCAGATAATTTCTTCCTAATGATTTTACAGCAAAAAATACAACATTAAATGTTGTACGGACAACCTTGAAAAACTGTGTCGAAACAGCTATACGAATTTCTGAAAATTCGTGCCCAAAAAAGTGTTGAATGTTGCCTCGATTTCTATGCATGAAAACGAACTGTACAGATTTCGAAATTTGTGCCTGAACTACTGCAATAAATATGGATTTCTCTCTCCTCGATTTTTGTGCCAAGTTGCCTCGAAAATCGTGCCGATATTCTGTTGTACAAACTGCTAAAGTAATGACTTGGAATGTGTGTCAAGGTTCTGCTCTTCTTCTTCCTCCCTGCTCAGAAATTCTCCTTGCTCTCTCTTGCTCTTTCTCTCAGTCTACTCATGAAAGCCTGAATGACCTTTTCTCTTTCTCTTCTCCTTGTACCCTAACCATAAGAGACTTTTGGGGAATCCCTAAATCCAATGGCTGAGATAGCTTTAGATCAAGGGCTGAGATTAAACGTGCATTTAATTCTCACTTTCTATTTTTTAATTCACCCCACTTAAATAAAGACCCACTTAGCCTTTTATTTCCATAGTCACTTTTTCACTTTCTTATTTTTCATTGACTTTAATAAAATCACTTTAAAATTAGAATTTAACTTTATCACTTATAAAGCCACTTTTAAATTAGACTGACTTTATCACTTATAGTCACTTTAAGAGAAAAGTACAAATATTTGTGGACACTTTTCCCTAGGCCAAAGATCAACGCCTTAGGGAAACACTTGCCCTCTGGTACCCAAATTTTGGCACTCCCTCTTACTAAGGAAAGTGTTCCTCACCACTCCCATCTTGTCTCTGAAATAGACATGCTTGCCCCATGGTAAGGCTTTGGTCAAAATGTCTGCTACCTGCTCATCTGTGGAAACATACTCAAGCTTGACAACTCCCTTCTGGACATAGTCTTTAATGAAGTGATACTTGATCCCGATATGCTTTGACCTGTCATGAAAAATTGGATTCTCC
The DNA here is from genome assembly GCA_034641835.2 of Pinus albicaulis. Taxonomy (NCBI): domain Eukaryota; kingdom Viridiplantae; phylum Streptophyta; class Pinopsida; order Pinales; family Pinaceae; genus Pinus; species Pinus albicaulis. The sequence continues at coordinate 1,165,952,373 of CM076572.1, forward strand.
GTGAGTTTTATGCAACTCTGATTATCACAGTAAATCACTGAAGGTCTCAGTCCCTGACCAAATAGACCAAACAACATCTTGCGAAGCCATATGGCCTCACAACTAGCCAAATTGGCTGCCATGTACTTTGCTTCCGCTGAACTCAATGCAACTGACTGTTGCTTCCAGTTGAACCATGACACAACTGCCGAACCCAACCCAAAACAACACCCTGAAGTGCTCTTCCTATCAGAAGCACAACCTGCCCAATCTGAATCAGTGTACCCTGCTAGTCTCACTCCATCTCCTTGTCTATAATCTAGACAAAAATCCACTGTCCCCTGCAAGTAACGAAGAATGTGTTTTGCAGCCACCCAGTGCACTTTCCTGGGCTCACACATGAACTGACTCATCATGTTAACTGCAAAACATATATCTGGTCGAGTGTTGACCAAATACATCAAAGAACCAATCAGTTGTCTATACAAAGTAGGATCCACCAACTCGTAATATGAAGCGTGAAGCTTCTTCCAGTTAGTGATCATAGGTGTAGACATGGGTTTGCAATCCTCCATGTGAAATTTGCTAAGAATATCCACAATATACTTCCCCTATCCCAGGAAGAAATGCCCCTCCTCTTGCCACACCTCCAATCCCAAAAAGTAATGCATCAAGCCGATGTCCTTCATCTCGAAATCTGAAGCAAGATCTCTCTTGCATCCCTCAATGAGTCTCTCTGCACCAATGATGACCAAGTCATCAACATACAACACCAAAATGAGAGGCTCCTCACCTACCAAAATGAAGTATAGGTTCGAATCAACCTCACTCTTTGTGAAACCCAACTGCTGCAAGTACGTATCAATCCTCGAGTACCAAGCTCTAGGTGCTTGCTTCAGGCCATAGAGTGCCTTCTTCAATCTGCATACATGGGACTCCTTCCCATGCACCTCAAAGCCCTGCAGCTACTCAATATAAACCCCATCCTGTATGAAGCCATTGAGAAATGTGGTCTTCACATCCATCTGGCGGATATTCCAACCCATCTCTGCTGCTATCAATATAATGGAGCGAATGGAAGTATATCGAGCCACGAGAGCGAAGGTCTCCTCATAGTCAACTCCCTCTACCTGTGAGAACCCTCTCGCCACAAATCGAGCTTTGAACTTCTCGATGTTGCCATCTACAACATGCTTTATCTTGTAAAGCCATCTAGAAGTAACCATTGATTTACCTTCAGGCCTCGGCACCACCTCCCAAACATCGTTCTTCATGATAGAAGAATACTCCTCCTGCATGGCCTCTCTCCAGACCTGCTGGCTAGCTGCCTCCTCATAGCTAGTAGGCTCAAAATCAACGATGCTAGTGATCAATGCCATATAGCTATAGAACCGCTCAGGTGCTTTTCTCTCTCTAACCTGTCTCTTTGGCCCAGCAACAAATGTGGCCTCACGCAAGGTGTCCTGAAGCCACCTGGGCTTCCTCTTCCCTGAGCACACTTCTCCCACCGGAGTGAAAGAATCCCCATCATCATCAGAAGCTTGAACTCCTGAAGGCCTGCCAACTGACCTCATGCCTGAAACTGTGCCTAAAGATGTTCAAGTACCATGTGAACTGTCCATCAATGGACTACCATGTGAACTGCTCTGCGGACTGCTCTACATGCTGCCCAAAGCACCACCCACGTGACTCTAAGAGCCACTACTCACTGATGGACCTGACACTGTAATCGATTTACCTCCTGATCCCTGTCCATTGGATCCCTGTGACTGACTCGGCTGCTCCTGAGGGTCTGGTGAATCCAGATATTCTAATTTTCGTGACCTCCTGAAAGCTCTCTCCTTCTCGAACTTCACATCCCACCTGACAACAACTTTCCTCTTCACAAGAATATAAATCCGAAAAACTTTCGAGGTCTCACTATAACCCACAAAGATGCCCTTGTCTGCAGTGGGCTCTAGCTTGGTCCTCTTCTCCTTGGGAACATAGGAGTATGTAATGCACCCAAAGATATGAAAGTGACCAACATCGGGCTTCTTCCCAAAAAAAAGCCTTCTCTGGAGTCACATTGCCCAAAGCACGATGTGGACTCCTGTTATGCAAATACACAGCAATGTTGCAGGCCTTTCCCCAAAAAAACAAAGGTAACCCCTGATCATGAAGCATGGCTTTGGCAGCCCCTGCGATGGATCTATGTTCTTCCTCTCCGCAACCCCATTCTGCTGGGGGTTGTAAGGAATTGTGAACTCCCTCCTGATGCCTGCCTCCACACAAAAATCAACAAACTCACCAAGGGTATACTCCCCTCTATTGTCCGACCTGAGGACCTTGATCTTCCGACCTGTTTGGGACTCCACAAGAGCTTTGAACTCTTGAAACCGCTTGAAGACCTCACTCTTGGTCTTCAAGAAATAAATCCAGGTCTTCCTGGAGTGATCATCAATGAATAACACATAATACTCATAGCCACTCAAGGATACATAAGACATTCGACCACTCACATCGGTATTAATCAAGTCAAGGATCCCTGTCGATCTGTTGTCACTGCTGGGAAAAGGGGATTTGGAAAACTTCCCCATAGCACATCCTCTGGATACATCAAGGTGATCAGAACTGAAATCTGGCACACCTGTGGTGATCTCCCACAATGTCCTCAAGGCCCCATGATACATGTGCCCCATCTTGCGGTGCCAAATCTCACAAAACGCTGCACTGCCAGATCTGTTGTCAGTACTGCTACTCAATGCCATCAGGGGCTGGAATGAGAACATGTACACCTTAGCATGTCGCACACCAATCACTCTAGCTGAATCAGCTGGAGTGCCCCTAGGATATATGAGCACGTGCCCTCTCCTAAACAACACCTCATACCCTTTGTTCTCCAATGTTGAGACAGATATCAGGTTCTTCTTCATTCCAGGCACACATAGAACATCTGACACTTTCAAGGGAGGTTTGGGTTCCCTATCAAATGTCAATGTCCCCACACCGACCGCTCTAACAACGTTGTCATCTCCGAGTACTACCTCAATATCAATGCCACTCTCTGAAAGCTCTGAGAAGTACTCCCGGACTCCTGTCATATGACGAGAAGCCCTACTGTCAACATACCAAATACTAGAAGATGCTCTGCTAGTGAAGGGAAGTGCACACTCCCTCTGAACCTGTGTGGCAGGTGATCCTGCACTAGTGGACTCACAAGTTATGAACCCAAACTCTCGATCAAAGCTCTCTGAGAAGCCCTCTATCTCTGCAGAAGTTGTCATGGTCTTGTCCTTTCCCTTCTTGTTCTTCTTCTCCGGACACACAACTGCATAGTGTCCCAACTTCTAACAATTCCAACATTTGACTTTGGAATAGTCCTTCTCTTTGTTCACCTGCTTACCTTTACCTTTGCCTGTGCCTCCACCTCCACTTGTGGAAGCTTGCTTCTTCCCTTTGCCCTTCTTGCCCCTTGCCAACAATGCTACATTGTCATCCTCCTCCACCTGTTTGGCTACCTGAAGATGGTTCTTTCCAATCTCATTCTGAATGCAATCATCCCACGACCTCTCCCAGCTAGGAAGGTCCTCCCGTGCAACAATGCCATCCACAAAACTCTCCCAAGTCTTGGAAAGACCATTCAAAGTAATCCGCACCAACTCAATGGGTGGAATGTTCACTCATCTCTCACAGAAGTGATTTTTGTGAGGTATGTTGTAGCACTATCAGTCTTAGCCATTTTAATGGCCTTCAGCGTCTCCCTAAAGACCATTTTTCTGTTTTCATTGGAGCTCTAGTAAAGACTGGTCAAGGTTGTCCACATCTCATGTGCATAAGTCTTTCCTCTCACAAGAGGAATGACATGGTCTTTCACTCCATCTAGAATCAATCTTTTTGTCTTAGCATTATTCTTGTTAAACTCTGCCAACTGTACAGGGTCAGCAGGTACTGCTACTGGGTGTTGTGTGATATGTACCATTATGCATGCCCCAGACTTCTGCTTCCTCAAAGATGCTCTGGATTCTCTCCCTCCATGCGTTGTAGTTGTTCTGCCCATCCAACCTATCTTCCACCCTCAAGCCTAAAGACATGCTTGTTGTCCTAACAAACTAAAATTTTCAAATCTGTGGTAAAGGCTCAGTTTTCTATGTAAAAATCAGCTTGCTATGATTTTCATTTTGTTGTCTCAAACTTCACTTTTCAGCCAACCAAGCTCTGATACCAGGTAGAAATTTCACCCCCACTCCGGTTTTCAGTGTCACCTTATCACTCCCATTTAGTTAAATGACCTTTCCCATAGTCATACATTCAAAATTCTGGAAATGAAATAAATTTCTAAAAACACAAATTTAGAGATTTCACAAGTGCTGGAAATGCGGAAATAAAAACACAGGAAAATAGAATAGCCACACACAGAAAAATAACACAATGATTTTTGGTCCATGTGACCCTGGAAAAACCCCCTACAACTCTTTGGGAAACCAGTTTGAGAGCTCTTCTTTATTTCTGAAAATGCTTTTACAGAGAAACAAACATACACAGTAAAATTCTAGCAACCACAAATTTACTTATCTCGAATTTCGTGCTTGACCTCCACCTCGGAAAACGTGCCAACAGCAGAACATAATTTTACAACAAAAATTACAGCATTAAATGTTGTACAGACAACCTTGAAAATTGTGCCGAAACAATTGTACGAATTGCCTTGAAATTCGTGCCAAAACAATTGTATGGATTTCTCGAAATTCGTGCCCAAAAAAGTGTTGAATGTTGCCTTGATTTCTATGCCTGAATACCAGTTGTACAAATTTTGAAATTTGTGCCTGAACTACTGCAATAAATGGGGTTTTCTCTCTCCTTAATTTTCGTGCCAAGTTGCCTCAAAAATCGTGCCCACATTATGTTGTACGAACTGCTAAAGTAATGCCTTGGAATGCATGCCAAGGTTCTGCTCTTCTTCTTCCTCCCTACTCAAAAATTCCCCTTGCTCTCTCTTGCTCTTTCTCTCAATCTGCTCATGAAAGACTGAATAACCTTTTCTCTTTCTCTTCTCCTTTTACCCTAACCATAAGTGACTTTTGGGGAATCCCTAAATCCAATGGCTGAGATAGCTTTAGATCAAGGGTTAAAATTAAATGTGCATTTAATTCTCACTTTTCATTTTTTAATTCACTTTCTTATTTAATTCTCACTTAAATAAAGACCCACTTAGCCTTTTATTTCCATAGTCACTTTTTCGCTTTCTAATTTTTCATTGACTTTAATAAAGTCACTTTAAAATTAGAATGTAACTTTATCACTTATAAAGTCACTTTTAAATTAGACTGACTTTATCACTTATGAAGTCACTTTAGGAGAAAAGTACAGATATTTGTGGACACTTTTCCCTAGGCCAGAGATCAAAGCCTTAGGGAACCACTTGTCCTCTGGTACCCAAATTTTAACAGTTATATCACCATGATTGGCAAAGGAAGGGGGATTTTGGGAATTGAGTACTGACTCAAATGCCATATTATCACTATTGAAGAGAGTGAGCATGCATTGAAGGAACCTTGGAGATGTTGATTTTTTGAAGTCTTCTAAATTAATAAATACTTCTTAATGATTTCTCAAAATCAGTCAACTCTAAACTGATAATTACTTCTTAATGATTTCTCAACAATCGACTTATGTTCATTCACAAGGGTCGTATCTCTTAATTAAGGAATACGAATGCTTAGTACATTCGCAGAGGGTTTTGAGGTCAAACCATTTGTGCATTGATAATAAAATATGAGGCCGAAATTCCCTTTTGTTGATTGTGGTTGCTTCCAAATTTATTAATTCATTTGAGTGCCATTTATTGTTGAAACACATTGCTCATTTCAAAGGAGAATTCATTCACTATCCATTCCCATCAATGCCAACAAAGGGAGGATCAAACCACTAATGTATATGCCTTCTCTCATCTCCAACACTTCAATTTTCTGGGAGGTCGAATCTTTGTTTGGTTGTAGCTATTGTCTCAATCTCAGATTTGTCGTCCAACTATTGTTTGAAGGGAGGTCGTGTGCAATACTTGGTGGATTACATCATTAGCAAAACTCGGGAAACACCACTGGAATTAAATTCTCTTCAGGAAGAGTTTCCCTTAGGGATTATTGTATACATCTCCAGATTTGAAGGCTCTTCTAGGTGTCTTTCTCCAAGTTGTATTCTCTTAAAAATTGCTCTAATAAAGATTAGAAGATGCCTCTTCAAAATTGTGTGCAATTTTTTTATAATTTGGTATATGGTTCCTTGAAATGTATTTTCCCAACGTTGAACATCAATTGTTTTAAGGAAGTTAAAAAATTGATCTAAATAGTTAGAAGGCTTGATAGGTACATTATAATGGTATTAGAGCCTAATTTTGGCTAGTTGTGGGTCCAAATCAAGGCAATACCGAGAAGAAGGGAACCTGAAGGTATCAAGATAAGATGCTTCATTAGAAATTTGAAGACTATAACACCACCTTGGTGAAGGTGATAAAACTCTTCAAAGCCTGGATATCATTAAGGGTTGCCAATAAGGGAAAGAATGAAGTTGAAAGCGGAAGTTAAGACTTAGTTGAAGAGACAACAGTGGTGTAAACAAAGGTAAACACAGAGGAAGACTTGAAAGTGGCCAAAGATCGGGAAGCTTTGGAAAATACACTTGAAGGAAGCCAAAAAGTGAGAGATAAGTTTGATGAAGTTGTGGGAAAGGGATTATATCTCAGACAAAAGAGACAACTATTGTGGTCCAAGCACAAGATATCAAGGAGAAATTTTTGGAGATAACACAGGTGCAAATTAAGGAAGTGGATGGCAAGCTTGGTCATAAAATGGCACCTTATTCTTGTTAGGGTCAAGGTGTTGTCTAAGGAGCGTCCATTGGGAGGAAGGTTCGGCACAAAGATACAATACAGCTTATTGGTGCATGCATAAGGCCACCAGAGGTTTGCAATGGTGGCATAGGAAATGTGCTCACACTTTTGGTTGATTCGAGACCAGCCTTTGAGGTACCCTCGGCAGATATATTTCAAACACAACAAAAAAATTGTTGTTGTTGAAGAAAGGAGAGATGATCCAGTTGTTTGCATCACATTTCAACCGATTTATGAATTCAGCAAGGTCTTTGTTAAATTTAAGAATGGTTTGCATTTCGGTCAAATGCTTACAAAGGTATTTGGAAGAGAAGTCCTAACAGTAGGTTAGTTGACTCGAAGTAAGCCAGGAGAATTAACTGCCATATGCAAGGGCCTGAGTCTAAGTTGTCACATTTACGCAGACTAGCAGCAGTTGAAGACTCGGGTTCTAGGTAGTTCCTTGAGAATTTGAAGCATTATCAAGTCCAGGTTCCTGGGAGAAGTTCCCAAGCATATTTACTATTTAGCTACTTAAGCCATGTCGTGACCGTCAGAAAGTGGAACCAGTGCTCTGAGCAGTTCCATGGTGCTCTTTATATCTAGAGCACGTTGCACAATTTCGGTAGCAATATTGGAATTACATCTGAGCATCCAAAGCCACAGATACTGATAAATTGAACTTCAATATTTGCACGAGTTTTGGCTCGCAATGTCGTGTAGAATCAGTGATGTTGGGGTTAGAACATACATTGAACTTCCTTGTTAACAGGCAGCAGGTTTATTCACAACCTGCGACAGAATATTCTCTGCTTGTGATGGAACCAGAATCAAAGTTTTTCATCGATCCTGTGGTTGTATTGGATTTCCAATCTTTTAATCCATCTGTGATCGTTGCGTACAATCGTTGTCTCTATACTTGCTTTGGGAAGCATGCACCAAGAGTAAAAGTTGAGAGCAATGAGCCTAATGATTTGCTTTCTTTGAAATCTGGGAAGGTGGTCAGTTATTTGTAACGAACACTTCAAGATGTATGAGCTTCTTATTGTTTTTGTGAAGTAGATCAATCATTATCACAACACAAATCATTATCTGATGAAGTTGTGAAGCAAGTGTCCTTTGATCCAACAATACAAGATGAAGTATCGCTGAATCAAGAAGACAGTTATCATTTTATCTTCCCCAACTCTTCCTCTACTAAATAACATTTCCAGTGCTATTACTTTTATGAATGGAAATCACTTAGTAGAGGTGAGTTTTGAAAGGCCAGTTTCCCCTACATTAAAGATAGGCAATTCGAAACATGTTGAATGCATCACCTCTAATCCTTCGATGAAGGAGAAAGTTTCTTCGAAGACAATAAATGTCAGCACTGCACCTCAGCAGATCGTTGCAAAGCCGATTGTTTCTCCTGAGCAGATGACTCCCAAACAAATCAAGGTCTACAGTCCCACAAATGCTCTTGTAAATGTGATTAATGTCAGCACAACCCATAGAGGTTGGAAGAATGTGACTTCTTATGAGCGGGAGCAGATGTTCAAATACCCCCATCCAGTGGTAGGTTGTTTGAATTACCTAAAGAATTGGTCCTTGAAACAACTATTTTCGAAACTTTAGACGTGATTTTAAAGAAAACATATTTCGACATTTATCCACTACTGATGCAAGTTGTGTTGAATTAAGTCCACTTGTAGCAAACCTTGTCATAAGGGATATTGTTCCAGAATCTCCTATTGCAAAAACAAATTCTCTGCAACAAATCTATTTCTAATCTAGCTTTTAATAAAACTGGAAGCTATTGTAAGCCCTGGGCCTGTAACATTATAGCATCTTCATGGGACAAACATGTTATACTTTGGTGCAAGAAGGGAGAGAATGATTATGTTGGCTATACTAATACAGAAATTTTGGAAGAGAGAATCAATTTGTTACTTTTGTTGATGTTTCACCAACAATGGTGAAGTCAAACAACTTTAAAATGAAAAGTTTAACTACACAGAACAGTTAAATTTTGAGTGTCTTAGTATTTCAAATCCATCTACAGTGATAGAAAAATATGCACCATTAATCACTCAAATGAGCAATAGTTGTAGTGAAGATTGGCCTTTAAGCACTACTGATACAGGAAAATCTATTCAAAGACAATGCCAATTTAAGATCCTATGCGAGCGCGAAAATGCTAGTCAAGCCAAGGTTTTGGCATTTCCATCTCTATGTCAAATACCTTATACAAGAACAAAGAAACATGGCACTAGCAATGACAATATACACAAGAAATCAAAAACAAAACAACATTCAAAGATCACTACCCACCTATTCATTGATGAGGAAGCAGAGGTTTGTTCAAATGATGATTTGTCTACAAATGATAATGATGAATGTGATGATAACATTGAAGGAAAATTAGACTCAAGTAGATTTATAGACGATAGAGTAGAGCCAACAACAATTTCTACTCAATTTGAAGGTGATATGATTGGCATAATGGCTGTCTACAAGGGGGGCCTGCCAACAAAACAACAGTTGTTCATTATTTTTCTCAGCATTGTATGGTGTTGAAAAATAATTCAGAATTCCACAATTCAAAGTGATTACTTCGATAGGAATCAGTTCCTGTTGCTATGACTTTAATTGGAAGAATGTAAAAGTTGGAGAAAGGAAGTCAACATCTGGATGCAGTATGCAGAGACAATAGTGAGAGAAATGTAGGTGAACATAAGATACCTGCAAGGGACTTAACTAAGATATATGACATGTTCTCATGACAACACATCCCAATGAGAGCACAAATCTTAAGGACTAGGGAGAATATCAATAAGAGACAACACAGAGTCACCAGTAAAAAAAGACATTGTCAAAACATTCTTGCTGGATATCCTGATGGCAGTACACTTACTCTTCAGAGGATTTTAGTGCAGAAAATTATGGAAAGGCGAGTTGAATCTGCTACTCTGCTACCCTCTTTGGTTGAAAGTATTGAAGCACATGCAAGGCGTGTTGAAAAGTAGCGAAGGAATGGATTCCTTGATCTGTGCCTTAAGTCAAGGAATCCATTTGGAGATCTTCTTAGTTATGTACAAGTTCTAGTGATGAGGACGAGTTCAAGAAGCAGTTTGACTAGTGTGAGTTTGTGGAGGATGAGATATTTGTCCTCTGGTGTGAGTTAAATTGGGAACTGAGTGAACAAGTGGAATTGGCATTCTAAATTTTAGGAGGATCCAGTTAACTAAGCGTGATGACTTTTGTTAACTAGAAAAGCTCCAGTTCAACTCCTAATTTAGAAAACTCGCTAACAAGAGCCTAATCGAAAAGCTTATAAGGAGAGATCAAAGGCACACAATTGATCATTTAATTCTTGAGCATGAGTTTGAGAGCAAGAGAGCTTGTGGAGGAACGAGCCAAGTGTTCCTTGTGTGAATTATTGAGGAGGGCAATTTATCTTTGGAGTGCGCATAGAAATAGAGAAAATCCCTATTTAATAAGAGCTCAGCCAGCGTTAGGAATTAGGAGATTATTTCCTAAGGTTTTGTGCTGGAAAATCAGAGTCTCTAGTCTGTATAGGAGGAGGAAGCAGGTCAGTTATCAGGCAGAGGTTTCAGGCCTAGGGCAGGCAGGAAAATTATTGTGTTTTCAGATTGGAACCAGCTTGTATGTATATCAAATTTGTTGCTTAATTCTCCTTAATAAAATTCCGAATCAAGGGAGGGTTTTCCCTCTTGGATTCCTAGAAAAATTGTGTTTTATTGTGTGATTTTTTATGAAATTATTCTTGTTCTATTCCGCTCCTATTTGGTACATAAATTTTGTGTATGAGTGAAAAGAAAATTTGTTTTCAGATTGTTCATAACAGCAGATCAGAATTTTGTGGAAATTCTACAAGGCGTATATATAAACTCAATATTGTTAAAATATGTAACAGAAAATTTCCTACAGCAGAAATTTCCTAGGCATATTTGGGACCCAGGAATACAGGGATGGATTGCTTGGGACAAGAAATCTTAGGCAGGAAGGACTGTAATGTCCCCTATCTCATAAGATGGAGACATGACTTCCGCTTTCCTAGTCATCTCCTAATAGGCTAGCGAGAAGGAAAAATTCATCTAGGAGATCCATGGAAAATTTACCTAATTTTGCTATTATTAAATAAAAGGGGGTAAATAATAAATAATAGAGGCAAAAAGTACTTTATTTAAAAAGGGACAAAAATCACTTATGAGGAAAAAGTGACTTCTTCAAGAAAGATCTAAAAGCTTGGAGAAGTCTCAATGAAAGATTATAAAAGGAAAACGCTCAAGGATTGATCATTCTATTTCGTCATATCATTTTCTATTGGTGAGGAGCTCAAGTGAGTTTGCTACTAAGAGTTTATGAAGAAACTCTCACACTAGTTTTGGTGGATTCTTCGCCACCCTAGTTAGACTTCTTCCATCTTCGGTGGACACCATTTGCCACCCTATAAGAGTTTGATATACTTGCTTATTTTTTGAAGATTTGATTGCTGATTCTTGCTAGGAGTTTCAGCGTTATCTTTAATTTTGTTTGTATGAATATTCAAGACCACAAGGCCAAGTTTATTTATCTTCTAAAGGGAACAAGTAACATGGGTTAAAAGGGCGAGTTTAAGGAGACTCGCTAAGGTTGTGTGCATCAAACTGATCAAGCCATTTTCCAAGCCCTAGATTCGAGCTTGTTAGCAGCCAAGGACAAGTTTGGGAAAGAATACTTATCAGATCTCAATACCATACTATTTGCAAAGATCAAGTTAATCGTTTGTGCCAAGCTTAGATTCCAAGTGTGGTCGAAAAGTTTCTGCTCCAAGCATTGAACTGCTTGTTATTGTTCCGAGTCGAATTGTTTCTGCTCCAGGGATCGAACTTCTTGTTATTGTTCTGAGTCGAATTTTCCTCCAAAGAATCAGTCGACTTTTGTTCATTCAAAATGATCGTATCTCTTAATTAAGGAAGGCGAATGCTTGGTACATTCGCAAAGGGTTTTGAGGCCAAATCGTCTGTGCATTGGTAATAAAATATGAGCCTAAAATTCCCATTTGTCGATTGTGGTTGGTTCCATATTTATTAATTCATTTGTGTTGAGAACCCTGTAGGGATGCAATTAGGATGATTTCTCTTAAACTTGATAATTGCTTGTGATGATGTATTTTTACTTTTTCTTGATTATTAGCTTCTTCTCTTCTTATTATGTTGTTCCTATCATCAAACAGCGACCAAAAACATGAAGATCAAATGTAGACAAGATGTACGTTGCAAGCCAGGGTCAAAACCTCTCCACTTGAGAGGAAAACCCACAAATCTCTTCCCTTCTTATAGATTCTTCAAATGATGAATTCCAAGACCTCAAGACCTCTAAACCAAGACAAATGCCCTTCCAAGACCAAGCCAGACCTTCTTGATGATGTGCTTCTTCTATCCAAGTCAAACTCAATTAAATCTCTTCAAAATGCACAACTTCGACCCCCAGCTACAAAAATTTAGCCTTCACTGCAAGTCTGAAATTTTTGGCCCCTGCAACAGTTGCTACTTCCACACGTGTGAGAAAATTTTGGGCTTCCAAGGCTTCCTTTGACCTTCGCTTAGGTTGCTTCTCCTTCTAGGGCTTGTAGGTGACCTAGAAGTCCTATCTTCGACATTCTTTCTGTATCTTTCACAACTTCAACCTTGCAACTGCAAAACCCTAGCCTTATCTTCGCACGTGTGAGAGAGGGAGAAACAACCCAAAACCTTCGTCCTTCTTCCTTCTATCCTTCTTCGCTTGTCTTTCTCCTGCTTCTTCTTCGCTTAGATGATGAGAAGTGAGTATGAGTGCATAGGAGGTCGAGTTCCCTCCTATATATAGGCTTCCAAGGAGGATGACATGCCCTACTAAGGCCGACTTCTTAGTTGTCAGGTTGTCTTGGTCTTGGAGAGGTATTTTGACATGTTATAATATTCCCAATGGGGTTTTCTTCATATGACAATGAATCTATTAACTTCTTGACACTAGGACGAACCCTAGAAGCACTTGATGGGTGTTTGACCTCTAAATAAAATAACCTTGAGCATGAAACCTATGCTACAAAAATAACAAAAATATTTTTTCTTTCTTTTTACAATATGCAAAAATCAAGAGTACATTTCATATTTATGAAGACCGAACCTAGTTACATATTTCAACACTCCCTCTTAACTAGGGAGGTATTCATAATGGTATAGGGTCATTCTCACACTGAAAAGATCTCATAAGAAGAGTCGGATTGGTAAGCCATCTCATAAGTTATTACTTCAACTTGTCTCATTGCATCTCATCATACCAACCAGCATTTTCACATAGCAAGGCCTTGACTAACAGCTCTATCTCCCCACAAGATCAGAGCACAATGCAAGTGAGACTAATGATTGATAGAGAGCATCACCATTGTCTCTCAAGGAACATACCCCACCCAAGTGTTCAAGGGGGGTGTTCTTTTACGACAATTCCTATCTTGGAATAGCACATCCTCAAGGAATTTCTTCTTCGACAAGCCTTACCTATTAGATGCCCTAACTTATCCTCAAAGAGTATTAGAAACCAGATGCTTACCCAATCCTCCATTCTTTCCTCACAAAAAGACAAGAACGATGCGTGTATCTCTCCTTCTCAACTAGGGAGGATATATCAACCAATCCAAGCTTCTCTCTCAAATACACAAGCTTCTTATTAGGAAGAGATTTTGTCAAAATGTCAGTTACCTGCTCATCGGTGGAGATAAAATGTAGCTACAACACTCCATCTTGCACCAGCTTTTGTATCTAATGATACTTGTAATTTATGTGCTTTGTCTTTCCATGGAATACTAGGTCTTCATACAACCTTATGTAAATGGTGTTATCCCAATGTATAACCATAGGGTCCCTCAATGCTTCAAACATGTCAGACAGTAGCTTCCTCGACCAGACAGCTTCTCTGCTTTACTTCACATGCTGCAATGTATTCAGCCTCAAGAGTCATTACTACTCAAAGCAATTGACTCTTGCTTTCTACGCTTCCATCATATCATAGAGGATCACAAACCAAAACATCCTCCAATAGTGCTTCTTCCATCTGACTCACTACCTATTTGTATATCAAATCAATTGGACATCATTCTTTCTTCTCATACTTCAAGTAGTAATGGATTGTTCCTCGCAAATATCTCAGTATATGCTTGGCTATTTCCAATGGTCATACATGGACTCTATCTGGAACCGACTAAGAATATTCACTGCAAAACAAAAATTTGGTCGAGTATTCATCAAATACATCAAAGAGCCAACCAATTACTTATAACTAGTAGGATCCACGGCGCTTGAGTCAAAACTTCTTAGCCTCTTCAAATTTGTGATCATGGTGGTTGTCATAAGTTTCCAATCCATCGTGTCAAACCTCTGTAGCATCTTAATCACATATTTTCCTTGACCTAGATATATCGCATTTGGTCCTTGCCAAACTTCCAACCCCAAGTAATAGTGCATCAGCCCTAGATTCTTCATATCGAATTTTGCTCCCAATTGCTTCTTGCACTCTTGAATATGACCTTCCACACCTGTTATGAGAAGATCATCCACATACAAAAGAATGATTACGGGTTCATCCTTCACTACCTTGATATAGAGATTCGAATCAGCAAAACTCTTCGAGAAGCCCAATCTTTAAAGATATGTGTCCATCCTTGCATACTTGCTAATCAAGGTTTCCATTGATGTCAATATGGCATTATTGGGATGGAAAATATTCTTGTGATGCATAATATGATGATGTCCTTGCTCATGGTGACAAGCCCCTCTTGTTTGATAAGGATGTCATTAATGAATATGTCAAGCTATTAGGGATGCAATTATGATGTCAAGCCACTAAGAAGATGTCTTGTCCTAGATGCTTGAACTAACCATGAAGACACCATAACCTCATGTATCCTTGCTCTTGATAAAGAAGCCCTAGAACCCAGATGATGTCCTTACCCTTGATATTGAAGGACTATAAATGAATCACCACACTTAATTGTCATACGTGATGGCACTTGATGAAGGTCTTAATTGCATGGACAATGATTGGAGACATGACATGATGGACTTGGAAATCACTTAATGGCAAGAAATGACGTGAAGGACTTGGAAATCTCCTAATGGAAAATTAATAAATGCTACACTGTGGTTGGTGACATATCACTGCACTATTATTGGATGACATGTATATCCTACATGATCCTATGATGATGAAGAAGCCAAACAATGGAGGAGCCATACTGTCCCAAACATTCTTCACATGCCAGCACAAAGAAATAATTTTGCACTCTACAGAACATCTTTGTCAATGTGGGTTCATGACCCATCTTAGAGGATTTTCCTCTCCATTGACCACACGCTCCAGAAACTCCCAATGTCATGGGCGAATAGGTATTTGCAGATGGCTTTAAAGGCTAGCAACCACTGACTTGTATATTGGTTCTGCAGAGTGTGTCTCTTTATTCCCAGAATGAATCTTTGTCACGATCTGACGTCAACACCTCTATTTTGTTTTCCTTAAATGCGGTCAAAAATTCAGAGATTGAACACAGATTAAGGAGAGGCCGAGAAGGAGTTTGGCATCACGTTTTGGGCTAAATATTTGTGATTGGGTTACCTTGGATCTGAGAGGACAGCAACCTGAAGCAGAAATTTGGTGGTTTCAGGAATATAAACTGAGTGGAGTAGTGCTAAAAAATTCGGTCCCACCTGTAATGAAAAGAATTGCATCTGAAGGGATTTTCATGAGGTTTATTGTCATTTTTTGATCTTGGTAGCTCTGTTTGGAGGGGCTGCTACAGCAGTAATAATTAAGGTTTATGAAAGTCTATTGTGAGGCATTTCTTGTCTCTATATCATTATTTTTTCAGGAAACTACTACAGTTGTAAGGGACGAAGGTTGAGGGAGTTTTTAAGGTCATTCTTGAGACCTTGCAACAGCCATATCACTGCAGTTCTATCTCTCTTGGAGGAAGTTGCTACATCAACCTAGACTGCCCCTTTTGTCACACCTTTTCACTCAATATGCAGTGCTAAAAAAGATGTAGAGACTTGAAGCTTTTGAGTAGACTATGATGGCATTAGAAAAAAGCCCAAAATAGCAGTCCTTTTAACATTAATTGGAGAAGCCAAGTGAAAGTTTTGAAGAACATTGTTGAGGAAAACTAATGAAGTGACAAAACTGTTTTGGGTAGCCCTTGGTAGCATTTTTGATGCACCATTGAAATCATTCCTGAATATTGAAGAGGACACCCTTTGAATACCTTGTTGAAGAAAGCTTGGAAAATTGATCAGAGAGACCTTTGTGACACCTTTGGAAGAAAAAGTCTTCATGAAGTAACCTTGGAAAGGTGTTTGGGTATTATGAAGAGTATTGAAGACATATTTCTGATTGTCAAAGTTGTCATTGATGATTGAAGGTATTCTTGGAGACTTTTCTTGGAAGACTCCCTTGGAGAGTTTTTGAAGAAGCATTGTTGAAGACATCTTAGAGCAGGTGCAAAACTTGGGTTGCCTATTGAAGACACCTTGAAGGTCTTGGAGATATTATTGGAGACCATGATGCATTGAAGCAATCATGAGGTGACTTTGGAGATCTTTGTTTAAGTGACATGAAGCACTGTGGAGACACCTTCATGTGAAGACAAAGTTGTCATTGATGGACTAAGCTTATAGGAGATCAATTGAGGGCAGTGTTGGTGAAGATATTGTCACGGATCATTGCAGATGATATTGGGATCCGTGAAGAATTAGTGAACTTATCTTGACGGATTCAAGCAAAGGGTTAGAGCCCTAGAGGATAGGAGTCCTCAAGAGACCAGGTTGGAGCCTGTACTAGAGATATGGTTGGAGCCCTAGAGGTTGGAGCCTCAAAGTGACAAGGTTGGTGCCTTGGAAAGATAGGGTTGGAGCCCTAGAGGTCGGAGCCTCGTGAAGTCCAAATTTGTGCTTGGAAAAGTACAGGTTGGTGCCTGGAAGGATTGAAGATTGATGTCTTCATCTAGGGTTGGAGCCCTACACATTATTGTATTGAATTTATTGTGATTAATAAAAGTATTTATTCTTATTATTCATTTTGTGTTCTAATTATAAGTGATCTAACTGGTAAAATAACAATTTAAAAGAAATGTTGATTCACCCCCCCCCCCCCCCCAAATCGGTATTTCCAACAATTGGAATCAGAGCCAGTGCCTTCACTCAAAGCCTAACATCTTGAAGGTTGATCATTAGGACACAAATGGCAAAGCCAAGGAAGAAAGTCTCCAATCCTCCTAAATATGTGTCTTCCTCAACCATCGAAATTGAAGTCAATCAATTTGCGAAGGCTCCATTGTTCAATGGAAATTTCGATATATGGGAGGCAAGAATTAGGAATTTCTTGAAGACTCAAGGAATTGAAGTTTGGAAATCAGTGATTGCTGATGACACGATGGATGAAGAATCCGAGTACAATACAAGAGCAATGAAGGCAATTTTGAATGGGTTACCAAATTCTATGAAGGCCAGTTTGGAAAAATGTCGTCAGCAAATGCCATATGGGGCAAACTTCAATGATCTTCCTCAAAGGAGCATGAGTGAGACCTCCTAGTCAAGAAGATGATGGAAAGCAAGAAGGAAATCCAAAACCCATCAAGGAAGTTGAAAATAAGAATGATGACATCAAGGCCAAAGAAGACCTAGAAGAAGAAGAAAGCAAAGAAGACCTTGAAGAAGATCTCTTGACTAAGCTTATAGATGCCATGAAAGAGATTAACAATTTGAAAAAGGAAAATGAGGAACTTAAAAGGAAAGCACAATATGGTGACCAAGACAAGGAAGGAAGTTGACCTTTCCAAGCTTCAATTACAAGAAAGAAATGAGGAGCTCACCAAACTTAAGGAGGAATTTCATCAAAACAAAAGAAAGAATCTTGAAGGAGTCATATCTATGACAAATCAATTGGATAAGGCACAGAAAAGGGAAGAAGCTTTGTCAAGCCACTTTGAACAAAGACTTAAGAGCTTGAACAATCTTGAAGCAGAGATTGGTCAATACAAGGAAGAGGTCTCCTCTCTTAGATCTCAACTAGAAGAAGGAAACAAGCACAAGGCACTAGGAAGGTGATGGAAAATTTGGCATTCATAGAAGGACAAGTTGATGAAGCAAAAAAGGAGAGAAACACCATGATATGCCAACTAGAAGAAAAAGATGAAGAAATCTTCAAACTAAAATCAGACATCAATCTTCTCAAGGTTGAAACATGTGAAGCTACAAGAATAAAAGAAGAAATGGAGAGCAATCTAGCAAATGAGAATGGAGAAATCTTCATAATGAAATCAAATATCATCTCCCTAAATCGAAGCACATGAAACAACAAGGATGATGGAAGTCATGAAAGATGAAGATTGTGAGAAATTGAAAGGAGAAATTGTCACTCTTAAAAAGGAAGTTGCCTCACTGAATAAGAACTTGAAAAGCTCTTAAACCCTAGATGACATCCTAAGTCATCAAAGATCTCCGCTTGATAAATCAGGTCTTGGCTATGCAGCTGAACCCTCAAGCAAGAATGATAATGCTTCAAACGACAAGGATGTGAGGAAGACAGGAAGATATGATACTCCCAGTTAGCAAAGGCAAGAGTCAAGATGACATTAGAAGAAACCCTACTCCAAGGAGACTTCCAAATGATGTCAAGAATACAAAAGGAAACGAATATCATCAAAGAATCCCAAGGCAAAAAGACTTCAGAAGTACTTCAAGGAACTCTTCATCTCCTAGGTACCAAAGTATATTTCTTGGTTATTGCTATTCTTGTACAAACTTTGGGCACATGGCAAAAGATTGTAGGGCATATCACAAAGACAAATATAATGATCCCCGTCAATCTTCTAAAAGCAATTTTGCAAGAAGTCGTGATTAATCATTCATGAACAAGATGGAGTGCTTCAATTGCCATAACATTGGGCATATGGCACGTGAGTGCAACTTGACTTAGGTCCCTAAAACCATGACAACCAAGCCAGAGAAGAAAGTTACACAAGTATGGAGAAGGAAGCAAATTGGGTCCAAAAATCTCTTGAACACTCTAGCCAACAACACATGTTGTTGACTTGATGAAGTCATCCTTGACATTCAAAGTATTCAATGGTGAGACTCTACCAAAAAAGAGACCATGCACACTGTTAGGGGGAGCTTGTGATTCTTGACCATTCTTGCAGAAGCTATCCGTAAAGGGCCCTATGAAATCCTTTATGAGTCACACATGGGCAATCATCTTTTGATAGATCGTCTCTCGAGAGAAACTCCATTGAAGAAATGTAGACACATCTATCACGGACCACATTGCCAGAAGGAAGAGCACCATTATAGGGGGAGTAACATACCTATGAAGAACTACTATTGATGAAGAAAAGAAGCAACTTAACAAGGTGACGAGCACCCTGCTTGCCATTGATGTCAAAGGAGGAGAGAATGTTGGAAGGGCGAGAATATTGCTATCAATGGCAAACTGGGAGATTGTTAATCAAGGTTGTCATTGATGTCAATATGGCATTATTGGGATGGAAAATATTCTTGGGATGCATAATATGATGATGTCCTTGCTCATGGTGACAAACCCCTCTTGTTTGATAAGGATGTCATTAATGAATATGTCAAGCTATTAGTGATGTCATTATGATGTCAAGCCACTAAGAAGATGTTTTGTCCTAGATGCTTGAACTAACAATGAAGACACCATAACCTCATGTATCCTTGCTCTTGATAAAGCCTTAGAACCTGGATGATGTCCTTAGCCTTGATATTGAAGGACTATACATGAATGACCACACTTGATGATGTCATACATGATGGCATTGGATGAAGGTCTTAATTGCATGGACAATGATTGGAGACATGACATGATGGACTTGGAAATCACTTAATGGCAAGACATGACATGAAGGACTTTGAAATCTCCTAATGGAAACTTAATAAATGCTACACTATGGTTGGTGACATATCACTGCACTATTATTGGATGATATGGATATCCTACATGATCCTATGATGATGAAGAAGCCAAACAATGGAGAAGCCATACTATCCCAAAAATTCTTCATGTTGTCCCAAAAATTTTATTCATAAAATTTAAGGACAGTCACAAAGAAAAATATTTTTTTCCACCTTAAAGGCATCTTTTCTCAATGGGACCTAGACCATCTTAAAGAGGATTTTTTCCTCTTTCCAACGAGCCCTTACATGCTCCAAAACTCCCAGCTGTTTGTGAGAAAATGAATTTTTAAGTTTAAAAATAATATTTTTTAAGGCTAGCCGACCTACACTCAGACATTAATGTCGGCCTCCCTCCAAGAGATGTGTCTCTTTATTAAAGATGGAAATCCTGTAAAAATACGACGTCCAACACCTCATTTCAACCATAAATTCGTCAAAAATTTAGAGATTGAGCACAGAATTAAGGAGGCCGAGAAGGACTTTGGCATCACGTTTTGGGCTAGATATTTTTGATTGGGTTACCTCGGATCTGAGTGGACAGAAACCTGTAGCAGAAATTTGGTGGTTTCAGGAATATAAACTCAGTGGCATAGTGTTAAAAAATTCAGTCCCACCTGTAATGAAAAGGCTGCAATCTGAATTGCATCTGAAGGGATTTTCCTGAGGTTTATTGTCATTTTTTGATCTTGGTATCTCTGTTTGGAGGGGCTGCTACAGCAGTAATGATTAAGGTTTATGAAGGTCTCTTGTGAGGCATTTCTTGTATCTATATCATTATTTTTGCAGGAAACTACTACAGTTGTAAGGGACAAAGGTTGAGGGAGTTTTTAAGGTTATTCTTGAGACCTTGCAACAGCCATATCACTGCAGTTCTCTCTCTCTTGGAGGAAGTTGCTACATCAATCTAGATTGCCCCTTTTGTCACCTTTTCACTCAATATGCAGTGCTAAAAAATACGTAGAGACTTGAAGCTTTTGAGTAGACTATGATGGCATTAGAAAGCAACCGAAAAGAGTAGTCCTTTTGACATTAATTGGAGAAGCCAAGTGAAAGTTTTGAAGAACATTTTTTAGGACAAATAGTGAAGTGACAAAACTGTTTGGGTAGCCCTTCGTAGCATTTTTGAAGCACCATTGAAATCATTCCTGAATATTGAAGAGGACACCCTTTGAAGACCTTGTTGAAGAAAGCTTGAAAATTTGATCAGAGAGACCTTTGTGACACCTTTGGAGCAACAGACTTTTTTTCTGAACAACTGTTGGAATCAGCTTATTGAAAAAGTCTTCATGAAGTAACCTTGGAAACGTGTTTGGGTATCATGAAGAGCATTGAAGACATATTTGTGATTGTCAAAGTTGTCATTGATGATTAAAGGTATTCTTGGAGACTTTTCTTCGAAGACTCCCTTGGAGAGTTCTTGAAGAAGCATTGTTGAAGACATCTTAAAGCAGGTGCAAATCTTGGGCTTCCTATCGAAGACACCTTGAAGGTCTTGGAGATATTATTGGAGACCATGATGCATTGAAGCAATCATGAGGTGACTTTGGAGATATTTGTTTGGGTGACATGAAGCACTATGGAGACACCTTTATGTGAAGACAAAGTTGTCATTGATGGACTAAGCTTATAGGAGATCAATTGAGGGCAGCGTTGGTGAAGATATTGTCACGGCTCGTTGTAGACGATATTGGAAGCCGTGAAGAATTAGTGAACTTATCTTGACGAATTGAAGCAAAGGGTTGGAACCCTAGAGGATAGGAGTCCTCAAGAGACCATGTTGGGGCCTGTACCAGAGATAAGGTTGGAGCCCTAGAGGTTGGAGCCTCAAAGTGACAAGTTTGGTGCCTTGGAAAGATAGGGTTGGAGCCCTAAAGGTCAGAGCCTCGTGAAGTCCAAGTTGGTGCTTGGAAAAGTATAGGTTGGTGCCTGGAAGGATTGAAGATTGGTGTCTTCATCTAGGGTTGGAGCCTTACACATTATTGTATTGAATTTATTGAGATTAATAAAAGTATTTATTCTTATTATTCATTTTGTGTTCTAATTATAAGTGATCTAACTAGTAAAAATAACAATTTGAAATAAATATTGATTCACCCCCACCCCCTCTTAGTATTTCCGACAATACCAAGCCCTTGGAGCTTGCTTAAGGCCATAAAGTGTCATCTTTAGCCTGCAGAAGTGAGTCTTTATATCATTCACTTCAAATCCCAACGGTTGTTCTATATAGACTTCTTCATCAACAGTACCATTCAGGAATGTTGTCTTGACAACCATTTGATGGATGTTCCATCCCATCGATGCTGCCAAAGAGACCAATGACCATATAGTTGTATACCTAGTTTTAGAAGCAAATGTCTCTTCATAATCAATGCCTTCTTTTTGGGAGGAACCCCTAGCCACAAATCTTGCCTTATATTTATCAATACTTCCATCTGTTGCATGTTTAATCTTGTAGAGCCACTTGGAAGTCACCACAAATTTGTCTTCTAGCCTAGGAACGATTTCCCAAACTCCATTCTTCATTATTGATTTATATTCTTCATTCATAGCATCTTTCTATTCTTGATAAGTGACAGCATCTTCAAAAGTGGATGGTTTTGCTTCAATTAAATTTGTTATATAGGTTGCATACCCTGAATATATTTTAGGCTTCTTACTTTCCCTGAACGTACTCTTGGCTGCTCCATGTCCTTCTGCATCTAGAAGAGTAGACTTCAACCAATTAGGTTCATTTCTATTTTCATGAATGATGACTTGTTGCACAGGTTCACTGGGACCTTCTTCTTCTTGATTTGAATCCTCTTCCTCCGTAGGACATTCTTCAAATATCGGAAATTCTTCATCATCAAAGTCAATCAGGAGATCTTTAGATTTCTTTAATGCAATACTTTCATCAAAGATCACATCTCGGTTACTTATATTTGGTGCCCTTCTTTTATGTAGATCTTTTTTTTTCAACAACAAAAAAACAAATCTTCTTCATTATAAAAAAGAGAAGTTACATATTTCCAGTACAGAGGAACAAAGAGACCAAACAAGAGAGAAACCGCTAAGAACAAAGCAAAAAGTTCTAGACAAAGCGATAGCTAAGAGGCGACACATTACCAACCAAAAAAGAACGAAGAGTCGGTCTACTACAAGCTTAAACCATGAGCAAAAAAACAACCAAAGGAATAGACATCTCGAAACCAAAGCTCGAATGAGCCCTCTTGAGAGATGGATCCATCAATCTAAAACTTGAAGAACATTATGCCAAGCAAAAGGGAAACCCCTCTTTTAAAAAGACATCTACTTCCAAATTTTGCTCCCTCTAGACATGGAGAAAAGAAATGTCGTTAAAGGTAGAACATAGCGCAAAAATACACGCCATCCAATGATATAACAAAATAACATGTAGAGTATTCCTCCCCATCATCCACTCAATGAAAATCGAAGAGTCACCAACCACCTTCAAGGAGTCTATAGCCAACCAGGCAACGGAGTCGATAGCCAACCAGGCAACGCTCTGAAGTAGCTAGCCCCCACAATGCCACTACCTCTGCCCGACAACTTGTTCCACCTCCACCATTCCAAAAGAAATGATAAGCCCAAATGGAGAAAATTCTAATGACTACCCCACAACCACAAACCCCAGCAGCAGAGACCCCATCAAAAAATCCAATCAGGAAAAAGGGAGGTCGTGTCCAATACTTGGTGGATTACATCATTAGCAAGACTCAAGAAACACCACTGGATTTAAATTTTGTCACTTCAGGTCGAGTTCTCCTCAAGGGATTATTGTATACATCTCCAAATTTGAAGGCTCTTCCAGGTGTCTTTCTCCAAGTTGTATTCTCTGAGAAATTGCTCTAATAAAAAACAGAAGTTGCCTCTTCAAATTTGTGTGAAAATTGTTGATAGTTTGGTGTATGGTTCCTTGAAATGTATTTTCCTGACTTTGCACATCAATTGTTTGAAGGAAGTTGAAAATTTGATCTAAATAGCTAGAAGGCTTGATAGGTACATTACAAAAAACTTAACAACCTTTTCCTTAGATAAAGTATTCAGTTCAACAAGATATACATTTGATCTTTCCAGTAAGAATAGAAGTCAAACAAACCAGTAATAAAGTCTTGGTCAAACTATCTTTTATCCAAGTCAAAATGCTACACAAGGAATTTAGTCAACTTTGAGATATAAGGATGAAATTCAGCCTTCTATTTTGCCTCGAAATTTCGACCTGTTGTCTTCCACAGAGATTCGATCCTTCTACCCCCACAAAGATTTCGGCCATGCGACCACCTCAAAGATTCAACCACAAAAATTTTGGTCATGCTACCACCATAGAGATTTGGTCATGTTGCCTTCTCATAGATTCATTCATGTTGCTACCTCAAAGAGTTTCCACACCATGCCACAAGTTCGTCCTACATTAAGCCTCAAATTCGTCCTTCAATAAACCTCAAATTCATCCTTTTATATGAACAGAAGTGATCTAAAATTATTGTCCAAAGGAAGGAAACTGAATTGATATATATAGTGATTAGTGACTAGAGTGTCACAAGGGACATGTCCCTTGGGCTTGGCCGACTTAAGCAAGTGGAGTCGACTTGATATTCTAGGAGCCAAAAATTTAAATTTCAAAATTCAAAATTCCTTTTTCTTGAAGCCGACATGAAGAACATGTCTTGTATTTATCATTACATATATTTGAAGGGCTAAAGCATTTATTGTGAAGATCGACCATAGCTACAAAAATCAAAAAGAGATTGGATGCTATGAGTGGATGATGTGTTTCAATTTTGAGGGCTTCTCCCCCCTAGATTATTATGCATGCTTGAAAACCACTACATTGTGATTTTTAGATTATTTAATTGAGCAAGAGGGGTCTTACCCCCTGCATAAGCTAGATTAGGGTCTTTCACTTAGGAAAATATTATTTTAATGTCGAGGTTGTCTCCTACAAATAGAGAGACCCTTCCTCTCATTTTCTTTGGCATTCGTAAGACATTTTTCAAATTTGAGGAAAAACATGAAGATGCCATGAAGAAATTGTTTATTCCTTCCTTGGGACAACGGAATTATGGTTGGCTTAAGCACTCTTGCAAATATTAGAGCATACATTCTCTCAAAGCTCTAGTTGAGAGCTTTCTAAAGCATTGTGACCCAAGATCTTGAAGACAACGATCAATCTTTATTCAGAACCCTATAGGAGGAGGCCCTTCTTGGTTGGTTTGAAGATAACAAGGTATTGTTGAAGAATAAAATACCATAGACCTTGGCAACAGCAACTTCTTGATCTGCCTCAATTATCTTTTTATAGTAAAAATAAAGCATGGTTGGCTTAAGCACTCTTGCAAATCTTTCAGCATAAATTCTATCAAAGCTGTAGTTGAGAGCTTTCTCAAGCATTGTGGCCCAAGATTTTGAAGACACCTATCAGTCATTATTGACAATGCTATAGGAGGAGGGCCTTCTTGGTTTTTTTGAAGATGACAAGGGTATTGTTGAAGAAGAAAGTACCACAGACTTGTGGCAAAAGCAACTTCCTAATCTGCCTCAATAATCTTAGTATAGTAAAAATAAAGCATTAATGGAAAGTCCTACACTAGCCCTTGAAGATAATGATCAAGAAGTCATGCTAGATCCAACTCTTGATAAAGTTTTATTAAGAATGAAAATCGAAAAACTCTTGAAGGTAATATTCTAGAGAAAGAATTTGAAGATTTTGAAGAATGCAAAAATTTCATGCCATTATAAATCCAAAATCATACGTTGTGAGTTTTGAGGGGGGTCCTCCCTATGACAACGTTAAACACGAATGTGTAAGGGATGTAACTGTTGCCACTCATGATGACAAGAATACCATTGCTTTAAGGAAAGAAGGGCATCATATTGATCATAGTTTTGTTCCTAGTTTTGCTCACAAAAATAATGCAAATATAAACTACTATGTAGAGAATGAATTCGATGGCCATAAAGGACAAACATATGCTACCCTCGCCATTGGATTTGAATTACAACATGGAGATAACATTGTCGCCATGGTTGAGAAACACTCATATTGCAAAAACACAAAAGGTACAAAAGTAGAAACCCTAATTTTCACCTTGATCTAGATTTGTTCTTTAGAAGATATTTTGCATTGTATTTTGATGGGCCGCCAAAATTTGATGATGAAGACCTACGCTATGTTGAAAGCCAAGAACAGATATTCAAAGACAAATGGGAAGGACATGTTCCAAATCTAATAACGAATGAAGAGTTTGAAGGTTGTAGCTATTGGTCCAAATTCTATTAGTGGTAAAAACAAGCTAGTCTGTGAAAAACTCCTTATCCTTGATGACTCTACAATATGTTCCATCATTGTGAACTAATAGGTATGTAATGAATGTGCAAAGAATTAGCAAACCTAGAATGCAATAATGAAAAAGAGCACAAAGTCTATTGGCAAGATGATGGGGAACAATTCCCTCATATATAGTACTAATACAAAGATGATCATTGAGGCAAAGGCAGTGGATAGATTCGCCTTGCATAATTCAAAGGAGCTTATTGTTGATAACACAATGTCCACAGCCCCAAGGGTTAGCTCAAGTGGTAGTGAGCCAATACGTGGTCCTCTCCGTTGATGGAGGTCACGGGTTCGATCCTTGAGTCCTTTGGGGTTAGGCCCCGAAAGTCGACCGAACGGTTTACCGTGCGTACCATCCAGAAATTCTGGGGAAGTACGCCCAGGTTTCCCGTGAGCTTTCCCCTCGTGAAAAAAGATAACACAATGTCCACATTGTTTTCTAAAAATTATAGGGGTATATGCTCATATATTCAATCAACCCACTACAGTAATAAACTAAATTTAATATATTTCAAGGATGTTGCAAATTATGGAACCAAAAATGACAGTAGCCTTGTTTATGTGGGTAAGCAAATCCAATCAAAGAAAACATGAATTAATGTAGTTGATCTAGATTGGTTACTTCTTGTTACAAAAACAACGAAACATATCCAATTTAAATTTTCAAAGTGTACAACCACAACCGGTAACATAGATTGTGACCATTTTGGAAGATATTTTGGATGTCTCACTAGTACATATGCACTAAAATCCGATGGTTGTTCATTGGTTTTTTTACGACGATACATAGGTACTTCGACAAAACATGGGCTCCCCATTTTGTTAATAAAATTTCATCCGATAATCCGACAAATATGTTGTTCTCGAATATTCGACACCTCTTTGCTAGATCATAATCGTCAGATATCCGATGAAACGTGGCTCCTCGTTTTCGTCAATGAAATTTCGTTGGTGAATAATCTTGTTGGATATCCAAAAAAAGTTTGTCGAAATGCTTGTCAAATATATGATAGCATGTCATCGAATGTTCGTCAGATATCTGATGGTTGTCTGTCGCAATTGTCGTCAGATATCTGACGAAAGTTCGTCGGAAGTCCCATCGGATATCCGACGACAGTTCGTCGAAATGCTCGTCGAATATCTGATGAATATTTATGTGTGGGTTTCTTGGATATCTGACGAACCTGTAGCTATTATAAAAAAATATCAATTTGTGAGGATGGTTTTAGATCCATCCTTTTTGCCCTTATTTATTTAATCAATCTTACTCATGCTAATTATCTATTTTATGACATATTTACATAAGTGGTCTTTTGCAAGTAGTAAAACTTTCCAAGCACTTATGACCATACAACTCAAAAGGCTAATTTTCTATAAAATTGCCAAGCACTTATGACCATATAAATATTTTAATAGACCATACAACACAAAGGCTAATTTCCTGTACAATGGCTTACCAAGGTGGCAAAAGCAGGTTCAAGTTCTAACAACTAATAACTAATATCGCCCACACCAAGGTTCAAGTTATAACAACTAACATACTGGTGCTTGTGCTCACACATGCAACAGTGGTTGGGGGCAAGTATGAATCCTAAACAACTTCGATAAAATAGATACACAACACTTGGAGGTGCACAGTTGAAGGTAACTGAATTGAATCATGCTAATGGTCCCCTCATAATGCTAAATCCGGGCATGTTAGCCTCACTGTTTAGGAGAAAGCCAAGTCAAAACAAAAGCTTGATTTTCTGCAACAATGTCTTGACTCTCTTCAAAGACTATTGCATGTTTAAATGTATGACAGCTAGCAATGTTAGAACACTAAGCCAACATGAATTATAGAATTAAAAAGGTTGGAATCTAGAAGACATGTCTTCTAATACAAAAACCTAGAACAACTAATGTTAAAATTGGCAACTAGGGCCAAATTCCACTTTGGACAACTCATTTGATGGAGATGGTTATTACATTGCATTCATTTTTTCAATAAGGCCAAAACCAACCTAAAGATCATCAAATTTGGATAAGCATACATGTGTTTTTGAATTTATGCCCTCACATGTGCAAATTGTCAAGGTTGGCCACATCATCATGCAAGCTCATGAAGCCCAAGAGACATGTCACTTCACCCTCAACGATTTGTATAAATAAGAGAGACCTCCAACCTCATTTAGCACTTCACTCACTCACACAATCATCTCACTCCTTCTCTAATTGGTTCGTACAGCTTATGGGTCATATATTTTCGTCACACGTGTGGCAGCAGAAGGACAAATTGCGAGATGAATTACAAGGTCGAAATTTCAGAGACACTTGCAAGTTTGACAAGGGGTGATTTGACCTCCTTTGACTGTGATTTTTGTGCTAGAATTTCGTTTTTGACAGCCCGCATCTATTGGCACCAGAACCAAGGCATTTTGTTGACTTTGACAGCGAACCAATCACAGGGTTGACTGCAGACCTGACCACAGAGTTGATTGCATAGTTTGACCAAGTTTGACCATTGTTTTCATGATTGTTTTGGGTTGTCTTTGACCACCTTTGAAGGTCAAGTTTGACTGGTTATGACCGAGTTGCATTGAGGACAGTTTGTTGCTACTTTAACCTATTGTTGACTTTCCGGTCAGGGAAAATTTTGATTGTTGTTGACTGCAGATTTGATAGGGTTGTTTTGACTTCAATTTGGCTAGCCAGTTTTGTCTTTTGTACTCTCTCTCTCTGTTGAACATTTTGATATAATAATAAGAAGAATTAATCAAAGGGTTTTCTCCATCTTGGGGTTTTTTTACCTGGCATTCGCCAAATCTGGTGTCCCCTTGTCTTGGCTTGTCTTCTACATTTTTGTTTGATGTTCTTTCATCAGTAACTGTCATATGACAATGGTTAATGTGATTGCTAATGGATTAATGGAATCAATAATGGGCTAATGGATTAATGAAGTAACTGACCTAAGCAAAGAACATATTAACTCAAATTAACGTGGGATCAAAGCAAGCTGAGGTCAAGCCCAAGCAAGAGGAGGAATGCAATCGCAAGAGACGTTGTCAAGTTTCCCTTAAGTCAAGATAAAGCAATGGATTTCTAATGCATTTAGAGTATCTAGTTACAAGCACTAGAAAACATGAGAGGTCTCGAAAAATAATGCAAGTTTGGGTATATGCTAGAGTTGGGCTAAATAGCTCATGAAGGCCATTAATCAAATCTAAAGATGCTAAAGTCCTCCTTTATCAATTAAGCTACCTATAATGATAAGAAGTATATGAAGAGTTTTTTTTTAAGAATGTGTTGATCTGACGTAGTCTTCTGTGAATTAATTTCTAAGGCATTGTGTCCTGTGTAGTACCAAATCTTCTGTGGAATATTGCCATATTTTTTCTCTTGTTTTCTGTTTAGATCACTCGCTGAAGGAGCAGACTGTCTGAGGCTACTCGGCCTCAGCCAAGGTCATCTGTGGCACAATTTTGTCATCTTTGTTGGGTTTACAGTTGTCCTAATTGTGGGATTTGGACCTTTGATTGACCAATAGTGGAGGATTCTTGGCCCTGTGCTAGGGCAGTAATCTAGGCAGAGTATTTGCACTATTATATGGTTTATGGCATGCATCAAGGTTGCAATCTCTTGACACTAGTGCGACTTCTTTTTGACAAGTCTTTGGCCCTCTAGGAGGCTTGTGGTAATTCAGGGCATATAAAGAGCTGTGGACTAAACCTACAGTGTTAATTTTAGAACTTGAATGGAGAGGGTTTCATTGTATTATTCTTCAAAGTGAAAGCATTTGTAATTGAGCCACAACAGCCTTCAGACCGAGTTATTAAGTTCCATGTCTACGTTGTACATTACTTTGAAGGCTTGATTCTAAAAGTATAAACAAGGTATTTATGCCCTCTATCAAAGCAATTCTGGAGGACTTCTTTGCTCAAGTAGAATTGAAGGGTATTTTGCTTCTACTGCTCTTGATAGTGCATCCTTGTTGTTAGTTTGTTATTCTCATTGTTCTGAAGAAAGTTAAATGCACTAATCTAAAGAAAAATTCGGCAATTTTGTGGACTTTGATACATTCTGGTCACTGGACTATGAGGCCCTAAAATGTAACCTCATTTACAGCTGGAAGGGTGGTATCCTATCAGTCATCTTGAGGAGGAATTGTCTTGGAATTAGAGGCACAACATTATGAAGGAAAATTCTAAGGCCCTCCATACTTTAAGGAAGTTGAGATCTTGTATGCATATGTTTGCAAGGTATGAATTGTAGCCTTAAAAAGACAATCAGTGGGCATCCTATGTCATCCATATCAGTAAAATCAAGGAACCCTATTATGTGTATAAAAGAAGAGGTTGAGTCCTTATCACTGTTATAAGCGAGTTCCATTGAAGCCGACTTGCAAATTAATAAGGAATATGTGTGTGTGTGTGTGTGTGTGTGTGAAGCCTTCATAAAAGGTGCTCTGAAATCAATGAAAATATAGGATGCAATTATGAGAAGGGATGGTCTTAGACATCAATTTGAAAATGATTTTGAAGAATAGTAAAAGCCCTCCATAATGTCATATTGTTGACTAAGTTGCTCATTATCTAGCAGTTGATGTGATTTTGAAAAGGTTTAGGGGCAGCCCTCCATGTGATCCTATTTTTGTCTAGCAGCTTAAGCAAAGGAAGTTCATCTAAGAAAAGTATGCAGCACCTTTATGTTGGCACCTTTGGATAAGGATGATAGTACCCTTGAAAGTCTGGCAGATAGAAGAAATGCAAGGCACTTTGGAGAAGACTCATGTAGCAATCTTTATGAGCGTAGAATCAGAGGTATGGTATCTCTCAACGTACGTGTAATGCATTTATTTTTATTTATTTTTAAGGGTCTTTTGATGGAGGGTTTGATTTGAATAAGAACCCTTGATGGCTAATGGAAAACCCTAGCTCACATATGAAACCATAATGTTATTATGTTCCCTCATAAGAAACCCTTTCTTTTGATTATTAGGGTTTGTGGATTCTAGGGCATGATTGATGAGGATGATGTTTTGAATTCCATCCTCCATTAGTGTATGAAAACCCTAGATTGTATCTCATGCTTTTATGATCACATATTGTGCTTGATAGTGCTTATCTATAACTATTGCGGTGCCTCATGAAGAAAGCAATGGAAGAAGGGTGTGCATGGTAGATCATATGTCTGGGCAAGCACGATGAGCAAAGGGAACTATGAGGACCCTGATTTTGGCATCTTGATTGGGTCATTAGGCACTTTGATGCATTGTGTCAGGATCGTATGAAGGATGGTCTTATGACTATGAATGCCTGGATGCGAAGGACCCCTCCTCATTATGGATTGATTTAATCTGTTGGTTGCAGTCATCTAGCTGCTGAAGGATAATGCAGTTGTTTTGGGAGAATCTCGTGGGGAGCATTTCTTCATTCTGGTTGAAGAAGAACCATGATGATGCTTCAAAGTTTACTCTTTCATCTAAAGCAAGCTTCCTAGAAGTTTGTTTTTGCAGGTGCCTCATGGAAAGTCTCATCCCTTGCATGAGAAGCTCGTGATTGAAAGTTAGATGATCATGTGAAGCAAGGCCTCAGAGGGAGCTATAGAATCCCTGACAGTATGACTTGATGACTCTTCTTGCCAAATGTTTATTGATGAAGGAAAGTCATGGCAACTGATTATGATTATGATAAATCTGATGATGCCTTGATATATCCTTGTTACTTGAGAGGCTACATGGAAGTTGCATGATTATGATTGATGACTTTAGCACATGGACCTAAGGGTCTATAGCAAGAAAAGGGACAGGTTACAAGTGGCTCAATGATTATGTTTTGGCAAGGCCACTTTCTCTATATTTAGAGGGAGTTGTGGACAAGCCATGTTGATTGGATTGTAAAGATATATCTATTGATGACCCTCTTGTTTATCAATGTAAGAGGGAGCTGACTTTTAAAGTCAAGATGGAAGACCTAACCTTGATGCACTATTCTGTGCACTGAAAGGTCTGATGAGATGGAGAAGTTGGTGGTTTGCATCCATATATCTTGTGGGATCGGTCATATGCCTCGCTATGAAGACTCAAAGTCAATCTATGGATGAGCCTCATATATTAGATAGTTGCTTATTGAGATATTTTGTGATTCTATTATCTATAATCTGAGGTACATTGTTGGAATCTAAGATTCCATGAATATTTTGATGTTGGCTCGATTGGCAGTGTGATGGATGGAAAGTGCCCATCTAGTTCTAAATCTCTTGATTCATTTTCTCTGGAAGCACTATTGAGGTTGAATATTTATAGCAGCAAGTATGGCTTATTATGAATCCAGTTGGTTGAGGAAGCTCTTCAGTGAGCCATTTGAGCACATGTTGGTAACCACCGTTGTATATTGCAATATTCTTAAGTGGGATTTGTTTTTGAGAGAATCCATGTTCCACAACAACTCCAATTATTGGGTATCACTTTATTTTGAAATGGTACATTAAAGAGCTACCAAGCTCCATCATTGTTGGTTGGATGAGCAAATTACTGTCATCCTTACATAGCCTCTTGGTAAGGTTAAGATTATATTTCTTCATAGAGAGGTTGGGAGTCGTGGATAGACCCTACTATGAGGGTTTTGGTCAGACATTGAGCTTTGGGAGCTCCTGAGAGCCTGGGGTACTTCTTAGAGCTATGTGCGACCCTAGGGTGAGTGCCTCACCTTCCCCTATAGTTATGTTGTGTACAATGTGAGTGGTTCACCTTCCCCTATGATAATCCATGATGATATATGAGAGCATAGGGTGAGTGGTTCGCCTTCCCCTATAGCTCACAATATATGCATAGGATGAGTGGTTCTCTTTCTTCTATGGCATATGAGCAGGATGAGTAGTTCACCTTCTCCTGTGGATACCCCGATGAGAGATGCATATAGGCATTTGTCGATTGTCACATGTGGACATGTCAATGGGACGTACTTCATCATTTTCCCACATGTAGGTTGCTCATTCCCTACGATCGATGGTTGACATGTCGATGGGACATGGTTCTTCCTTTTCTAACATGTAGAATCCTTCCTACAATTGTTGGTTTGCATGCATGTAGGAAGTGGTCCATCCTTTCCCTACTCTCGTTGGTTTGCATGCGCGTAAGATGTATTTTATCCTTTCCCTACGATGGTTGTGACATGCGACTGTCAAATGTGGCTTATCCTTCCCTACGTGTGGTTGTGAGCAAGATGTGATTTATTCTTTCCTTGTTGTTGCCCCAACATCAACCTACCCATGCAGTCCAGGATACGTGGGAAGTACATCTCATCTGGCCAATGAGTTGGGAAAAGTGGATAGGGACCATAACACTACAGATGGACACATTGTGTAATGTTGTACTCCCTATGTCTAGGATGCATGGTGTTCAGCAACTTGATTTGGACCATGTATGATTAGGGTTCTTCCCCTGGACTGACTTTTGTCAATGGAGAGTGGCAAGGTCTTGGCACTCACTCTCGATCAATTCTTCTTCATTATTACATCATTGGTCAGCAGAGTTGAGATGAGATGCAGAGATGGTTCATGATAACAAGATGGCATAATGGATTGGCAGGTGGAATTCTCCCTAGTTGAGAGGGAGTGTTAAAATTGGCAACTAGGGCCAAATTCCACTTTGGACAACTCATTTGATGGAGATGATTATTGCATTGAATTCCTCTTTTGAAGAGGGCCGAAATTGACCTAAAGGCCATCAAATTAAAATAAGAAGAAATGTGTTTTTGAATTTATGCCTTCACATCTGCAAATTGTCAAGGTCGGCCACATCATCATGTCGGCTCATGAAGCCCAAGAGACATGTCACTTCACCCTCAACGATTTGTATAAATAAGAAATACCTCCAACCTCATTTGGCACTTCACTCACTCACACAATCATCTCTTTCATTCTTTGATTGGTTCCTCCAGCTTATTGGGCATATCTTTTCCTCACACATGTGGCAGCAAAAGGACAAATTGCAATATGAATTACAAGGCCGAAATTTCATATTGTTGCAGGTTTGACGAGTGTTGACCAAGGGTGGTTTGACCTCTTTTGACTGCAGTTTTTGTGCCATAATTTCATTTTTGGCAGGTTGCATCTATTGGCACAAGAACCAAGGCATTTTGTTGACTTTGACTGCATACCAATAACAAGGTTGACCGCAGAGTTTGACCAAGTTTGACCATTGTTTTCGAGACTGTTTTGGGTTGTCTTTGACCACCTTTGAAGGCCAAGTTTGATTGGGTATGACCATTAGAGAACTTTTGAGGTCTAAAATGGGCCTCTTAAGAAAAATGTACAACCAAAATAAATTTTATAAGAACCAATAGGATTCAAGATGATGATGTCAACCATGGGGGGTGATTCTCCATTTTTGGGGTAGAAAAGTTAGAAGATTAAAAAATTATAAAATAATAAAACTACTTTTTCAACTTGTATTTTCAACTTATCTCCCTGAGGTTTTACTCAAATTTCAAGCAAGAGTACTTGTTCGATGCAAAATTTAATCCTCATCTAAAGTGTACTCATGTTGCATACTTTCGATGGACCCTGCTACACGAAAAATGAATCACGTTTTTTAGGTATTTCTCATTTTTCATGTAGCAGAGTCCATCAAAAGTATGCAACATGGGTACCCATTGGATGAGGAATCAAATTATGCATCCAACAAGTGTTCTCGCTCTAAATTTAAGTAAACCCATAGGGAGAATAGTTGACAATACGAGTTGAAAATTTTGGGGTAACATCAGGTGTGCTCTAGCCCTGAAATTTGGAGGAGGGGCTAAGACACACTTGACCTCCAAAACCTAGAAAGCGTTTGGAGAAATTTCAGCTGTTGTTCAAGTTATTCAAATAAATAATTATTTTAATGTATTTCCTAAGTCTAAACTTAGGAAAATTAAATAATTAAAGTAAATTAATTAACAAATGTGCTGAAATATTCTAAATGACATGAATCAAGCAATCTTTTAATCTCAACCGTTGATGAGTGTTTTAATCTCAATCGTTGATGGGTCCAACGAAAAAGTATAAGAGAAAGGCTTGAGTATCAAAGGAGACACAAAGATGCAGAGCTGAGAGACTGATCTGGAATTCTACGGCAGGGTTTGCTAAGAATTTCCGAAGGAGTTTTCTGTAGCGAGGGGTAGTATTGGCTGAGGGGATGATCTGATCGCGAAGCCAAGAGACAGCAAGAGTCAGAGGAACAGCTTTCAAGGATAGCGCAGAGGAGCAAGGGCAGCAGCAACAGCTGCACGACGCAGAGGGGCAGCGCTGCAACTTCAAAGGGCTTCAGAGTTACGTAGAGTCCTCCAGAGGCAACGTAAGGATTGTGTCACCCACTATGGGGTTACGCAGTCCCTCTCTGAGCAGCGTAGAGGCACGCAGAGCCTAGCAAGGCTGACGCTAGGGCTTCAGGGGCAACGCTGGGGTTTCTAGGGCTAGATCCGAGATGAGTCTTGTAAATCCCATTTGATGGTGTGGATCAGTGAAAATTTTGGTCTCAGAATAGCAAGTTAGCTGCAGATCTATGTTTTCCTCTATTGGGTGAACCATATTTGGTGCCCAGATTTGTTGTACTCAAAATCTACTTAATAATAATAAACCCTCATATTTGTTGCACCGATTTTCCCGATTTGGGTTTTTCCGGGGACTTATGTACAAAAATCAGTGTGTCACTTTGTTTGAATGAGCGTAATATTCAGTAAATGATCTGCATGTGTTACTTCAGTATTTTCTGAATATTATTTCTGAAGATAACTTGTATAATTTAATCAAGTAGGAGAAGTGGTCCCCTATTGGGATCATCCCCTTGAGAACAACAATGTTTCTCCCTTGGCTTCATTTCCTTGCCTATTCCCTCACTACTCTCTTACATTACAAGTTCTTCAGGCGTATGAAAGGCGACTAAAACCCTAACAATGGCGAAATGGATTAGAGCTGGTGGACGGCCCCTAGACCTAGCACCTTCCTCTCAACCAGCGTAGCTGACTCGGGCTTTGGGATTGCTCTGTTGCGTTGCGCCTCGGGTTTCATTGATTTTTTTTTCCTATTTTTTAGCTGCAGTGACTAGTTTATTTGCCCTCTAGGTATTGTGACTACTCTCACCTGGTTTTATACTCCCCTTCCTAACTCCTCGCCGACACTTCGCTCTACTTTTCACGCGGGGTTGGGGGTCCATCGGTTGTTTTCTCTAGTAATCTACTAGAATCCTGGTCGTCGCTCTCTTCTCTGTCTCGACAAGCCGACAGAAGGGACCTAATTATTTCTTTTGACATTCTCCTAACCCCTGTTGACCGCTTCCCCCGTCGTATTGTTACATAGACCTCGGAACAAGGTTTGTTTGGCGCGAAGTGGAAATTTACTATCAAGAACAGGGGTTTTACTGTGTGTCCAAGAATGATGGATGATGAGGTGAATTACTCCTCCGACCATTTGGAACACACCCAAATCTTTGTTGGTTATTCTCCCCACAGGACATGTGGGCCAGAGGATGAGGTTGACTTGGGGAACAAGGATGTGGTGGCTATGGATATCGATGAGACATCCATGTTGCATTACACGTTGGAGGAAATGCCTCCAGTCTTTGCGGCGGCTTGTACGGAACCCTTATTGCAGCTCATGGCATCTCCTGCTTATTCCATTCCATCGCCTTCAGTTTTGAGGTTATGGGAGCAGCAAGCGCAGGAGACTCCAAACGACTTGGATCAATTTGAGGAAGGGTTGACTTTTGAGAGCGGACCT
Source organism: Pinus albicaulis (assembly GCA_034641835.2). Lineage (NCBI taxonomy): Eukaryota > Viridiplantae > Streptophyta > Pinopsida > Pinales > Pinaceae > Pinus > Pinus albicaulis. The sequence continues at coordinate 1,165,989,259 of CM076572.1, forward strand.
CAGGCAGGAACCCTTGGTTTCGAGCAGTTGGATATCAACCAGGGGAATCAGCCACCCATTCGCATGTCCGGACTTGAGGTGTCGACCTCTGTCACGACATTCGAGTGCTTTGAGGGGATTCTGAATATAGCTCCCCCGCTTGAAGAAACCAAGACTTCTGACTCAGATGACTCTCCGGTTGCAGAAGGTGTAGGGCGGGACAAGGTCACTAACATAGGGAAAAAGAAGCATCAATGTACCAAGAGCAGAGCCAGTAGAAGAGACCTTGTTTTTGGGCAGAGCGTTGACATGGAGAATTTGGAGCACACCTCCCAGACGATTTTGGTTGGTAGAGTCAGAGGCAAGAACTATACCACCAGTAGGCTCAAAATCTAGATGGTTGAAATTTGGGGAAATTCTTTGGCGCAGCTTCCAGGGGTCCTGACAATGAACCGGGGTTGGTTTGCTCTTATCTTTCCACAACCCGACATGGCAGATTGGGTTCTTACAAAACACTGGCACATAGAGATGACCCCAGTTTTACTAAAGCAATGGATGCCCCTTTTCAACCCGGACAAGGAGAAGTCTGGTGCTGGACCAATTTGGGTCAGATTACTGAGACTACCATTACAATTTTGGTCTAACGCAACCCTCCGATTCATTAGGGAAGATTTGGGGATCTATTTGGACCATGACCAATCCTATCTCGAGACAAGAAACATTTTTGTGGCTCAAATCCTTGTTCATTTGGACACGAGATATGGGCTTGTTGAAGCCTTCAACCTTCATTTCAACAATATGGTTTGAGTGCAGATTCTTGATTATGAAGGGGTTCCTTTCAGATGCAGGCACTGCCATGAGGTTGGGCACCTGTACAAAGAGTGTCCACTCATCATTTCGGCCTCGGCTCCTTCGAAATTTGTGGTGCATGCGAGGACACAAATAGACGGGGGAGGGGGAAGGGGAGGAGAAGCGAGCACAGGCTTCGGCGACAGTTGAACCTATTCGGGGCACTTCTGTTGGTGGTATATCGGTTCTTGCTTCGCGTCCGAAGGCTCAGAACCGCATTGTCCACCCTTTGGAGGAGGACTACACTCCTATTCTGGGTAATGCTCTTGTTTCCCCCCTTTCAAATATTTATTCCATGCATTGTTCTGCTTCCCTTTAATTGTCATTTGCTTCCCCTACTATTAATTTAGTCAATTGTAATCTAGATCCCCTTAGTTGTCTTGTTGCAACCACTCCTCCCACTGTATCTTGGCCCAATCCCCACACCATTGCTGGTGAATCCTCTGCCCTCTCAATACCTGAATCATCGTGCCCATCTGCAGGACACCAATACAACCTCAGATCGTCTCCTCGGCCCATTGACCCTCTTGCATTTGGTCACGAGGCAGATTCCGGTGGGTCAAATCCAAAAGCCTCGAGGGGACGACCCTCTACTATCACCAAAGTTATCAAAAAGATCAGCTTGGAGGTAGCAACTGGAACACAATCGTCCATTGATCGAGTTCTTAGAGAAAAGAACACCAGAGGCAATGGTGATCCATGATCTGCCTCTCCCTTAACTGTCGAGGTTTGGCCAGTCCTGAACCAAACAACAACAACACAACACCAATTAAAAAAAAAAAAAGGCCCTCCAACAACTCCTGGCTCGTGTTCGTGTGGATGCTCTCTTCCTTCAGGAAACTCTAGGCGAAGGTTTTCATATTGCTATTGTACTGTCTTCTATGCTCCCCGACTAGTCTTTTCAGACAATTAATGCCCGGCGGCGATCTGGTGGATGTGCTTTGGGCCTCAATAACAGATCTGTTTTGATCCACAACTAGTGGGGAAGGGTTGGCATCCTGGGTGCTAACATCACTACACGTGAATCTGATATCTCAATCTCATTAATCAATGTATATGGTCCCTGGCATCACAAAGAGGACTTATGGGACGATTGGATGCACTGTTCTATTATGCAACGAGACAACATTATTATGGGAGGGGATCTCAATTTTTCCATTAGTCTCACTGAATCCTGGGGTCAATGTGCCACACCGGACCCAAAATTTGCTTACTTCAAGGAGAAGATGATTGATGAGGCTGACCTACTTGATCTGGCCATGCCTAAGAAACTCCCTACTTAGAGGAATAGGAGGACAGGGAGGCTGCTTTGGCCAGAAGACTTGATCAAGGTCTCTATGGCTGAGAAACTTGAAAAAGCCAGACAATGGATTGGGGATGGGGGCTCCTCGGACCACTCTCCTATCTACCTCAAATTTCAGTTGGGTCTTCAAAAGCCCTGATCCCCATTCAAGTTTAATTCAAGTTGGCTCGAGGAGCCTGATTTTCACTCTTTGGTCAAGAGCAAATGGCAGCACTGTGAGCAAAGTCTTGATCTGGAGCCTACACAGGTTCTCTACAACAACCTGTCTAGATTGAAGTCTCTTAGCATCAATTAGGCCAGAAGTAAGAAAAAAAAGGAGGATGAGTCATTATCGAACATTGAGAATGAAATAGGGATTATGACAGGCTCGGACAGGCTTGGATTCCAATTTGCGGAGTTGAAGGACAGACTCGTTGCTCTAGAATTGGAAAAAGCTAAGATTCTTAGGATACAGGAGGAGGAATGGAGGCTCAAGAGCAGGGCCATCTGGTTACAAGCCGAAGATGAAAACACCAGATTTTTTCAACAATGTACTAAAGGCAGAATGATTATCAACATTATTTGGGATCTTACGGATCTCAATGGTAGGGCAGCATATACTCACTCCCAGCTTGCAGACATGGGCATCAATCGTTTCTCAAACCAATACAGGGATCCCGAGAATGTGTAGATCACCTGCTCCATGCACAGATTTGTGGAGGAGGATAATTTGGAGGATCTGAACGCTCTAGTCACTTTGGGGGAAGTGGAAGGGGTTTTGAAATGGTTTAAGAAGGACAAAAGCCCTGATCCTAGTGGGTGGCCCGTTGAATTCTACCTCACCTTTTTTGACCTTATCGGCAAGGACCTCCTTCAGGTCATTGGAGCTAGCAAGACTTATGGTCAGGTATACGATGGATTTAATGCTACCTTCATCGCCCTCATTCCCAAAATTGATAGGCCCCTCTCCTTCCATGACTATCGCCCGATATCCCTCTGCAATTGCATTTATAAGATCATTTCCAAGATTATTGTAAACCGTATTAAGCCTATTCTCTCCCGCCACATCGCCAAAGAACAATTTTCCTTTCTCAATCATAAACAAATCCATGAAGCGATTGGCACTGCACAGGAGGCCTTACACTCCATCAAACTCAAGGGCCTTAAGGGTGCCATTCTCAAAATTGACCTTGCAAAAGCCTTTGACTGTGCCAACTGGAGTTACCTGCAACTCATCCTCATTCATATCGGCTTCCCAGACTCCTTCACTAATTGGATTATGGGGTGTATTACTAATGCCTCTTTCAACATTCTTATAAATGGTTCAGCTTCTGATTTCTTCAATGCAGGTAGGGGACTTAGGCAGGGATGCCCACTCTCTCCTTTACTTTTCCTTTTGATTATGGAAGGACTATCCTCTCTTCTGGCTAAAGCAAAAGAAGATGATTTTATTCATGGCGTCAGAATAGCAGATTTTGTTCAACTGACACATCTGTTGTTTGTGGATGATGTTCTTATATTTCTTGATGGAACTTGTCATGACAATATCAACTTTTTGAATTTACTCAACATTTTCTGTAAAGCTACTGGTATGGACCCCAACCACAGTAAATCAACCATTATGTTGGTGCGATGCATAGCCTTTGAGTGCAGACATACCCTAGGTCTCTTTCACATCGAGCACAAGGAATTGAAAGAGGGTATTAAATACCTTGGTTTTCACCTAAAACCAAATGACTACTGTATCAATGACTGGAACTGGCTTATTGCAAAAGTGGAATGCAGAGTCAACATTTGGCAGCAAAGATGGCTCTCCAAAGCCGGCTGGTGCTCATCAAATCTGTCCTTGAAGCAATTCATGTGTATTGGATGGCTCTAGCTTGGATCCCCAAAGGTGTTACTGCTAGGATCCAACAAATCTGTAGGAGATTCCTTTGGAGAGGAAAACAGGATAGTCGTACCTATGCTTGGATAGCTTGGAAAAAGATTGCTAAGCCTAAAGGTTGGGGGGGTTGGGGACTAAAATACCTCAACCTTTTTTGCCTCGGCCTTCGCTGCTAAAATGGGTTGGCATCTCATCACTAGCAATAGCCTATGACAAGAAGTTAAATATTTCAAATACATTGCACCTAGTTCTACCGTGGACTAGATCAGAGGCCGCATCCAACTTTACCCTAGCACATCAATTATCTAGAAGGCCATCACAAGATCCATTCACCTCATTAAAAAAGGCTTGGCTTGGTGCATTGGATCTGGCGAACAAGTTAAAATTGGTGAGGACGCTTGGTCGAGCAGTGGATAAGAGTACCAATTGCCCTTGGGCATCAGGCAGCATCCGGCCCGATCTGGGCATCACTTCATCTCAAAAATCGTTGATCCTCTTAATTCTACTTAGGCATCACAAGCATGGAAGTCGGGACATGAGCTTGCCATTCTCGAGGACTAGAGGCCAAACTGGAATCGGTTTCTCAGAGCACTCAGAGCTACAAACGTTCAATTAACCGATCGGGATGATGAAATCTTATGGGCCATTGCTCCCAGTGGCAGATATACACCAAAGGTTGGGTACACAACATTGTGTGAATTACTGGAGCCACAGTTGAAACACTGGTGGTGGAAACTGTTGAGATTTTGTGTATTTGGGGTAGCATCATTTGTGCTCTAGGGTCCCAAATTTTGAGGAAGGACTAGAGTGCACCTGATCTACAAGACCCATAAATGGATTTGGGAAATTTCATCTGGTTTAGGAGATATTAAATTAATTGATTATTTTAATGTATTTCCTAAGTTAAAACTTAGGAAAATAAAATAATTAAAGTGAATTTAATTAAACATGTGATGAAATTGTCTTAAGTCACACGAATCAAACTTTCTTTTAATCTTAGCCATTGATTAAAGATTTAATCTTGGCCGTTGATTTGTCAACGAGAAAAGTATAAAGGAAAGGCTTGGGGTCATTTGTAACACACACAGAGAGGCAAAGCACTGAAGCTAAGTTGAGATTCTAAGGCAAGGTTTACTAAGAATACTCAGAAGTGTTTCAGTTGCAGAGAGGGGAATTTAGACCAAGGGGATGATCTGATCCCGGGGTCTAGAATACACAAGAGGCAGAAGAGATCGGCTCAAGGACAGTGCAGAGTAAGGCAGCAGCCGCAGCAGCAAGGATAGCGTAATTTTCAGGAAACCCTTCAGGGGCTACGCAGAGACCCTTAAGGGCAACGTAGTGACTGTGTCACCCATTCTGGGGTAACGCAGTCCCTTTCGGAGTAGCACTGAGGGTTTGGAGACCATCCAAGGCTGACGCAGAGCCTTTCAGGGGCTTCAGAGGCTGACGTAGAGCCTTTCAGGGACAGCGCTGGGGTTTCTAGGCCTAGATTTGGCTGAGTTTTGCAAATCCCATTTGAGGGTGTGGATCAGTCATTATTTTGAACCTAGATCAACCAATGAGCTGCAGATCTAGTGTTTTCTCTGTAGGGTTTTCCAAATCTGGAACCCAGAGTTATGTATTCAGAAATATTCTTAATAATAGAGCCCTCCAATAGCCAGAGACCGGTTTTCCCACATTGGGTTTTTCCGGGGACTATTTGTCCAAAAATAATTGTGTCACTTTGTCAATGTGTGCATGTGCTTATTCTAGATCTGAATTGGTAGAGATTTGTTATACGTTTTGCTTCGATTTTAACTTGAATTTATTCAGTTAATAACTTGCATAAGTAGGAGGAGCTTAACCGGATTAACAGTAATAATTTCTGCATAAGATTTAAGATTCAGAAATTCCTACAAAAACACCTATGGAAACTGAAAGCACTCCCCAAATCTAAAATTTTCATGTGATGAATTCTCACCAACTGTACTCCCACTGAGGACAACCTCACCAATCGGGATATTCATGGACCCTCCAGATGCAGTTTATGTCACACGTAGGCCGAGGATGTGAACCATTTGTTCCTAGATTGCCCTGCAAATAAGCACCTTTGGCACCTCACGACATCATCATTGGGATGTACACTTACTTAGCATGGCACCTCGATCACTATGGCTTGGAACAACTGGTGGCAGGCTGCTATCAGACCGAAGGACTGCAACATTCCCCTCCTCATAGCTTGGGGGACCTGGCTGGCCAGAAATCAGGCCATTTTTTGGGTAAGAATGAGGACTGGGGCAGTATAAGCAGAAAAATTTCTTCCATCTTCCATCTCATCACCAATGATGAGCCAGCGCCTTACAACAGAATTATTATCCCTGAAATTATCGACAGATCCATCCCTTCAACATATTTCGATGGCTCATCCAATGTGACAGGATGTGGTGGAGGTGTTGTACTACACCTTTCAGATACACATTGCTTTCATCTTAAGATAAGCCTTGGTCCAGGTACAAATAATTATGCTGAACTCAACAGTCTCAAACTCCTCTTATTTGATCGCGAGAAAAGTTGCAACAGATTACAGATCTTTGGGGATTCGCAAACCATTATCAATTGGTTTAATCATGCAGCACAATGTCATGCTCACATTCCTAGATCATTACTGGATGAAGTCTTAACTTTAAAATCATATTTTGATTTTATATTTGTGACTCATATTTATAGGTAGAGGAATCAGATGGCTGACCAATTATCCAAAGAAGCCTCGCAACTACATTGGGGCAGATGGCACATTTCTGAACAGGATGGTCCGTTGGAGTACCAATATTATCATCGACCTTATATTGAGGACATGGTGGAACCAGGGGCAGTCTAGATACAGACTGCACTGTTTTGGTTTTTTTTATTTTTTGCGGCTGGTTACTACAACTGTTTATTATTGTACATACCTTTGTATTTATTTTATTTTAGTTTACTGCAACTACTAGACATTGATATTGGAGGATATTTGACTCTACTGAGTACATCTGGTTCCTACTCGATCTTTGCATAGATGAATATGCTGATGATGCAACTTGTAATTTTTCTTACTTTGATGAAAAATTACGACTTTTTTCCTTGGAAAAAAAAAGTTAATCAAGTAGGAGAAGTAAACCATGATACTACAGTAGAATTTTCACATGGTATCAAAGCTATAGCAGATCAAGCTGAATCTCCAGCAAATTAGCTGAAGAATATTTTTTCTACAGGACAGTAGCAGAAGCAGCATAGATCTGGAAGGGGCGGCTTGGCAGCAAGAAGACGCAAACCCAGGAAGGGGCAGCGCTACAGCTACACAGGGCCATCAGGCTTACGCAGAGCCTTCCCAGGCCAGCGTAAGGACCACGCCACCCAGTCTGGGGTTACGCAGTGCACTTCTGAGCAGCGCTAAGGCTACGCTGGGCCAGTCAGTGAGACGCAGTCCAGTCATTCTTCCTGTTGCAGAGAAGTCTTGCCAAGACCCGGAAGCAATGCTTCGGATCTTCAGCAATGCTGGTGTGGAAAAGATTCTGCCGGTATAGAATTGTGCCTAGCTACGTCAACAAAGAGCGGGAGGAAGACAGTCGCTTAGCAAATCTGAGCCAAACAAATCTGAGATTCGATCAGGAGAGTGATCGGAGAGTATTGTCCAATTGTGTTTGGGTGAAGATTTCCACGAGGGAAATCAGTTGTCAGAGGGAGCAGTTACTACAAAGGGTTTCTAATCACCAAGAAATCCAAATCCAGCATTTTCTGTTGAGTATTGCAATAGAAAGAGGGAGAGGAGTATTTGTTGTGACAAATTTGAGCAGATGGCGCGATATGGACTCAGAGATCAGGATAGGTTGGATGGCATGTCCAACTTTGTTATCTGGAGGGCTAAAATCCTGTCAGTTCTGGATGAGTATGGTCTCAAAGATCATGCAGAGAAAGTTCTAGTTGTGCCAACCAATGCAGATCCTCTAAAGAAGTACGAAGAAAATCAAGCGCAACTAAGTGTTTGATCATGGACAGAGTCAAAGACCACGCCATGCCTCATATTGCCGGAAAGAATACGGCAAATAAAATGTGGGTAACATTGGACATGATGTATCAGGGAGGCTCTGTGCAAAGAAGGATGCTTTTGGAGAATCAAATGCGGTTGTTCCAGATGATGAAGGGTGAGGAGATAGATCCATTCCTCTTTAGACTTCAGACTATCCGGGATCAACTGATTGCCATGGGTGCAAATCCGGATGAGGGACTCCTAGTGAGGACTGCCCTAAATGCAATCTCGAAAGAATGGGAAACATTTGTCCATAGCATTCTGGGCAGGGCAGCGTTACCATCATGGGCAGACATGTGGGCAATCCTCCATCAGGAGGAAATCAGGATAATCACGAAGAGGCAAAGCAGCGAAAACGAAGAGGCAAAGCAGCGAAGAAAGAAGAGGAGGATGATGCAACCCCTGCATCAAAGGAAAGGAAGTAGCAAGTGAAGAAGAAGAGGGACCTTTCCAAGGTCTAGTGCTTTAACTGTGGCGAACTTGGACACTTCGCCAACATTTGTCCTAAGAAGAAGGACAAAGGATCTTCTGAATCCAAGGCTGCAGAAGCAAAGAATGATGGCTCTGATGATGATGCAGCCATGAGTGCTCATGTGCCTCGAGAGTAGAGGTGGAGTGATATGGATCTGTAGAGCAGCTACAGCAGCACTTAAATATTTTTTGGTGTGGTCTATTTTTAGTAGTGGGGATGAGCATCCTAATCTATTTTTGGCATGTGCTTTTTTATAATGATGTTTTGACCTGGAATAATGCACCTTTCTTGATGATCAATGTTATGAAACCAACTCACAAAATAGAAGAAAAGATAGATCAACGACTTAGAAATCAATCTCTTCGAGGGGGCAACCTCCTTTACATTACATAAATGAACAATTCTTGGATGATACAAATGAAAAAACCTCCTTTCTATATATAGGAGTCCAAGGGGTCACAATATAATCCTAGCCGACATAACAATAACAACATAAAGGCACAACAATAACAATAATGGGCTTTTATGGAGCACAATAATAACAATATGGGGACTACATGGGCACAACAATAACAATAAGGGGGTTACACTAACAATAACAATAAGGGGATACACTAGTATTATACGGACCTAGCATGCCCCTCTCCTTCAAAAAAGTGTCGTCCTCAATGCTTGAGTAGTTATGGATGCTTCTGTATAAAATTCTCATCTCTCCATGTTGAATCTTCAGCGGGTAAGTTCTTCCACTTGATGAGGTACTCTGAAATTGATCGATTTCGTAGTTTTCGAGTTCTTGTTTCCGTGGCTGCTTTAGGTTCCAACTTCCAATATGATTTTTCCTTCTTCGTCAAGTTCGAGCAATATTGTTTGAACTAGGAGCTTGTCACCTATAACCTTCTTTTTTCATGAAACATGGAATATTGGGTGCACTCGGGAAAATGGAGGAAGCTCCAATTTGTATGCCATAGTACCAATTGTTAAGATTTTGTGTAGTTGGTGTAGCATCGGGTGTGCTTTAGCCGTGAAATTTTGTGGAGGGGCTAAGACACACTTGAACTCCAAAACCCAGAAAGTGTTTTGTGAAATTTCAGTTGGTGTTCAAGTTATTCAAATAATTAATTATTTTAATGGATTTCCTAAGTCTAGACTTGGGAAAATTAAATAATTAAAGTGAATTAATTAACACGTGTTGAAATGTTTTAAAAAGACATAGATCAAGCAGTCTTTTAATCTCAGTCGTTGATGAGTGTTTTAATCTCGGTCATTGATGAGATCATCAAAAAAGTATAAGAGAAAGGCTTAAGAGTCGATTGAAAAAAACAGACACACAGATGCAAAGCTGAGAGACTGATCTGGAATTCTAGGCAGGGTTTGCTAAGAATTTCCAGAGGAGTTTTCTGCAGTGAGAGGAAGTATTGGCTAAGGAGATGATCTGATCCCAGAGCCAAAAGGAAATTGACAAGAGGCAAGAGCGGCACAGGGGCTGTGAAGCAAGGGCGGCGGCAATGAGAGGCACTTACCCGACACCAGAGCTTGGGCATTGCTACACAAGTGCTACGCAAGCCCCGGGAAGGAAGCGACGTAAGGGCTGCGTCCTTTCACTCTACAGGGGACTACGTTGTCCCTCTCTTAGCGACATAGAGAACGCGAGCCTAGCGGGTTATTGCCGGGGCTTCAAGGCAGGGTTTCTAGGGCAGAGATCAAGTTGAGACTTGTAAATCCCGTTTGAGGGTGTGGATCGATCTAAGTTGCACTGAAACTGATATGGGAATGGATACGGATACGGGGTTTGAAACGGATATGGCAAATTTTCAAAAAATATGGATACGATACGTCAGGAAACGGCACATCATATATATATTAAAAAAAAAAAATATATATATATATATATATATATATATATATATATATATATATATATATATATATCAAATTTACATTGCCATTCATGATTCATATTTGAAGTTTGAGAATCTAGATTATATCTAAATAGTAAAAATGCATAATGATTAATCATCTATCATCAATGATCATCATGATATCATCTAGATTCTATCATCTATTCATCAATTATCATATATGAATTATGATTTATCATCTATCATCATCATCAATTCAACATATGCCATAAAGTTATTCATCTATCTATCATCATCAATTCAGGAATCAGCATAAAGTTATAATTTATAAATTGAAAATTCATAAATCATGATTCATGAATCATGATTCAAGTTCAAGCTATCATCAAGTTTTTGTTTAAAGGGGTAAACTTGAACTGTCATGATGATAGCTTGAACTTGCAATTTGTGAGGTTATAGAAATAAAGCAGCATTTAGGTGGATTACTTTGGTATGATATTTTATTGGCTGGAAAAATAGACGAGTATATTACAATTTAATGGGTGTTTGACAATTTTTGTGTCCACAACTGGAAAAAGCATACCAAGCACCTTCTACTGATAGGATGCTTGTATGTATATGCAATTTGTATCAATGCCCTTTATATCTTGAGTAGAGTTTTTTCAATATGTGTTTTCTATTGATGTCTTATATCTCGATTCAATATGTTGATCTATCCCGATTCCATAATCAAGGAAGGCTTGTGAAGAAGGCAGCATTCAATCCTTGCTTTATTACAGTAAAAGAATACAGGATAAAACCAAAAGTATAAAGGGGTAAAACAACTTGCTTAGGAAGAATGCTTCAGATCTAATTGGCAATTTGCTGCATTGCAGGCTGCTCTACTGGTTGTGTACTCGCTTGAATATGAATATGAATATATGCAGTTTGATTTATTCTCAAAACTCAGGATTTATATGGCAACATTTAAACCCAGTAACTAGTTAAAGCTTTCTTAAAAATGTATTCTGTTCCCCCAAAAATGCCCGTTTAACTGTAATTGACCCGCACTAAATTGTAATGAGCTTTTTAGAGGGCAAACATTTGCTCTGCATTTCCGCATAATTGTTCCTTTTCAGGCAGCTTGGATTCTACTAACGTGTACTCACATAAATATGAATACATGCAGTTAGATTTATCCGCGAAACACAGGATTTCTTTGGCAACATTTAAATCCAGTAATCAGTTGAAACATTCTCAAAAATATATATTGTTCCCCCAAAACTGTCCGTTTAATTGAAATTGACCTGCACTAAATAGTAAAGAGATTTTGAGGGCCTAAAGTTCAAACACTTGCTCCTCCACTTTATAGTGTCTCATTAGTATTTGCTCTTGCAGACGTTTTCAAGGCATTTCATCCATACTCGTTATCTAAGAACTTCAAGGCTCATTTTTCATGCATACTTGTGCTCTGAAAACAATCTATTTTAGGTGAAAGAACCTGTTGGTTAAGATGACTGGAACCATCCATTTGTTTTTGTAGTGGGGCAAATGAGGCATGATCAAATTCCCCCATGTGCAAAAACATACTATGGAAAAATACAGTTTTTGAAGGTGGTAATACCAATATTGGATTTGTGCTTTCAATATTCACACTACACCTCAATTGTCCATCTAAGTGACCTGATACGTTCAAAAAAAGCAAATACGTTTCTGATTTTATGAAATACGTTTCATTTTTATGAAATACGTTTCTGATTTTTATGAAATACGTTTCCGATTTTTAGAAACGGCCAGGAAATGGGACATTTCCAAAAAAACCGTTTCCGAAATTTCTGAAACGGGTTGGATACGTATCACTGCCGTTTCCGAGGAGTTTCGTACAGGTTTCGGTTTCGGAAACGGGGATACGAGTTTCCGAGGGCCAGCCTTGGCGTTTCCGGCAACTTAGGGATCAGTCAAAATTTTGGTCTCATAATAGCAAGTTAGTTGCAGATCTATGTTTTTCTCTATCGGGTGAACCAGATTTGGTGCCCAGATTTGTTGTACTCATAATCTACTTAATAATAATAAACCCTCATATCTGCTCATCGATTTTCCCGCTTTGAGTTTTTCCGGGGACTTATATCCAAAAATCAATGTCACTTTGTTTGAATGAGCGTAATATTCAGTAAATAATCTGCATGTATAGGCTGTTAGTTGTGTTTACTTCGGTGTTTTCTAAATATTATTTTTGAAGATAACTTGTATAATTTAATCAAGTAGGAGAAGTAAACCATGATACGACAGTAGAATTTTCACATAAAAAATAGTTTTTACTTTTTTCTCTTTAAAATTTGTTGATGTAATCTAATCTTATTTTATTTTTTCCACTATTATTTTATTTTTTCCTTTTCCACTATTATTTTATTTTTTCCTTAGGAGGCCCATTTTAGACCTCAAAATTCCCCTAATGCGAGTTGCATTGAGGACAGTTTGCTGCTAATTTAACCTGTTGTTGACTTTCTGGTTAGGGCAGATTTTGACTTCTGTTGACAGCAGATTTGACAAGGTTGTTTTGACTTCAATTTGGCAAGTTAATTGTCTTCCGTACTCTCTCTTTGTTGAATAGTTTAATATAATAATAAAAAGAATTGATCAAATGGTTTTCCCCGTGTTGGGGATTTTTTCCCTGGCATTCGCCAAATCTGGTGTCCTCTTGTCTTGGCTTGCCTTCTGCATTTATGTTTAATGTTCTTTCATTAGTTAATGTCATATGATAATGGTTAATGTGATTGCTAATGGAATTAATGGAATTAATAATGAGCTAATGGATTAATGAAGTAACTGGCCTAAGCAAAGAACATGTTAACTCAAAATTAACAACTAACTTTACATTTGTCATCAATAAGGAATTAGTAGAAAATTAAAATTTGTCTTCTAATCTATGTTGCCAGGAAACATGGGTGCGGGTGCGGGGACGGGGACGGCATTTTTTGAAACAGGGTGCGTGGGTTCGTCTGGGTATTTTTATATTAATATATATTATAAATTATAAATTATAATTTATATATCATATATAATACTATATTTTATAAATTAAATTTATAAATTATAAATTTAATGAAAATTAAGACTAAACAAACTCTAAGAACAAAAATTTAAAATATTTTTTGAATTTTTTATTTTATAATTTTTTATTTTTCAAAAATTTTATATCCAAATTAACGCTCTAAACTAAAACTAAACCAAAAAATCTAAAACTAAGAGTCAAACTAAAAAAAAACGAAATCTAAAACCTATCATAAAATAAAACTATTTTAAAACTAACGCTATCAAAAGCGGAATGAATAAAACTAAGATTTAAATCTAAACTAACAAAATTAAAAATTAACAAATCTAAACCTAAACTATACTAAACCCTTATGCACGCAAAATGAATCCGATCAAAACAAATCAACGCATGCATATGATATTTCTTATCTGCGTGAGTTTCAGGTTGGGCGACGGGAGGAGGAGCCCGATGTCGACGCAAAGCAGAATCTGAAGGCTCGGTAGCAGAGAAACTATGCAGGTCGAAAGCCACACTCTTTTTTTGTGTGCGTTTTGTTGTGCAGGATAACGTCCACGGCAGAAGAAGGATGGAACTCGAGGGATGATCGCTTCGTTTTCTGAGTGCGTTTATTTGCAGGGTTAATGATGCTACGACGGCGTAAGAGGGATGAGGAAAATGGTTCGATAGCAGAGAATGCTGCGTTTGCGAGCAGTGGAATGCTGGGCGGTGAGAAAGAATGGGAAGCAACGTGCGGAATGAAGAGGGTGGAGAATTTAAGAGTCAAGACTAAACAAACTCTATTTTATTAAATTATAATTTATTTTTAATATTTATTAAAATTTGATTAAATTTTTTAATTTTTAATCATTTAAAAAAATTTATATATTTGAAAAAATTGTTCATGAAGAACCCTGAAGAACCTGAAATTCGGGTTCTAAGTACCCAAGCGATGGGTTCTTCATACCAAAAGAACCCAAGAACCCGAATTTTTTTTTTTAAGAACCCGGTTCTTCTGAGAAGAACCCGGTTCGTTTGGGTTCTTCAGGGTACTTGGGTGCGGAGAATCCGGTACTTGGGTGCGGGAACCTGGTGCGGGTTCGGGAACCCCACCCCCGGGTGCGGAAACCCGTGCAACATAGC